>SJYO01052617.1:57044279-57143486 GCA_006410555.1 Capra ibex | reverse complement strand
CCCCCCCGGCCCCCCGACCTCTTCCCCGGCCCCCGGTCCCAGCGACACGTGAGTCACACAGGCTGAGACGCGCTGGGGTGCCTGACACCGGGTGGTCCGAGGAGACAGGAACCCTAAGAGGTCGGTTCTTGTGACCTCAGACAGAGGTAAGGACGAGGTCCCCAGAAGGGCTGGGTACCTACCTTGGCTTCAGAGAACGTAGCGGACGAACCGTCCGTCTGGGAAGCCCCCCGAGGGAGGGAGTGTGGACTTTCCAATTCCACCCCCCCAACCGCGACCCCGTCTACTGGGACTCCAAAGGGGCGGCGGGGTGGGAACGAGAGGGCCCTGCCCAGGACCGAGACCTCGACTTGACCTCGTCACCTGTCCGGGGCTCGCCTCACGTCGGACGGGCCCAGTGTCGGTTCAGGTTCTCGGTAGCGGCGGCCCGTCCACGATACGACACTCCGCAGACAGCTTCCCCGCCCTCTCCAACCCCTCTGTGATAAGGCTCCTTGCAAACATCGTAGTCCTGCTTCTCGTTTCCCGTGGCTGTCTGTCATCTTGATATATATATATCATATATCATATATCATGTATCATGTATATATACTTTGGAACAAGACATTAAAGGTTCA
Organism: Capra ibex; assembly: GCA_006410555.1. Taxonomy (NCBI): domain Eukaryota; kingdom Metazoa; phylum Chordata; class Mammalia; order Artiodactyla; family Bovidae; genus Capra; species Capra ibex. The sequence continues at coordinate 57,142,869 of SJYO01052617.1, read as the reverse complement.
GAGGATAATGACACAACGGTATGAAAGTATTAAATTTTTTCTCGTTTCCCGTACCCAGACCCCCGTCTAGTTTCGGTCCGAAAGTATCGATGTTCGGGTCACCGGTCTTCCGTTCAAGCCCCGGGAGAGTCTGAGTCAAATGACTAGACAGGTTACCCTTATTGTCCCGAAGGAAATAATTTGACAACACTCCTAAGTCGCCCCAAGGTTCCCTTTTCCTGGACTGTATGTCATCAACGACTTGTTTAGAATCACGGGTAGGAAAAGAGCAAAGGGTTCCTTTGTTTCTCCAAGACCCCCGGACGAGCCCCGGAGAAGACGTCGTAGAACCGCTCTTCCTTCCTCCTCCCCGGTCTCCTCGCCCGATCTCTGTCGGGACACAAATCCCCGTGTTGTGACGTGACTGTCGAGGTCTACTCGACGACATACCGTATTAATACCGACGATAAAAACGTGTAGACAAATTATTGCAACTAAACCGCTGTCGGACTTTAACATCGTAGGAGAGGGTGTGTCTCCACCGCAAACGTGAAAAGGACACCTCCGACCCCAACCCCTCGACCACTGAGTGTCGACCTCCCCGGAGGCCCTTTCCAGGGAGAGGTACGCCCCGACCCTCGTCGCCCCGACCCCACGACTGTTGCAGGACACTGCACTCTTGAACTGCGGACGGGTGGAGGAACGAGATCCACAGAGGATTTCGCCTGTTTCTCCACCGGTGAGGACGGGAAGTCCGTCCGAAGAATCTCCCGTGACGACTACAAATTCCGGGACCTCGACCGAGTCACCATCCTTGGGCGGACAGTCACGTCGTCTGGGCCCGAACTGGGGACCCAGTCCTTCTAGGGGACCTCCTCCTTTCCCGTTGGTGAGGTCACAAGATCAGACTTCTCAGGCTACCTACCTCCGCGGACCGCCCGATGGCAGATATTCCAGTGTTTCCCAGCCTGTGCTGACTCGCTGCTGTGTCGTCGTCGTCTCGGCTCCCTATCGAGTCCCGGCCCTCAGGACTGCGCGCGCTGCCCACCGGCGACCCCCGCCCAACCGTTCGTAGCGACCGCCTAGAATGACGACCTTCACAGAACAGGCAGGTGACCCCTGGCCCGCACAGTATGTCGTGCCGGGTGCGTCGACGTCCCACCACTGGCTGCACCCCTTTGGTCGCGTGCCCCCTACCGACAAAGAGACCTACCGGCAGAAGGTCGAGTAGTGACTCCCTCCCCACTTCAATCTTTAGTCGCAAAAAGTGGTAGTATCACTATTGCTGGACCCGGTACTGTCCGTAGTGGGTGATTGCAGGGTTCTTCCTGTCGACCCAAAGGTGTGGAGACACACGACTTAGTGAAGTCAGCACAGGCGAGAGACGGTGGGGCACCTGACATCGGGCGGTCCGAGGAGACAGGTACCCTAAGAGGTCCGTTCTTACGGGCTCACCCAACGGTACGGGAGGACGCCCCTTAGGAGGACTGGGTCCCTACCTTGGGCCTGGAGGGCGTGACGTCCGCCCAAGAAATAGTAGACTCGGTGGTCCATCGGAAAGGGAGGAGGCCCCCTAGAAGGGCTGGGTCCCTAGTCTGGGTCCAGAGGGCTTCCCGTCCGTCCAAACACGGTGGGCCCTTCGGGGAGCGCGGAGGACCGCCTCTCAACGACCTGGACGTAGGGCCGCTGGAGTCCGACGTGGACGACCAAATGTCCTTCATGACTATCTGCCCTGCCTTCGTTGCCGGAGGTACCGCGGAAATCCTGGGTGACCCCGTCTTACACCTCACAGAAGGGCCCCCGTCCAACCTTCCTTCAGGAACTCTCGAGTCCCTCTCCCCTGCCCCACCCCCTGCCACCTTCCTCTCACTCGAGACCCCGCGGGCGGCGGACCCCTCCTTTACTCGGTCCCTTATGGCCCTTCTGGCGGGACCGTCGGACCTCGCACACCCGGACCTTGGAGGGGACGTACCCCGGCCCTGAACGTCGGTGGACCGTCGGAGACGTGGGGGCGGGTGACCTAAAGACTCGGCGGGTCCCCGTGGGGTCGACTCGACCCCGAGTTTCGAGTTAAATTAAACTGAATCTCTTTGGGTCCACTACGGACAGCGTGACTTCGTCGACCACTTCCCTCCAGTGGGTATGAGGCGAAAAGACGAAACGTGGAGTACATCGACGGCCTTCCTGCTGCCTAGTGTGTGTGCCACGAAGGTCTCTACACGACTTGTTCTTTATGTACAGATTTACCAAATGTGCATACTCTATCTGAGGCATCGTGAAAGTACGCGTAAGAGAATATAGCCTTTGCGTCACCCTCCAACCACACACTTACACCCACCTAAATTCTATTTTTGACTGGGTTCAGGTCAGACGACTCTTCTGACTCGATACTCCAGAGGAACAACGAAGTAGTCTTTGGAGGTTCGGGAACTCGGAACAAGAATGTTCACGACTAGTACCTCAATTAATAAGTCTCTGGTCGCCACTCCTAGTCAAGTGTAAGACGTGACCCTCGGGACTCTGCCGTTCCAGTAAAGACTCGTAGGTAGCCTGGAAGAACCCCGGTCCTCGGGTGGGACCCCACCTGTCACCACACCACTCGTGTGTCGGAGCGGGGGTATTACGACCCGAGACGGCAGGAGCAAGAGTTCCCGTCCGAGAGCGATGTCGACCCGCTTGTGGTCGAGAAGTCCTTTCCCGTTCCCTCGTCTCCGACCCGGACTCCGGTACCTGAGCCGAAGAACGGGTTTCGCGTCGGGTGGACGACGAGGTCTCCCTGGCCGACCCCGGTGTCTCCGAACCTCGGGTCGGGTTCGGACGTCCTTCGGACCCACCCCGGGGTCTCAGGAGTCGGACGGTCCCCTTGGTCGGCACGGAACAGACGACTAGGTCCCGTCTCCGACTCGAAGTGTGGTAAAGAATTTTAAGGTGTGAGAAACCCCCGTGACGGAACGCAAGGGGTCCGTCCTCCACCCCCGACCCCTTCTTATGACCTTAGTACACCCGAACCGACCCAAAACGGAGGTTGAGGGAGTCGGAAATCTCAGTTTCTACCTCGAACCCCCGTCTCGTACTCCTGTCAAAATATGCTCCGACAGTAACATGCTTACTTTGTTGACTCCAGGGGTCCGACGACCGTTGTGTGTCTCCCACCTCGTCGCAGGCCCCATCGAGTCCGGAGACCTGCCACCCGGACGCCGACGGGGTCTTCATCCTCACGTCTACGACGGGTCCGTTTGCGACGGGTCCGTCTTCCCTGTCCCCAGTCCGTCTCGGTCCGTCCTCCTCGGGTCCACCCGGGGCCCATCTCCCCGGGCGGGTTCCAGCGTCTCGTCTTCAGTTCGTGGGCCCCGCCCCCNGTCGCAGGCCCCATCGAGTCCGGAGACCTGCCACCCGGACGCCGACGGGGTCTTCATCCTCACGTCTACGACGGGTCCGTTTGCGACGGGTCCGTCTTCCCTGCCCCCAGTCCGTCTCGGTCCGTCCTCCTCGGGTCCACCCGGGGCCCATCTCCCCGGGCGGGTTCCAGCGTCTCGTCTTCAGTTCGTGGGCCCCGCCCCCCCCCCCCCCCCCACGCCACGCACCCCGAGGTCTCTGGTACAGACGGCCCTCCCTCCCCGACGTCGGTCCGGTGTCGAGTCGTAGGCACTGGGACCGCCTCACCCCCCGCCGGTCTCCGTCGGGGGTCCGACTCGCGTGCGGGGTCTAGGGCCGGACAGACATGGCTCGTGTCCACGTGAGCCCTCTTGGACGAGCAAGCGGATGTAGACACGGGTGCGGGCACGGGTGGGCCACGAACCCAAGGCCCACAGTGCGACGGTGAAGGGACGACCGAGTCCGTCACTTCTCAGACGGGCGCCCCGACGGACGTTGCTTCCTCTGCCCTCTGAGTCCAAGTTAGGGACCCGGCCCTTCTCGGGGACCTCGTACTTTACCGTTGGGTGAGGTCGGAAGAACGGACCTGTCGGAGCACCCGACTCCTCAGACCGCCCGACGTCAGGGACCCCGGTACACATACGAGGACAACCGACACAGAGACCTCTTGGGATCGTGTGGCGAAAGTAAATCCTTCCTTTGTCAATGAGTTTGTACGTCCTCCCCCGAGGGACTGTGCACCAGGAGTTCTGTGGTGACTCTTCGACCACACCTGAACGGGGTCGCCGGGGGGAGTTGAGCCGTACCAGGACTATTGTCTGGTAAAGAGACTTCCAGTAGAGGCCCCGGACACTCCCCGTGGTGAACGCCCCCCGCCGACCACTCAAGGTCCACTCTTCCTTGTTTTCAGTGTTGACAGGGGTGGGGACCGACCATTGGGGTTCACCAAGATAAGGTATTACGGACTGAAACACCATAATCAGAGGGGGAGGGTATAAGACTCATACTTTTTCGTTTGAGTATATAGAAAAATTTTATTCAAGAACTCCTTTGTTTTTCAGTCTATCGCACGACCCCTTCCCGGGCAGTAAATGCCAAAGACTCGACTCAAATATGCGTGAAAGCACAAACTGCTTTTAGGAAACTCAGACCTCCCCTACGTTCCCAGCGTCAAGACTCTAATTAAATATCTGTCTTTTCTTTCAAAGTGGGTCGGACGTCCTCTCCCTCCGTTCCTAGGTCTTGGGCACGACTTCTCGGTGTCTTTAACGTGCCGGCCCACTCTCGCCGGACGGCCTCGTCGCGTCGCCGGTCCGGCTCTCCGGGCAGGCTTGCTCGTCGGTCGCCACGCGTGAGTCGTCGCCCGAAGACGAAAAGCGTACACGTGTTTTCGTTCGGGCCGTACCGCTGGCTCCTCATGAAATCCCGCTCTTCCGTACCGGTTCCGCGAGTCGTGCGACCTCTTCCGACCTCAGGTACGCAGATTCGCGGCAGTCGAACCTTTACGGTGGTTGTCAGACGTTCGCACGACTGGCTCGGGAGACGCCGCCCGTCGTGGACCAAAGACCCATTTAACCCTTGTCATTGCCTCCAATACTCAACACCGGCCGGCTGCCCCACCTTCCCCGAAATGCCGACACAGCCACGCGGGTCCTCCGACTCGCCAGGTGTGTCCCCGACGGCCGGTTCCGACCTGGGAATTCTCGACCCCAGCCCCACCCTTTGTCGAATCCGGTCCGGGGAGCCTCGTCTTCCCCCAAAGGGTCCCGGGGGTCCTCCCACCGTCCTGCCCCTGGCGCCGGGGCCGAGGCGAGAGCATGGGGACTGTGTTGTCCCGCCGGGTCGCAGGGACGCTGCCCGACTCGCCACGGGGACGAGGAACGACGGGGTGGGAAGTGGGGGGCGGGGGCGACGGCGGAGGGTGGCAGGGGGGACGGACGAGGAGTTGGGGAAAGGACGAGGACCGGGGTATGAGGGCACAAGTCCGGAAACGGAGGCCCTGAGTCTTCTACCGGCGTAAACCTCTACTACGGAAATTGGTCGACTAAATTCACTTTTACTCGGTAATCCCACCCGAGAGTAGGTCAGACTGTCCACAGGAGGATTCCCCCCGAACCTGCGGTCCCCTGTGTGTCCGCACGTCCTTTCGTGGCGGACTCCGATGCAGCTCTTCTACCGGTAGCCGTTCGACGCTCTTCACCGGCGCTTTCTTTAGTGTGGACGACCGTGGATCTGGAGCCCGAGGACCGGAGGTCTTGGCACTCTTTTGGTTACAGACGACGACTTCGGTGGGTCGGGCACCGACGGGTCGCTCGTCTGCGCACCGGGAAGGGTTCCGGTGGGTCCGACCTGCACGTCGAAAGACGTAAAGAAGGACCTCGGGTGTACAACGGGCACCACCGCAAAACGTGGTTCTTGGCTTACGACAGAATCTCTCTCGTACCTCTTGTCGACCTCACTGTCTTTGTGTACCATCTCTCGGGTTTGGAGTTTAGGTCTCCACCGGTGTGGCTCTTCTGTGCACCGTTAGGTTCCAAGGCAGGGCGTCCGTGGAAAGGGCACAGGTAGACACCTGGAGTGTCTTCCCCGGTCGCGGAGGGGTGAGGCCTAAGGTAGCCCCTTTCCCCGTAGGAGAAGTCGAAGATAGACGACTGGGTGCGGGTAAGGGTCGGGCAAGGGTCGTCCGTCTTCGACGGCACATACTCGCAATTTGGCCGGGAGGCCGTAACTGTCCCGGGAGTCTTCCTGATGACACTCAGGTCGAAGAAATCTGAGGTCACAGCCGTTGGGTCGAGGTTCGGGGTCCGTCGGAGAACTTTCGGTGGAAGACGAAACGACCCTGTCTGCAGACAGATGTACTAATCTGGTCTTTACAGCGGAGACACTCGCTCCTGTCATGGGGACCCGAACTATGTCACGAACCGTTATAATTGCACTTGGTCCGGGTAGGACTTTAAGGGTATCAGCTCACCGAAGAGACCCAATTCCGTAACTTCCGGGGGCAATTTGTGCAACGACTCCCCGGTATGTGTGGTTCTGTAGTGGTCGGCAATTACAGAGAAACACTGGAGTAGGCTCACCAGGTCTGGGGGAATTGGGGAGACCCTCACAAACCCCGTCGACTCAAGACCACTCTCTTCTCCTTTCTCGGGGGTCCGACACCCCAAGGTCCTCGACCTCACTCGTCTGTCCACACCGGATCACCTTACGTCCACTGGTGGTCCCTATTTCCTAAAAAGTTCCTGAGCCGATCTGTCGAGACTTGGTCGGCCTGGAGGCTTAGCCAGTGGAAAACTGGGTGTCCGGTCTAGTACTCCCTTCCGGTCCGGTCCGTCGTTCGAGTGCTCTGCTTGACCCGGAGACCTTTCTTGGACCGTAGGGTCGTGACCGGAACCAGAACCGGCTCTACAGTCCACCCTCCCCACTTCTAGGTCGCCACGGGTGGAGAGGGGACCCTCGTCTCCGGACTCGCTAACCGATGGGCGGGGGGAGGGGTGGTCAGTCGGGAGAGAGGACGAGGACTGTGAGCTGGACGAATCCTCGATCACCCCCCTCACCCCTCCCCTGGCCAGCCCGTTGTCGTCGACCCACACCCCCGCGGCCCCGAGTGTCCGGTCGCCCCTGTCCCTTCCGACAGGCCCGGCGCCAGGTCCCCTCCGACGCCGAGTCGTGCCCCTCCACCTGTCGACCAGCATCAGGCCCGTGAACTCGTCGCGGCCCATCGACGACAAGTAGACGTCCCTCCGCAGCGACCTCTCCAGCCTCCCCGACGCCGGGGCCCGGGTCCGCAGGCCCACGTCCTTGACCGGGCTCATTAGACTCGTCAACGAGTCTGCGCCCGCCATCTTCGGCCCCACTCCGGCCATGTCCAGGAGCCGCCACATGGAGAAGTACTTGTCCATGTGCCTGTAGTGGGGCCGCGAGACACCCCCCCTCTGCCTCCCACGACAACGCCCCCCCGGACCCGTCGCCGGTCTCCCCTCTCCTCCCCAACCCTCCTCCCTCTCCCCTACCCCGCCCCACCCCCTACCCGCGCCCCGCCCCTCCTCCCCTGCCCTGCTCTCGCCCCTCCCGTACCCCGCCCCTCGTCCTCCCGTACCCCGCCCTCCCGTACCTCGCCCTCCCGCCCTACTTCCCGCCTCGGACCGCCCCGAGGAGGAGGAGGGGGACGGTCGTCGGGGCAGGGGTGGGTCGGGGACCTTCCCGAAATGGAGGCAATCGTCCTTCCTCTACCGACGCTTCCGCTTCCTGGTCGGCATGAACATCGACTTCATCCAGAGGCGCAGGGACCAGGACAACTCGTAGAGCAGCAACTACGACCTCTACATCTCGTGGTCCGGGTGGTGCTCCCTCTCCGGACACCCCCGCCCCCGAGTCGGTCCTCCGGGCCGCGACGGGGCCCCCAGGCGGAGGGGAGGCCAAGGCCCTTTTACGCCGCGGCCCCACTGGCACTCGCGCGAGACCCCAAGTTCCCCTCGTCCCCAGGTGGGGGGTTCTGGGACGGACCTGGCCGTGGGAGGTGTGCCTCCGGCCGCACGTCCTCCCCGAGCACGAGACGGTCCCGGAGGGCCCTCGGGTGGGGCGGGAGGAGACTCAGTGACGGCCCCGTCCTCGGCCGCGGATCACGGGACTTAGGGGGGTCCAGTGGGATGCCACCGGAGTCCACCGAAGACGACACGAGTCCCCATTGCACACGAGGGGCGGTCTCCACCGTCCCGGAGGTCAGGGGCCTACCGACCAGACACGTCGGGTGGGCGGGGACCCACACCGGGGACCCACACAGGACGACGCGGACTCGCCGTCTCCACCACTTCTGCGACCGTCTGGCCGGTCGCCCTTCAGTCTCCGGCCCCCACCCACGGCCCCGGGTTGGGGAGGGGAGTACCTCGTTTCCTGTGAGTCGTAGACGGACAGTCAGTTACCGACATTAGTCTAGTCCTGTGTCAACTAATGAGACACAAGTCGACAAACCCAAATTAAGGTAAGTGTACCAATTCGACCCGTGGAACTTCCAATTTCCTTATGTTCACACTAAGCCCAGAAAGAGTCGTGAAGTGAGTGCGACCTAGTCCAGGTTCACTTGGGACAGATGCCGACAGAAATTTGTGAAAGGCACCGGCCTAGTCGGCTCCAGAGACCGGACGACGACGGCGACTTTTGGAGTCCACGGAACTCCGACGACATCCCGGAGCTGAGAACGCTTCGCGTATCTCTTCGTCTTCCGTGGGGCCCAGACACTCCAGCTCGGGAAGAGTCCGTCCCAGGGACAAGGACGTGAACAGGTGTAGGGGACACTGCGACGGACAGACACACCCTCCCGCCCCTGGGTCGGGGTCCTGCGCCGGACTACCACGGCCTTTGCTGCTCGCCCTTGGGCTTTCTGACTGACTGCCTTACGACCGCCCGCCTCTGTCCAGGCGCGCCCGGACCCGTCGGGGCCCCTCCCCGCCCCGAGACCTCCTGACGCCTCCCGAGCCTCCACTCCTCCGGTAGTAGGGTTTCCGTCCGACACAAAGAAAGTACATTCTTGTGTCCTGTGTCGGGAGGTTCTTGTCCTCGCGGGCTCTGACGCCGTCGATTCTTCACCATATTCACTGTCAGCGAGTCAGCACAGGCTGAGAAACGTTGGGGCACCTGACGTGTCACGTGCCCTAAGAGGTCCGGTCTTCCGACCTCACCCCTCGGACAGCGAAGAGTTGCCCTAGAAGGGGTGGGTCCCTAGTTTGGGTCCAGAGGGCGTAACTTCCACCTAAGAAAGGGTCAACTCGGAGTTCCCTTCGGGTTCTTCTGACCTCACCCTGTAGGAAAGAGAGGACAGGTAAGGGTTGAGTCCTTAACTTGACCCCAGAGGACGTGACGGGTACCTAAGAAATGGTGGACTCGATGGTACCTTTGGGTTTTTTCTGTCACGATTCAGTACAGGCTGAGAACGTTGAGGTACTTGACGTCGGGCGGTCCGAGGAGACGGGTACCCTAAGAGGTCCGTTCTTGTGACCTCACCCAACGGTAAAGGAGCAGGTCTTCTTCGCCGCCACTATCACACCTTACTCCTGGGACCCAAGAGTAGGGTCGACACAGGACCTTCGACGGTCCAGTGGGAAGAGGTCCCCCTCCCAGGTCAGACCCTAGGAGTCTGAGAGAAGGTCGAGTCTGAGTTAAGACGGACCCGGTGACTGCGTCGTCCAGGGAACGCCGACTGGGTGGACCCCCTGGTCCCGAAGGGCCCCGTCTCCACAGTCCTCAGGTCGCATGGGCTCGCCTTTGTCGTGGTGAGTGGACTCTCCTACTTCTTCTACGGACTCTGCTTCCGGTCCTAGCAGGACACCCCTGCCTGCACGGGTTACAACGAGTCCTACTTCGGCTACTTGTACTTCTTCTCCGACTGGTCCCCCTTGCCCCACCGGCTCGCTTAGTAAAGACTGGCTCCCCTGCCTTCCCACGACAGTCGGAGGTCCCCGAGTAAGACGCTAGTGGGGTGGGGGGTTAGACTCGTCGGACGGTCGCAGGGGGTCGACCAGGGGTTCGGGGACGGGACGCACTCACCGGCCGGAGGTGGAGGAGGAGTCATCCGAAAGTAGGGAGCCGGGAAGTGGGCACCCCAGACACGATTGGACCCCTAATCACAGTCTTGATGTGACGGCGAAGTAGACCCCAGGTTTGGCCGAGACCACTCCGGTTCCGGTACCGCAGTCAGAACGACCCCCCACCCCCACCCCCATCCCTCTCGAACCAAGTCAGGGGACCCCGATTACCGCACTTACAGACACAGGGTGTTTCACTTTCAGCGAGTCGGCACAGGCTGAGACGTTGGGGTACCTAATGTGTCAGGTACCTTAAGAGGTCCGGTCGTATGACCTCGCCCATCGGAAAGGGAAGAGGTCTTCTGGAAGGGTTGGGGTCGTAGTTCGGGTCCAGAGGACGTAACGTCCGCCTAAGAAATTCACTTCAGTGAGTCAGTACAGGCTGACACTGAGGCACCTGACATCGGACGGTCCAAGGAGGCGGGTACCCTAAAGGGTCGTTCTTATGACCTCACCCAGCGGTAAAGGAAGAGGTCCCCTAGAAAGGACTGGATCGCCAGTTTGGACCCAGAGGGCGTGACGTCCGTCTAAGAAATGGTAGACTTGGTGGTCCCTTCGGGGTGTTTCGAACGTACAATGTGGGTTCCCTACCATAGACCCCGACCGGAACCCTCCCGAGTGCAGTAGCCCCACCCCGGGAGTACTTCCCCCAGTCACGGGCATTCTCTCTCTGTCCGTTCGGGGAGCCGGTTCGACGGTACTCTTCTGTGTCGTCCTGGCGGACCCGATGCGTGACCCCTCTCCCGGAGTGGTCCTCGACTCGTCCGGCCGTGGAACTAGGAAAATTTTTAATAGAAAATTAAAAAACCGACGTAGCACTCCGTACACCCCAGAATCAAGGCGTTGGTCTCCAGTGTGGGCACGGGGGACGTGACGTGCCCCGGAGGCCCTCTCAGAGACCGTGGAACCAGAACCGGAAGAGTAGAGGTCTCGACTCTCCTAGCGCGAAGACGACAGAGATTCGACGGACCAGACACCAAGCGACCAGACGGGTGCGTCTCCTCCTGGGACCCACACCTGCGGGAGAGGGAACCAGCCCAGTGTCGTCGACCGTCACGGTCGTTGGACTGGGGGGCTGTTTGTGAGACGTTGAGACCAACCGTGCGGTCGACTCAGGGCCCCGCAACCGAGAGTTCTTTGTTCGGCGGAGAAGGGAGACGGGGCACGTCGGGGTACGTCGGGCACCGGGCCCCACCTTCCAGCCTCTGTGGATGAATCATGCGACTGGCACCTGAGGCTCCACTCGACCCACGAGCGCCCGTAGTGCATGAGCTACCACTTCGTTGCGGGGACGAGGAGTGGACGTCCTGTTCCGGCGAAAACGAGTCCCGGAAACCGCTCGAGCAGACCTCCGAGATCTCCGCTCGCGTCGATGAGCACGTGGGAACTGGTTTCTGGTCGGGAGGGGCACCCAGCAGGAGGAGCCGACCGCGTGTCGAGGGCCTCCCCACGCGTCCCTCGCGCCCCCCGCCCACCCACCCTTCCCCTGCGGACGAACTAGCCGGGTCAGTCGACTTGGTCGGGACCCCTAGTCGCCCCGCTGCCAAAGGGGCGGTCTGCCAGGAGTGCAGGAGACCCAGGAGGACTCGAGCCCACACGTCGACCGTGCAAGTGCACCGTGCCCGTTCACGAAGATCTTAGAGGCATAATGTGGACTCGTCCTAGGTTCGGGAGCCCCCGGCCGGGGGCCCACCACCGGGTGGGTAGGATAGCCGTGTAAAAGGGGTCTCTTCGTGGCTTCGACGCACTTTTCGCTAGTCGTGACGTCGAGCTCCGACGCAGTCTGCAGACCACCGAACCCCCGTCCCAGGTGGCTCCCACCGCGTACCGACCGAGTCCGCGGGGTCACACCCTCGGCTCCTCGTCTCGGGGAAACAGCGGCGGAACCACCGGCCTAGGCCCACTGGATTGCGACGGAGTCCAAGTTCTTCTCTACCTCCGGCGTGTCACGTCCGGCACCCTCCACCCCGGCCGCGACCTACATAAGGGATCCGTCTGAGCCGGTCCGGAGGTCCACAGCAGGGACGACTCGTACTCAACCACGGAGGGTCGTCTCGGGACGGCACTCCGACCCTCCTGACTCACACGGGACACGGGTGCCCGCGGACCCAATGTCTCGGAGATCCTTTCCGACGCACCTGGGCGACGCCACAAAGGTCCGTCGGAACTTGTTCTCTACGGAAGTACGTCGGACCGAGGACCAGTACTACTTCCCTATTCTTGTCTCGCGCGCCCCGTCTCTTTGGGGCCGTTCGCCCGTCCTCCGGGTCTACCCAGCCCACCTTCGGACGAGGGAGAGCGTCTCAGCCTTTCTGACGTGGACCCAAATCAGGGACGAGAAGGCACCTGCCTCTTACACGATCCTCAAGGGGTCCCAGTGCACGCGAGAGTCCACCCTTCTGGGCCCAGAGTCTCCCCTCTCCTGGACGGACTACCTGTGACTTCCCGTCCCGACCGGCGACTCCCCTCGCGCAGGCGCCCTTGTGGGGGATGGGCGTCTCTGTGACGAAGGACCCCCCACACCCCACCCTCCCGACGAGGAGAGACCCCGTCGCGACCCGCGCCAGTCCTGTACGAATGGACGGTCCTTCGTCTGGGAGGTGTCCGGGCTCACGTCGCTGTAGGACCGGAGTCACGAGACCAAGACCCGGTCCTGGTGCGGGAGGAGGTCCATGTCGGTCATCAGGCACGACTGCCGCTACGGGTCGTCCGGGTCCGGCGTGTGCCGCTTCTGCGACGAGTCGTCCCAGTCCCGGAAGGAGGGTGTCCGCGGGTAGGAGGGCCAGTCGGGTCGCCCGCACCCGAGACCCCCGTCCTCTCGCTCTGTCGCCGCTCTCGTCCGCTCCGGACCCTCCCTTCGTCTCGGGGGCGCCCCGTCTCCCACTAGGTCCCGGCCGTCCGGTGGACTGTCTCCCCGACGGAAGAGAGGCCACCCCCTGCGTCTCGGACGGACGGACTGGAGACACTCCCCGGCCACAGGGGAGCTCGGGGACCGACTACGACGGGGAGTGGGTAGGCAGGTAAGTGCGCCGGGTCGCACGGACTGATCTCCGCCCCTGCTCGTCCTAGGCGGGAGCGGGAACTGTCCAAAGGTGGATCTTCTGTCACGAGGGTTCGGGTTTCGTTCCTCGGACGTCGAACCGCTCAAGACGGGCTCCCACCCCGCCCCACCCCTCCTCCGGACTCGAGGTGACTCTCCCAGCCTCAGCCTTCGTTGCAGTCCACACCCCCGAGGGAAGGAGACGCCCCAGACCCGAACGACATCCTCCCCTTCCCTTCACATCCTTTATTCGTAGGAAGTGGTCCTGCTCCCCGTCCTCGGGGTGAAGTAGTCGACTGGGTCCCAGCCCCGTTCCCCTCCGACTGGGCCTGTTACCCGGCTACGACCGGAGGACCTCCGTTTCCCCATATCGGGGTCCGTCCTGTCGTGTCCGGAAATACGGTCGGTCGGGGCGGACGTGGACGAAGGTCTCCTCTTCGGCTTTGTGTGTGGTCCGGTGAGAGGTGCGTCGCTCACCCTCCACCTCCCCGGCCGGCCGGGCACTCCGCGGGGGACACGTACCCGGGGCACGAGTGACGGGTCTTCGTTTCGTCAGTCAGAGACAGTTGACACTCGACCTCTTTGTGCTTTACTGTCGACTTGCCGGTCCTGCCCTCCCACCCGGCACAAGACAGGTCGCCTCGGCGTCCAGGCTCCGCCTCCACACCACACCTGTCCCGGGGAACCCCTTGCCGACGGACCTGGTCGGCCTACAGGGGTGTACCCAATGTCAGGACTCCTGAGACTGTCGGCAAATGCTTCTTAAAGGCGAATGTAAACTCCGAGTGTTTTAGGGTAATAGACGGCACCCCTGGCCTTAACCTTGGGGCTCCTACCACTCACGTCATTTGCTTCCTCTCTCCTTGTCCTCCCTTATGGTCGGGGTACTCGACGTCTCGGAGCTTCGTCGGCGCCCTCGGCGCAGGACTCGTCGGCACCCGACGTCCCTCTACTCCGAAGGACTCCGGACCGGGGGAGGGTCCTGTCCCTCCTTTCCTGTCGTTGTGTTCGACTTCATGCGACTTATAGGCAGTGACGAGTCACACTAGACTAGACGGTTCGTGAATCAAAATTAGAAGTGTTGGTCTAGTGGTGGGGGTAAGATATCCACTCGCTGGAGGGGGGCACCAAGTCACCATTTCTTAGGTAGACGTTCCGTCCCAGGGACCAGTCCTTGTAGGGGACCTCCTTCTTTACCGTGGGGTGGGGTCATAAGAACAGACCTCTTAGGGTACCTGTCTCCTCGGACCACCCGATGTCAGGTCCCCCAGTGTTTCTCAGTCTGTGCTGAGTCGTGCGTGTGCGCGTAGCGTTCCTTTCTACAAGCACAACACAATGACGTTCTTTTTTCGACCTACACTTTCGTACATAAATCACACTTGAGTTGACACTCTTTTTTTCAGTGTCTGACCCTTCTTTATTTGGTTTCACAACTACCACCTGCAAAGGTCCATTATCCAATACATATAAACTAAGAGAGATGAAAAGATTTTCTTGTACATAATAAAGATGTAGGTCTCCTCTTTCGATTTATTTCCGGTCTGAGTAGTTAAGAAGTCAGTGACGGGTGCATTTCTTTTCCGTTCTCGGGGCTTGAGGGCCCGCTCTCTTCGACTCCATGTGACAGTAGGAAACCTCGCACCTCGGACCTTTCGTGTCGTCGAAACTCAAAGAAATCTACTAATGGGTCGACGGTAATGGACCTTCATAATCGAATTAATAGTCCTTAATTATCAACGATTAATAGTAAGTATTGATCGGTAATCCCTCTTTACAGAACAGCTCTACTTTAGTGATTACCGCGTAAAAGGACGGGTCCGGCTATTATTTTCCTGCACCCTACTTCACGGATCCACGAGCCTCTGTCTACTCGGAACCAATCTCCTGTCGACCCCTCCTATCTGCCGAATTAACTCTCCTCTTCCTCCTTGCACCTTCCGGTCCGGTCGCATCTGCGGACTAGAGACGTCGGCTGTTGGGTCTCTCTTTCGGGCCCTGAAAACGGACTGCTGCCAGACCCCTGGAGCCAAGAGTCGCCCCGAAACTCGGTGACCACCGTCGACGAGGACAAGTGACCAGGTCCTGAGCCGTGGTCGGACCGGTCGAGGGTGTCCTGTGTGGTCACCGGTCTCCCGAGGACACTGGACCAAAGGTGCCACGACTGGGGGGATGCCCCCAATTTCTTCCTGGTGTTTAAGAGACTCGGCGGGGAGTGTCGAGGAGAGGACTCGGATCGTCCGGGCTCTACGACGTGGCCCTCCGTACGACACACGGAGGACCCAGGTTCCTCCACGTCCACGGGACACCGACCTCAGAAGGGCCTTGTCCCTAGTTCGGTCCCGAGGTGCAAAGGTCGCGGCCGTCGTCGGTGTTTGGTCTCCGTGTGGGAGGGGAGGCGGGGTTCAGTCGGGGCCGGTGGACCGTGCAGCCCCCGGAGCCCTCGTCCGCCGTACGCGGTCGGGTCGGGAGTCCTGTCAGGGGCTGCTGTCCGGGGTGGTTGTTGAAGGTGGGCTTCTCTTCGTCTGCAAATAGAACGTCGTAAACACCTTTGGTCTGAGGGAAATCTTTTCCACCCCCCCCCGCGGATGAAAGAGGAAGCCTTAGGAATGTCGCACCCGCGCCCCGACGTCGGACACCCTGAGTCGTGTGTCCCAGAATTGACAGCCGTCAATCTTCGGGCGGGGCCCCCGGGGTGGGGGAGTGTGTTGATCGTCCACGCCTTTTTCGGTCACTCTCTACTTGCCGCCAAAACGAGGGGCACAGAATTGTGCACACCTGCCCCCTCAGCACGGGGGCACTGGACTAAGACCACTGTGGCCGACAGGTGGACTGTGTCCGACTCCTCCGGACGTCCCTCGCGACTGGGCCCCAGAGACGAGGGCCGGGGGAACGACTGCCTACGAGACGGCGGGTGCCCGGCTACCGATGACCTGGTCCGTCCTGAGACCCGGTTGTCCGGCAAGCGTCGTTGGGACCGTGATCCGTGACCATAATTATACTCCTGTAAATTGCGATGAGTGAAGACGTGTTCGAGTACTCCCGAGTCACTCGGTGTGTCCAGTCGTCCACGTTTGTCCTTGAGGTCGGACGCCGCGCGAGTAGGGTCGGTGCCGGTGGGGGGTGCACTCTCCACTCCCGACACCCAGCCGGGAGACGAGCACAAGTGGGTCGGTCGTTCACTCCCTCGGCCCCGTGCTCGGACGTCAGACCGGACAGGAGGAGTGACAGAACCGACCAAGAGTCTCGACGCCTCCCTCCACCTCCAAGGGCCTCGCGGCTCGAGTGGTGGACTGTGAGACAGGATTGTCCTCCTCTGAGGACTGACAGTCACCTTCGCACCGGGTAAAAGGGAGTTGTAGTAGTCGGAGAACGGATTCTATTCTCCCGACTCCTAAAGTCCGGAAAAGTTAGGGCCCGGAAACGGAGTGAGTCCACCTACCTGCTTGGGCCATAAAAGGAACACCCTACACCAGAACCTCCTCCTCCCTCCCCTCCTCCCCTCCTNGTGCGGTCAATCAGGACCAGTGTCGGGGAGGGACGAATCTTGGCGCAAGTGTCTCTACGACGGAAAAGACGACTCAGAGGGAAGACCTTCCTCCTACCTTCCTCCGCCGCCACCTCGCACCCCTCCTTTCGTCAGACCGAGACCTCTTTGACGGACCTGCCGTGGAACGCCGCTGTCCGAGCGGCGAGTGTCTCGTCGGGACATCTCCCCCGGAACGCCCGTCAGTGCACCGGGCCGGCCCGACCGCCCGCGGCCCTACGTGAGGTCATCGTGCGGGGGGTCGCGCCGGAGGGACGGAGGTGGTGCAAGACGGTGCTGACTGAGCCTACGATCGCCGGGTTCGCAGGGGTGGGAGGAGGGGGACGTGGGGACGGGAGGAGGGTGCGCGGGGCAGGCCGGGGGAAGTCGGGGTCCGTGTCCCAGCGACGGCCAGGTCCTCCTTGGGGCCCCCGGGGCGGGAGATCGGGGCGGCGGGCGGGCCGGGCGCAATCACCCCTACCTTCTCGACCGGGGAGCTCCCGCTCGGAGGACTCTCGGCCCGTTCCCAATCTTCGTGCACGAAGGGACTCCTCGGACAGAGTCGCGCTCCGAAGGACGGAGGGGAGGTGGGGCACTGAACTCCACTCTGACGACCCCTATTGGGCTCCGGGGTCGCCGGACCGGGGCTCGTCCCCCCCCCGGACTCCGCCGGGTCCCAGGGACCTCCCAGACCGCGACTGGGGTGTACAGACCCGAGGTCGTCTGCGGAGCTCTGAGAGTTCTGTCCCCCAGTCCCACCACTGACGCAAAAATTTCTCTGTCCTAAAGGTCTGACCTGCTGCCTTGGCTCCCGGACACCTCTCTAGTCGTGGTTCTTCCTCCCCAGAGTGGTAGGGTACCCGGGGGGTCCTCTCCGACCACTGTTCCGCCCCCACAACAAGGCACACAAGGGGCGGTTCTGGGGCGGGGTGTCCAGGTCCCGGTGCCCCGTGCCTTCTGGGACCCTTCCCTCGACTGCGAGTCGGGTCGACGGAGCAAGGTAACGGGACCCAGGGGTCACCCGAGAGCGGTCCACCAGACCCGGGACCAGGGCGGGGACGGGGCAGGTCTCGGGGGAGTCACTACGGTCTTCCTCCGAAGAGGGGTCCCCCCGACGCTCCCGAGACCCTGCTCCTCCAGTGCCCGAGAGCCGTTTGCGCGCAGCCGAAAAGAACTGGTCCTTCCTGTGTCCTGACCGGTGCCTCCGTGACTGGGTCCGGACCTCGGGACGCCCTCCCTCCAATACCCGTAGCGTGACCTTTTGACCTGTTCCGTCTCTACTCCCACCCGAAACGTCTCAGTCTTCGTGTCTCTGGAGGGCTCTCCGTCCGCGGACGGGAGGTTCTCCGGTCCCGTCCGTCCTTGGACACACAGGGGTCCCGGGGAGTCCTGGGCTCCTGTGCGCCCACGGTCTCCTGTGAAGTACGGTCGCCCGGAGAGGGACGACGAGTAGTCGCGGTGGACCCGTAAGTTTTGTTTAGGGTTATTACGGTCAAGCGAAGGTTCTGGCTCACGGTTGGGAGCCATCCCCACTTCTTCACCCTTCCCCACTCCGCAGTCATAAAAGGTTCTTAGGACCCACTAAGATTTCACATTGGTTCCGACTCTCGGTGAGCGACGGAGTCCCTCGGAGACCGGGACCTCTGCGTGTCTTAGGTGCGAGTGCCAACCTGGAGGAGTGAAACCTGGGTGCGGCTCGGTGGGTCATGCCGTCGGTGTGCACGAGGGCTCGGGAACTTTACACGCACGGAGTAGGTTCGCCTCTACTCGACAGACATGTTTATAGGTGACCTGAGGATTCTGAATCGTGCTCGTTTCTCTCACTTGCGGGGTGACGACGACGACGATTCAGCGAAGTCAGTACAGGCTGAGACACGCTGGGGTCTCTGTACCCAATATACCACTTTACCATATGATCGGATTTTTATACACCTAAAATGGATACAGAAGTACGAAAAATCGCACCGAAACCTCTTAAAATGTAATGTAAGACACCAAGTGTATCAAGACAACCTGTCACGATTGGATGTCTGACGGATTAGGTCTTACATAAGCGATATCAAGAAGATGAACACCGAAGTAGCGTAGACGAACAACTATTATTAAAAGGAATTTGACGTACTAAGGTTCATATATTGTGAGAACTTTACTGTTTTTATTTCTTTACCTCTTATCTAATCACCCACAACCCGGACCTCACCTCTCCAGTCAAACAAGTATTCTCTCGTTACCCGTCGTCGGAACACCACGTCTCACAGGACCTGACTGACGGAAGGACAACCACGGGACCGACGTCCTAGGGGCGCACCACACCGCGGGGACAGGGTCGCACGCACCGTGGGGACAGGGGTGCACCACGGGGACAGGGGCGCACCGCACCGTGGGGACAGGGGTGCACCACGGGTAGGGGTACACCGTACTACGGGGACAGGGGCACACCACGGGGACAGGGGTACACCACGGGTAGGGGTGCACCGCACCACGGGGACAGGGGCGCACCACGGGGACAGGGGCGCACCACGGGGACAGGGGTACACCACGGGGACAGGGACACACCACGGGGACAGGGGTGCACTACGGGGACAGGGGTACACCGCACCGCGGGGACAGGGATGCACCTCACCACGGAGACAGGGGCGCACCGCACCCTGGAACCCCAACCCGAGTCGCCAGTTCTCGGGTGGACGTTACGTCATCCACGACGTCCTCTGCTCCCAGGCTAGGGACCCGACCCGCCCCTTCTGGGGGACGTCCCCCTTTACCGTTGGGGGAGGTCATAAGAACGGACCCTTTGGGGTACCTGTCTCCTCGGACCGCCCGACGTCAGGTACCCCAGTGTTTCTCAACCTGTGTTGACTTACCGACTTGAGCCGGGTGTGGTGACCCCCTTTGACCCGTGTCCCGTGTACCCAGCAGAGACACGTCTTAGGGTACTGGAGAGTGTCGACGTACACTTAAGTGTTAAATGGATTTTTCCCCTGAATTAATCTTTTCGCGTCAGAGTGTAGACTTTGCCACAAAGAGTGCGAGACGAGGCTCCGACGATGCGTCACATGGGAAAACCTTTCGCTGAATCGGTTGTGCGTGACTCGCAATTCGTAAAGTAAAGAGAGGTAGGGTCGTTCCGATGAAGACCCTTAACGGTGATTCCCCTGTCTGGCCCAGGTGGCAAACCTCCTGCCCCCCCGGCCCCACCCCTGGCCCCTTTGGTGGCACACGTCACCCTCTGATGGACCACATCCCGTGCTCACGCATTTACTTATTTCTTTGTCTCCAACTGAGCTCCAAGCGGCAGGACCCTTGGCTGCTGTTCACTGAGGAGTCCCTATCCCTGCCTGGGAGACTGGAGCTGCCGTGGCCCACGGGACGGGTGTGGGGTGATCACGGGGAACAGAGCAGAGACGGTGGCCTCGCGGCTCCCCTCATCCATGACTGGGCACCCCCGAGGGTCTGAAGGTGGACGGGAAGTTCCCCCAGGAACCCAGATGGCCCAAGAGGCCAGAATACCCTCCTCCCTGGAGATGCCTCCTGGTCTCTGGGAAAAGGTCGCAGAGTGAGGGAGTGAAAGGATCTGAAAGGCAAATGAACAAGGACCTCATTCGGTGCACACAGGCGGGCAGCCAGGCAGTAAGCTAGCGCCTGCCAGACGGGAAGAAACGGGGAAGACACGAGCCAGTGCGGGGTGCAGCGGCTGCTCTGAGGTCGGGCTTGTGGGCGCGTGGCCTCGGAAAAAGCCCTTGATTAAGAAAGGGAAGGATAAGCAGGAAGGCGCTTCTCGCCTTCAAAGGCCGATTTCCCTCCGTGTCGGGTCACTCCACCGACTCCAGCAGCCCGTGAAGCAGCTGCCTGCCTGCCTCGGCTAAAGAGCCCTGGCCAGGCACTTTGGAAGGGAGGGGGATCTTCCTTAAACTGCACACTTGTCTCAGATCTTTAGAGGAGTGATGTTGCTTGTATTACCTCGCATATTCTATCGTCCGCCCGCGGTTCTTTGTCTCATAGTTTTCCTGGCATCAGAGCTGAATGGGTTTACCAGTTCTCTGGAGCCTTGGGCCCCTCCTGTGATGTTGTCCCTGAGCCCCTTCCTGCTGCCCGGCTCCCTCCCCTCCCCCACGCTCCCTCCTCCTCTCTTCCTGCCCTCCCCTCCCTCTCCCTCTCCCTCAGCCTCCCCTCCCCTCTCCCTCAGCCTCCCCTCCCCCTCCCACGCTCCCCCAGAGAAGACACGCTCCCTGCAGATCAGCCACGCTGGATGGATGCCCTGCTGAGTGGAGACGCATTGACCTCCTTGACATCAGTCTAATCTGCAAACTCGGTGCTGTTGGCCCTATTTTCCAGATGACAAACCAGAGGGGCAGAGGTCTGTTTATTTCCCCGTGGCCTCAAGTTCTCCGCCGGCCGACCTGGGCTCTGCACCAGGGCTCCTCAGTCCCCCCACAGCGGCCGCAGTCCCGGCCGGAGGCCACCTGGGGATGGACACCTGCTCCCATCCAGACCTGGCCGTGTCCTCTGAGCCTCCGTCCGGGCCTGGCCGTGTCCTCCGAGCTGGATGCGCTGACACATCCTGACTCTGGGACCCTGTGGCTGCGTCCCTTGGCCCTTCCGTTGAAGATTTGTTTAAATCTTTTTAAAATGGGGCCAAGAGCACGGAATTCCTTTTCACCTTTTATGTGGCAAATCTGCCCCGGGCCGTGGGGAGGAGCAGGCTGGCGTCTGGCCCGAGATGGCGCGCGGTGTTCCCGCTGCGGGGCCTGGACTGCACTCCTGAACCTGTCCCCTCCTTCGTGCTGATGACAGTCCTGGGGGTGAGAGGCACAGTGCCTGTTCTGCAGACAAAGAATAGGCGAGCTGGCCTGTAGGGGCTTGCAGACCACAGGCGGCAGGGCAGGCTCCAGGGCGCCCTCCCCGTAGGGCTGCCTGTGTCCCTCACGCCTCAGTGACCCTTGCTCTGAGGGTGCCGCACGCATCCGTAAAGACTCCCTGGACTGTGAAACTCTGAAAAAGCCTCTATTCTGGCTGATAAAGATCTTATTGGCACATAATGTGTTCCTAATGCCTAGTTCGTTCTGTCGCTGCACAAGTGATCGTCTTGTTCAGACGCGCCAGGAGCAGTGTGAGCCGCACCGTGCTCGGCAGAGGAGGCCTGAGATAATGGGGGGTTGGGGGTCCAACGGGGTCGCCAAGCAGTGAGTCGGGCCCCCCACCTGCCGCCCCGGGGGAGGCCAGTGACCAGGCTGCCGTGGCTGAGCTCAAGAGCCCCTCATGAGGCCAAGGCTGACGGCCGTGCGTTGATTCTGGATTGCTTCGGCTCTGCTGTCTCGTAGCCCCACGCAGACAGGATGTCTCCGAGAAGGGAAGAGTTCTGTTTGATTTTGTGACTTTTTCTTTATTGTTGTTGAGTCAACCCTGGCTATAGCTCTGCTCTTTTAAGAACTCAGGGTGACGTCTGTAAAATGGGAATCGTCACAGTGCCGTTTTCAAAGTGCCACTTCGAGGACTAGGTTTTGCCCATAGTAAGCTTGGTCTCCAGGAAGGGCTTCGTACAGTTGTGTCTCTTATTTGGCGGTTGTTTCAGTGATCTGCTGCTGTGTAACCACCCCAAGACTTAAGGGCTTGAAACTACAACTGAGTTAGCACTGGGAGTCTTCGAGTCAGGACTCAGCAGGAACGTGCCGGCCGGCGCGGCCCGCCGGGCTCTGGAGGGTCCATGGGGGCCCTGGGCTCTGGCTCTTGGACAAGGCCCCCCCGGGTCCTCTTCTGTGTGGTCTGCCCTGCGTGAGATTTCTCCTCCTCCGGTGGCTTATTCAGAGCTTCAGAGGACCTCAATGAGGCCCCTTAAGCTGCACCTAGAACTCAGTTGCTGTGTCTTCCCCCCACGTTCTCTGGGTCAGAGCATGGTCACAGGCAGCTCTGTATCCAGGGGAGACACGTAAGTCCTGGATCCTGGTAGGGGTGAGGCCTGTCCCCCTACAGAGGCCGTCCAGGATCGTGGGGGGCGTCCCCTGCACAGCTGGCCTTGAGCTCCGTGTCAGAGAACCCTCAGTACGCTCCCTGAAGGGGGTAGGTCTCAAAGGCGCCCAGGACCCAGGCAGGAGGCCCCCGCTCTGGTTACCCAACTGGGATCAGCAAGTGTTTTCTGCTAAGAGCTAGAGAGAAAATGCTTTGGGTTTTGCCTTCATCTAAATTTTAGATTTCGCCAATTTGAGCAACTGTTCCTGCCAAAAGGCTCAAAGACTGATCATCTTTTTAACATTTTTCCATTTGCATTTAAACAATTTAAAACCGTGCTCAGCTCCCAGGCTGCACACGGAGGGCTCGCTGGATTTGGGCTGCGTGCAGGCCAAGGTAGACCGTCCCCTCCCTTCCAGCGCCCTCCTCGGCCTCCTCAGTTGGAGTCCCTATAGCTCTGGGGTCCGCAGGGCCAGGAGGACCCTCCACCCGCTCTGAGAATCCCTCCCAGGGTGGAGCCCTGGGTCTTCCCCAGCCCCTCCGTGTCCCTGCTTCCGAGCTCGCCAGGCCCTGGCCGCCCCCGTGGATACGGGAGACGCGTCCGGTGCACGGTGGCTCAGGTGGGGTTAAAACTCAGCCTCTGTCACTGAATCATATTCTTAGTGCCTCTCGCTCTGAGGAGGCTCTTGAAAATTTCACGTTGGGAGAAGAGAAAGAGTCTGAAGGTGTCCCGTTCTTTTGACGCAACAGACAATGTGGAAGTCGGTTTGGCATGGGGCTGAGGAGGCTGCAGGGCCCAGGGCAACTGGGATGGTGCTTCTCCAGCCCTGGTTGTTCCACGGTCAGCTTCCTGCCTTATCCCTTGACGAGCACATGTTACAGAGGAGCTGGAGGGAGATTGGCCAAAGTAAGAGCTTAGAGCTTTACTACAGAGCCTTGGAATGGGGGTGCTTTCTCCCCGGGTAACTGTGCTTGACGCCTCATCCGAGGACTGCTGACGGCCTGCTGGAGCACATTCCAGAACCAGACACACCAGGTGTGTGGGCGCGGGGTCTTCCCACCAGATCAGAAGTCTGACGGTGTATTCAGAATTTTACGGGTGCCTCCTTCAGCGCCAGCACAGCCCCTGTGGAAGACAGTCCGGCAGCTTCTTGCAAAGCTAAACATAGTCTTTGCCATACGGTCCTGCCTTCTTGCTCCTAAGTGTTTACCCAGATGAACTGAAGACGTGTGTCTCTGCACAACAGCCCGCAGACACATGTTCACAGCAGCTTTAGTGGTAGCAACCAAACCCTGGGTGCTGGCGAGACGCCCTCCCTCAGGTGAGTGAGTAGATAAACTGCGACACGTCTGGATGGTGGGATGTTATTCAGCACTCAAGAGAGGAGCTCTCAAGCCCTGAAAAAGCCCGGGCAAGCCTCAGTACACACGACGAAGTGGCAGAAGCCAGCCTGAAGACACTGCTCAAGCTCGGCTCTCATGTCTGGAAGAGGCGAAACTAGAAGACCATGGAGAAGATGGGCCATCGCCACGGTCGAGGTGGGGGCCGGGGCGCAGAGGGGTCTGAGGGCGCGGAGACTCGAGAACAGTCGTGGCACTTGCCACGGTGCGTTTTCAAAGCCCGGTGAGACGCACAGGCCGAGAGAGAGCCCTGACGGAAACCCGGGGTCCCAGTAGAGGCCGGCTCAGGGGACAGCGAGGTGTGGCTGCAGGTCCGTCGGCTGTAGCAAAGGAACCACGTGGTCCAGGTCGCGGAGGCCAAGGCCAGGCGTCCCGGGTGCAAGCCCCGGCTTTGCCCTGACCAGCTGCTCACCCAAGGCTGGACTAGGCCGCCTGACCCGTCTGTCCCTCCTCCTTCATCTTTGAAACGGGCTGCTCCTACTGCCGGCGCCTCACGAGGGCTCCACGTGCCGAAAGAGAGGAGACCCCGGCCCTTGGTCAAAGTCCTGATTGTTGCTGCTCTCAACTGCGTCTGAAGCCATACACGCTGCCCCAGATTCCACGAAGGCCCGTCCACTTCGGCCCAGGACAGTGGGGGCCGGGGGGCGGGGGTGGTCCTGGAGCGACATCCTTCCAGCTGCTGCCGGCCTGTGGCCCCTAAGAGGCCAGGGCTGCCCCCTGCCCCTGCCCCTTCCTCCCTGGTCCTGAGCCCAGGCTGGCAGAAAGCTGTTCATACCCTGCTTACAAGACAGGCAACATCCCGACGCCCCCAAACACGTGGCTCGAGGGGCTATGGTAACGGTCACGATGACAGCCGTGGAGCTGGTGACAGGGCCCCAGGGCCGCCTCTGCCTCCCCTGTGCCGCTGGGAGGCCGCCGGCTCCAGCCTTCCTGCGAGCCTGCCTCTCCTGTCATGAGTTTCCTGCGACAGGAACCATGTTGCCAGGGCAGCCCCTCGCGGGGTCTGCAGGGTACCGGGCATCTCCTGGGCTGGGCTGTGCTCCCAGTGCCGGAGATGGTGCATCCGTCTCCTTTGGGGACAGACCCAAGGCAGCCTCCCGTCCGCGCTGCAGTCCCTGAGCAACGGCCTTCGCCCAGAGCTGGCTTCCTGGGTGGGTGGGAGCAGGAGCACCGGACTGGATGGTGGGAGCTGGTAGGACTCAGACAGTCTGGACCAGCCCTGCCAGATGGAATAAAATGCAAGCCAGAGCTGCCTTCAGGCAGCCACGTGTCTGAAAAAAGAAAGAGGGGAAGTTAGTTCTAATATATCTTATTGAACCCAGTATATCCAAAGTGAACAATTCTCCACGGGCTATTCTGCATTTGGGGGTTTTGCACCCAGAGGTGCATCTCCGTTTCACTGCTGCTTCTCAGAGGCTCGGAGCCGCACGTGGCTGAGCGGCTGCTCAGGGGGCCAGCGTGGGTCTCCCCTAGGCCTGTGCTTCTAGGTGCTCGGCTCTTTCGCGGGCTCCGTCTCTAGCAGGTTCCCCTTTGCAGAGAAGTGGAGATGTTTGTTAATAGCAGCTCACTGGGGGCAAAGTCTGCTTCTTGCTAAATGAGGGTGTGTGGCGCTGAGGTCACCACCTCTCTGGCAACTCAGATCTTAGAGCCATCTCATCCCATCCAGGGCAAAGCCAGCGTGATGGACTCTCAGGATCCCCAGGAGGAAATGCTCCTGCTAACCCCTAAGGCTGTCCCGTTACTAACACCCGCAGGTGCTGTGGGGTTCAGAGTGGCCTTGGGCGCTCCGAGCAGGGCTGGCTGGCTGCGTCTCAGAGAACGCAGCGGGCTTCTGAGCACCAGTCAGGAGAGCTTAACTCTGTGGACATGGACCGCAAGCAGCAAGTCAGTACAAGAGTCAGAACAAACAGCATTGAAAGCTTCAAGCGGCCTTTAGGGTGTGTGGGTCATTCTGGCAAGAGTCAGAGTTCCGCACCCTGGACTTCTGACAATTACCTGAACTCGGGGGCACCTTCCAGCCCACGAGCAGGCGGGCCTGGATGGTGAGATGCTCGGATGTGTGTGGAAGTGGAGTCCGAGGTAAAGCTGGTTCCCTACCCAGGCCGCACTTCAGCCTTGTGGGTCACACAGCAGTGTGGGGCCTCCGCACAGCCTGTGTTCAAAATAAACAAAAACTGAAATAGATAGACAGCAGTTTTCCTATACAGCTAAGAGAGCTATATTTAACATCCGATAATAACCTAAATGGAAAAGAATTTTTAAAAACATATATACATGTGTGTGTCTCTGTGTGTGTGTGTCTGTGTGTGTGTGTGTGTGTGTGTGTGTGTGTGTGTGTGTGTGTGTAGTCTTCCCTGGTGGCTCAGATGGTTAAAAACCCGCCGTTTGATATCTGGGTCAGGAAGATCCCCGGAGGAAGGCATAGCAACTGACTCCAGTATTCTTGCCTGGAGAATCCCATGGACAGAGGAACCTGGTGGGCTACAGTCCACGGGGTCACAAAAGAGTCGGACACGACTGAGTGGCTTAGCACAAACACATGCATATATATGTGACAGAGTCGCTTTGCTTTATACCGGAAGCTAACACAATATTGTAAATCAACTGCCCTTCTATTAAAAATTCTTAAAAACACTAAAATACTGATTAATGAGAACAGATTGAGGGCCTCTCTTTAATATAGTTACAAGAACAAATTTTACTCAAGGGCTTTTGAAATATAGTTACAACAACTGGAATGATGATTTTGAATCTTGTTAAACTAATCCTCAGAGCCCTTTGATTCATATTTTATTAATCCCAGTGTGAGTGGTTCCGTGTATTTGAAAGCCATAAATTGTAGTTTTAAAACAAATATGTCAATATTCAGAGCACAACTTATTATCTGTTTGGTTTCGGGCAAGTTTCATAAGCATTGTGCTTCTCGGTTCTGTCCCCTGAAGTCTGAGAATAGCAGTCGTTGCTGGCTCCCTGGGCCACACACAGTGTGCAGTGTGACACGCTAGGAGCTGGGCGAGTGAGCCCTCCTCTCCCAGACAGGATCTGTGGTCCTCTACTTGCTCAGGTCAGGCCATCGGGGACTGGTAGGACTCCAGCATTTCATGTCATTAGGGAATAAACTAGGGACACATTTTGGTAGGGTTTTTTGTGCTTTTCATGTTTGTACTTTCTGAGTTTTCAGACAAGAACAGTCTTCAAGAGAAACTAAGGGCTCTCTGCAGGTCCCTCTGGCTCTCCTTGTCTTGCCGAGGAAACGAGCTCTGAAGCTACCACATCCGAACATGCGCCCCGTTCCCACCCACACGGAGCCAGGAACACATCCTCCTCACACCCCAGCGAGAAATAGTAACTCGTTAAAAGAACGGGGTGGACAGACATACAGGAAGTTAGCTGATATCCCAGGACATTGCTTAGACGTAGGGGAAACATAGCCTAGGGTACACCAGGGTCCCCTAGGACTCCCCAGAGTTCCCTAGGGCATCCCAGGGTCCTGTAGGGCATCCCAGGGTCCTGTAGGGCATCCCAGAGTCCTGTAGGGCATTCCAGGGTCCTCTAGGGCGCCCCAGGGTCCTCTAGGGCATCCCAGGGTCCTCTAGGGCATCCCAGGGTCCTCTAGGGCGCCCCAGGGTCCTCTAGGGCATCCCAGAATCCTCTAGGGCACCCCAGAGTCCTCTAGGGCATCCCATCCCAGAGTCCAGTTTGTCTGCAGAGCTGCAGGTGGTTGTACTGAGCACCTGTCGGAACCCTCCACCCAAGTCCTGGGGCGCCACCACGGTCAGCAACGTGTGTGCTCAGGCCCACAGCCTACCTGTGAGGCAGTGTCTCTTAGAAATCCGAGTCAGTACTACCCCCTTTCCCAGGGTGGGGCAGGGGGCCTAGAGCGTGAGGAGGATGTGTTCCTGGCTCCGTGTAGGTGGGAACAGGGCACATGTTCGGATGTGGTAGCTTCAGAGCTCGTTTCCTCGGCAAGACAAGGAGAGCCAGAGGGACCTGCAGAGAGCCCTTAGTTTCTCTTAAAGACTGTTCTTGTCTGAAAACTCAGAAAGTACAAACATGAAAAGCCTGCACATCTGAGAGTCTCCAGGGGGTAGAGGGGCGAGTAGGGGACAAGGTCTCTGGGCCCATCACCAGCTGCAGCCAGCGGGTTCATTTTACTCAAGTATTTAAACCAGGTCTAAGATGCCATGTGTCATGTTACACCCACAGACACGTCTCTGAGGCACATGGGCCTTGCATACTTCTCGCTTCTAACTGAAGGACACTTTGTAACTAACCCTCAGACCTTGTAGCCAGGGAACAACATTAGCAACAATCCTCTAACATCAACCAATCTCAAGACTGTAGTTTAGTTTTACTAACTTCTTTTCACAGTTGGTTTGAATCAAGATTCAGACAAGGTCCAGCTTGTACATTTGCCCTTATCTCTCCCTGGGCAATTCACTGTACTTTCATAGAAGTCAGCGAGGCCGAGCCTCCCGTTGAGAAAAGGAAGACGAGGCTCCTCTTGCCCGTGTGACCCAGGTCAGATCACCAAGGGCACCGCTGCCCGAGTGCCTCTTTCTATAATCCCTGGTGGCAACAAGCATCGCCGCCACCTCGTGTGGAGAACAGGGGGTAAGCGCCTGCACGCTGCCCCCCGTCCGCTCTCTGAGTGCAGTCCGCGTGGGGGTAAGCGCCTGCACGCTGCCCCCCTGTCCGCTCTCTGAGTGCAGTCCACGTGGGGGTAAGCGCCTGCACGCTGCCCCCCTGTCCGCTCTCTGAGTGCAGTCCGCGTGGGGGTAAGCGCCTGCACGCTGCCCCCCGTCCGCTCTCTGAGTGCAGTCCGCGTGGGGGTAAGCGCCTGCACGCTGCCCCCGTCCGCTCTCTGAGTGCAGTCCGCGTGGGGGTAAGCGCCTGCACGCTGCCCCCGTCCGCTCTCTGAGTGCAGTCCGCGTGCTTGCCTTCTCACAGATCATCGCCTATCAGCCGTACGGGAAGTCCGTGGACTGGTGGGCCTGCGGCGTCCTGTTGTACGAGATGTTGGCCGGGCAGGTAAGTTTCGCGTTTTCGCGGTCACGTGCGGCCGCGTGGCGTGGCGGCTGCAGGTCTCTCAGGCCAAGGTCATGGGGCGCGGCCGATTCCGGTCGGACTTGCCTGATCCTGGTGAGAGCGGGAGAACTGGCGCCAAGCTCATCTTCTGATCGAAAAAGCCCTGTTGGCGGGGTGCAGACGGCGCACCTTTCTCGTCACCCACTGAAGCCCCCGCGCGGTGCAGACGGCAGCCGCCTGCTGTGCTTCCGTGTCTCAGCCGGGGCCAGGGTGAGGGGCATGGTTCTCCAGAAAGCACCAGCTGCTGCGTGTGCGGAGACAGTCATCGTCAAAGCAACATGTTAGTTAAACCCAAAGAGGTGTTCCAATAGCTTCTCCGTCTGCCCTTATCTCTCCCTGGGCAATTCATTGTACTTTCATAGAAGTCAGCGAGGCCGAACCTCCCGTTGAGAAAAGGAAGAGTAGGCTCCTCTTGCCCGTGTGACCCAGGTCAGGTCACCAAGGGCACCGCTGCCCGAGCGCCTCTTTCTAAGGTGTGGCTCCCTGTCCATGTCACTAGGCTCAGGACACGAGCCACCGTTGGCAGACAACCCCCCCAAGCCTCAGTGGGTTAGCAGCAACAGGGGCACGTCCGTCTCAGGGTCTCGGGGCAGGCCTGTGGGTGGGGAGCTCAGCCCGCGGTCATCCACGGACCACGCTGCTCCCGGCTGTGGCTCCGCCGTCTAGGGCCTCAGGTTCCACCGCTGCCTCCTCCTTACTCAACTGGCCGGTGGAGAGAGGGAGACAGAGTGTTGAGGGGCCAGCCTGGAGCCCACATGCATCTCTCCTGCCTGCGCTGTGCTGGCCACGGGCCCCCAAGAGGCAGAGGGCTGGCCACGCGCTCGGCATGGGGCTGCGGGGCTGGGGAGCCCCAGGCACGTCTCAGCCATTTCTGCCAATGATCCTGTCCCGGGCAGCTTCAGGTGACCTCTCAGCCTTCCAGGGGCTTCCCTGGTGGCTCAGCTGGTAAAGAATCCCTCCTGGTTTCGATCCCTGGGTTGGGAAGATCCCCTGGAGAAGGGAAAGCCTTCCCACCCAGTAGTCTGGCCTGGAGAATCCCATGGACTCTGTAGTCCACAGGGTCACAAAGAGTCAGACACGACTGAGCAATTTTCTCTTTCCCATCAGCCTCCAAGTGTGCCGAGGAGCTTGCCCTCCGTAGCTAAGAGCCTTCATAGGAGAAAATGTAAATAAATACCCCCAAAGAAGTCTCTGAATCTTTGTTCTTGGGAAAGAGTCACCCTTTCTGACAAGTCACCTCCATCAACTCACTTATTATCCCTTCAATGCAAATGTATTAAATGTGCCTGGTGAAGGTTCTGAGCAGCACACAGACCTGACCTTCAGGAAGCCTGCAGTCTAGAGAGAGACCGTAGATGAGGAGCGTTTGCCGCTCAGCATTGGCAGGGACTGGTTCCCGGACCCCGCACACTGCCAGGTTCCTGGGGGAGACTGGTGCCTGGACCCCGCAGACAGCTGGGTTCCTGGGGGGGACTGGCTCCCAGACCCCGCAGGCAGCACGCGTTCCTGGGGTGACTGGCTCCCCGACCCCACAGACAGCCGCGTTCCTGGGGTGACTGGCTCCCCGACCCCACAGACAGCCGGTTCCTAGGGGGACTGGCCCCCCGACCCCGCAGACAGCCGGTTCCTGGGGGGACTGGCTCCCTGACCCCAGACAGCTGGTTCCTGGGGGGACTGGCTCCCTGACCCTGCAGACAGCCGGTTCCTGGGGGGACTGGCTCCCTGACCCCGCAGACAGCCGGGTTCCTGGGGGGGACTGGCTCCCAGACCCCGCAGATCGCCGGGTTCCTAGGGGGACTGGCTCCCCGACCCCGCAGACCGCTGGGTTCCTGGGGTGACTGGCTCCCCGACCCCGCAGATCACCAGTTCCTGGGGGGACTGGCTCCCCGACCCTGCAGATCGCTGGTTCCTGGGGGGACTGGCTCCCCGACCCCGCACACCGCCGGGTCCTGGGGGGACTGGCTCCCCGACCCGCAGACCTCTGGGTCCTGGGGGGACTGGCTCCCCGACCCGCAGACCTCCGGGTCCTGGAGGTGCGAGTGCTGGAGTAGACGGCACAGTGTCTGCGCAGGCCGGGCGTGTCCTGTGTTACTCAGTGCACCCGACACGGTGTAAGTGCTACGTACGTGGTTGTAAATACGGTATCAATGGTCTGTGTTTGCTGAAAACCAGCGCGCTGTAAGCGCTGCGTACGTAACTGTAAATACGGCATCAGTGCTCTTTAAGTGTTTGCCGGTGTGTGGCAAATCCAAGTTTCCCTTTCCCTGTATTCATGTATTTTTGGCCATCCTGCATGGCTTGTGGGATATTAGTGTCCCAGCAGGGATCAGACCCGGGTGCTGGCGGTGAAGGCAGGTCCTAGCCACGGGATGGCCGGGGAATCCTGGGTTTTGCTTTTTAAAATGTTTTGGACTTTTGTTTCACTTTCGACCTACGGTTGGCTGACTGTAATAGCAATAAACTCAGAAGAAGGGTAGCAAACCAGGAGAGGGACATGCAGGCTTGGAGGAGGGAAGTCTGGAATGTCAGCTAGGGTGGCCAGGGAGGACCTAACGGAGAAGATGAAGTTAGGACTGCAAGGAAGGGAGGGGTGTCCACGAGCATTCCAGGCTGGACGACAGCAAGCAGAGGCCCTGGGGCGCAGGTGTTCGGTGATGCTGGAGAGACGCCAGGACGCCGCGCAGGTGGCTGGAGTGGAGTGAGGAGGACCCTAGGGCAGCGCGGGGAGGGTGCCTGGCCCAGGGCCTGGGGGTCAGGCGACTGCTGGCTTCCCGCTGGGCTGGGAGACCCCACCCCCCGCCCATGGCCTCTCGTGCTTTGATTGCATCATACATCTCAGAGACACGAAAACAGTCTTTTAAGAAATAAGAGGTTCTGCCTATATTGGGTCATTATTTCTCAGTGATGTTAACACTTGGTATTAAGAAAGGGGCTTGTGTATTATTTATTTAGGTTTTCTCCCCTCAAGGAAACATTCTTTTTAAGATTAAATATCTCAGTTGGTAAACACAGAAAAGCCAGTTCCACAGCAGCATTGTCAGCGAGACGGCAGCTGGCAAAGCTCAAGTTTGCCTCCATCCAGCTAATTTCCGGAGAAGGCAGTGGCAACCCACTCCAGTGCTCTTGCCTGGAGAATCCCAGGGACGGAGGAGCCTAGTGAGCTGCCGTCTATGGGGTCGCACAGAGTCGGACACAACTGAGCGACTCAGCAGCAGCAGCAGCTAGTTTCCCCTTTCAAACTTTGACAGTAAAACTGGCTGGATTGTAATCCCTGTGGGAGGCGTCTGTTCACGAAGCCACAGAAAGCTTAGTTCCCCTCCTTGATCCACGTGAACGACCCGACTCAAGTCCAGACAGCAAGGCCGCTTTCCCTGATTCACACTTGCGTGTGGCAGCTTCGAGGCTGGGGGTGACACATCGGGGTCCGTTTCCACGGGTGCCCGTTATAGGAGAGACGGGCTGGTCATCGCTGGCCGGGGGAGACGGTCCCGCTCAGGCCTGTGGCCAGGTCGCCCCGCCACCCCCTCTGCCATCCTGTCCCCCCTCCATCCCCAGGCCTCCTGGGCGTCCTCCCCAGAGACCTCCTCCTGGGCCAGCCCCCAAAGTCTCAGACTCAAAGCCAGTGGCTTGTAACACTCAGACTCATGCCCATGGAGTCGGTGACGCCGTCCAACCTTCTCACCCTCTGTCCCCTCCTTCTCCTGCCCTCAGTCCATCCCAGGCCTTACAGATAGCTGAGAAAAGAGAACTGAAAGGCAAAGGAGAAATGGAAAGATACACCCAACTGAATGCAGTTCCAAAGAATACCAAGGAGGGATAAGAAAGCCTGTGTGAGTGAATGATGCAGAGAAATAGAGGAAAACAATAGAATGGGAAAGACTAGAGATCTCTTCAAGAAAATCAGAGATACCCAGGGAACATTCCATGCAAAAATGGGCTCGATAAAGAACAGAGAGATGGTATGGACCTAGGAGAAGCAGAAGAGATTAAGAACAGGTTCATGGATTAATTATAATTTATTTGCAAATCGTTAGAAGCATTACTCAAAAGCATTTTCCCTAAAGGTTTTTGGGGTTGCCCAGGGCAAGATAATTAAAGAGACAGAGGAAAAAAATGGAAAACACACTCAACCACCAACCTAATTAAAAGTAATCAGCCCGCGAGGTGTGCAGCCCGCAGGTGCAAGGAGCCAGCTGTTCCCTGGCTCTGAGCGGCATCTGCGGCCCGAGGGGTGAGCCTCTCAGCCTAAGTCGCCCCTGCCCCTCTTCCCCGCACCAGCCTCCGTTCGACGGCGAGGACGAGGATGAGCTGTTCCAGTCCATCATGGAGCACAACGTCTCGTACCCCAAGTCCTTGTCCAAGGAGGCCGTGTCCATCTGCAAAGGGGTGAGTCGCAGGCCCGAGATGCCTCCTGGCACGTCTCAGAGGCGTCCGGGGGGCCACGCGCCCACGCCCCCAGGTTTCAGGTGGCGCCTTTCTTGTGACAGAGTGTGCTTTTGCGAACCATGAGTCTTGGTTCAGAGCATTTGGGTCCAGACAGCAAGCAGGCGCGTGATGCTGGCCTGACACTTCAAGCACACACCAGGTGTAGCGACTGTGCCTTTAACAAGCTTGTTATTTGGCCTGGCCGGATCTCAGTTGCGGCACAGGGGCTCTCGATCTGGGTGCAGAGCAACCCGAGGGCGGGCGCTGGCGTCAGCCGCCTTCCCACCCACCCCTGGTGGTGGTCCGGTGGATCTGTCTGTTCCTCTCTTTTTTCAGTTGTACTGATTGTAGTTGAGAAAAATGGCACGTATTTAAGGCCTAAGTGTGCTGGTCTGACCTAGACGCACAGTGTGAAAGGGCTCCCACAGCTGACTTCACTCATCCATCACCTCACATCACCTTTTTTATCTTTCCGGCAAGAGCGCTCCGGCTCGGCTATCAGAGGGTTTCTGCACACAGTCCGGGACTGTGCGCGGCAGCCCCTGCGTTGCCCTGTCCCACTGAGAGCCTCTTTCTCCCCCGCCTCTAGCTGATGACCAAGCACCCCGGGAAGCGGCTGGGCTGCGGGCCCGAGGGCGAGCGGGATGTGCGGGAGCACGCCTTCTTCCGGAGGATCGACTGGGAGAAGCTGGAGAACCGTGAGATCCAGCCACCCTTCAAGCCCAAAGTGGTGAGTCGGTGCCCGGCCCTTCTTCCTGGGGATCTGGGGCTTTCTTCTGGAGGGAAGGGGCTGGTGACCCCCCAGCCTCTGCAGTTCTCAGCGGGCCTCAGTCGTGTGGCCCCCATGCCCTCCGTAGGCAGCAGAGCTCCCCCCACACGATGTGAGAACCAGGGCAGGACCTCCTGGCTTGGCCTTGGCAGGCCCCCTGGACTGTCTGCAGCTCTCTCAGCCTGGCTTCGGCCAGCGGGGACCCCAAAGCATAAGGAGGCCTCAGCTGGCCCACCAGCGGGCCTGGGCACGGTCCACATGCTGGCCGGGCCCCCGCCCCAAGGACCGTGTCCGCCCGTCTCCAGCACAGTGCCTTGGCTTCCATTCTTCCTGTATGACCTCCCCTGGGCCTGTTCCGTTTACAAATTCACTCGTTTAACCCTCACAACAACCCGGGAGGTGGCGACTGTGGTCCCCAGTTTACAGTTGAGAACACGGAAGCACAGAGAGGCTGACTCACTTGCTCGAGGACACACACGGCTAAGTGGTGGAACCAGGACGCGGCTCCGGTGTTCTGGCCCCGGGACCTTTCCCCTTTGCCCGTGGCTGCATCTTCACACCCCATCTCAGCCGGGAGCGGGGGCGGCCTCCCAGAGCACTGGGGAACAGCCATACTAACAGGCAGCGTCAGAACGTCCACAGGGCTAGTTCGGCCTGAATCTGTCTCCTCCGACAGGGGCCGCCTGAGCCTGCACAGGGACCCTCCCGGGGCGCCGAGGTAGTCCTGGGGGGCTTGTGGCTTTCTTAGAGCAGCAGCTTTCTCATTCAATCTGCTTATGTGTCCTCTCCTCCAAGAATAAAACTGCTGCTGGTGAGCCTACTGATTTTCTTTTTCCAAGATATTTTTAGCACAAACTAAAGAAAAGCTGAAATTAATCGGGTCAGTTGACTTCCTCCTGAGTCATCATTTCAAGTAGGGCCCTGTGTCTCTGCCACCCAGCTTCTCTGTAGCCGGTCCCGGCTGAGTCAGGAAGCTCCCGTGGGAGTGGATCCCACCTCCAGGCTGCAGAGCCTGGTGCAGGAGGGCATTGGATGAAGCCAGTAATGAAGGGCGCTGCAGGAGGGCTCAGTGGAGTACTCCGTCAGGGATTTTCTCTCTCCCCTTTCACATCTCTTCAGGC
The DNA here is from genome assembly GCA_006410555.1 of Capra ibex. Taxonomy (NCBI): domain Eukaryota; kingdom Metazoa; phylum Chordata; class Mammalia; order Artiodactyla; family Bovidae; genus Capra; species Capra ibex. The sequence goes on along the minus strand of SJYO01052617.1, from coordinate 57,107,624 downwards.
TTCTTAAGTTAAATATGAGAGGTATGTGACAGTACACAACCCAGACAGCAGATTAAAAACAGAGACATGACTTTGCCAACAAAGGTCCATCTAGTCAAAGCTATGGTTTTTCCAGTGGTCACGTATGGATGTGAGAGTCCGACTCTTTGCAACGCCATGGACTGCAGCCCGCCAGGCTCCTCTGTCCATGGGATTCTCCAGGCAAGAATACTACAGTGGGTTGCCATGCTCTCCTCCAGAGGATCTTCCCGACACAGGGATCGCACCCGCCTCCTGCTCCGGCGGCAGGTTCTTTAGCACTAGAGCCGCCTGGGAAGCCCACAGTAGCATCCTACTTACAGCTTAGTTTCTGTGCAGCAACAGCGTAGAGGCACGGGCTGACCCTGCTTTGCGTGTTGAGCAAAGTGCAATTACTTGTCAGTCACGCTCCAGAAAGAGGGGACATGCAGCCGAGTCAACCAGAATATCCGTCGTCTTCTTCTCTCTGTTCTAACTTCATCTTCAGAAGAAACCATTTCTTGGCACAGCCTCCCACTCGTGGCTACGGTGGCCCCGAACTCAGACGTGGGGGAAACGGGGTCCTTGCTCTGGTAGTGGAGAAGGCAGGTCGCTCCTCAGGCCCACCGAACTCCCGGGACCAGAGTCAGGCAGCTGAGCCAGGTGCAGGGTGTGTTTACTTCTTTATTCCTGGAGCCTTGCTGCTGCCCGGCTGGCGTTTCACCAAGCGTGGGTTACGGTACTAATAAGGAGGGTGGACCAGCTGCCCCTGGTTGTGAAGAAACAGCCCCGAGCTCAGGACAGAAGCAGGAATGATGGGGCAGAGCCCCAGGCCTGCAGGGGGCGGGGCCTGGGGCGGGCGGGGCGGGGCCTGGGTGAGTGAGGGGCGGGGCCTGGGGCGGGAGGGGCCTGCTGGCGGGAGCGCCTGGTGAGGGGCGCCGGCGCGTGTGGACGCAGAAGAGGACGCAGCCGGAGAAGGTGGAGAAGGGCGGAAGGCAGAACCGCGTGCGGGCTGGAGCAGGAGCAGGGCAGTGGCCTTTCTGCCCCGAAGCCGAAGAGCGTCAGCGGGGAGGGGCCCGGTCGGGAAGTCCGATCCGGACAGTCATCCTGACAGCAGGCGCCCGCAGGCAGCAGGGCAAGGCCTTGCCTCAGGGGACGGGCCCTCCCGCACCGGGAACAGCCCCAGGAGCGCCGATTCCACCGCTGGAAGCTCCGTAGGCCCCGGTTTTGTTGAGGCTGCCGGACGTGCGGCCGCAGAGGGAACATGGCGGCCCCGACATTACCCTGCGACGTGGTTCCCTCGTCCAGAGCCAACGACAGGGTCAGAGGCATTTATAGATAAAACGCAGAGCTGAGACTTCTCCTGTGGGCGGTGTTGTGATTTCACAGAGAGCAGCAGGAGCACCACCCTGGCTTTCGCTGCTGACAAAATATCAGGCAAGTTTTTTTTTGCCAGCAGCTCTTTTCCCATGCAGTGAGCCCACCTCTGACAGCAGCTCTGCTCGGAGCAACATTTAAAGCCCTGGCTGCCTCGCGTGTCAGTCTTGGTGAGGGCCGCTCGTTGCTTTTATACCAAGCGCTGGAGAGCTGACTTCCCTGAGATTTATTGGATTAAGGACTATTAGCACCTGCCCCCCCTCGTGAAATCATTGGTTATTGTAAATACTAACAGAAAGAGTTCAGGTGCCCGCAATTATCTGCAGGGCGCAGCTGGAGATCAAGTTTGTGCATGTAAGCTTGGGAGGCTCATCTTTGTTTTATTGTTTAAACTTTTTTTGGATCCTCCAGTGAAAGCTTATTCCAGGATCACTGATGTCCCTCGGAGAGTTGAGATGTTCTATCCCTGGGCCGCCACGGAGCTCAGCTAGGGGGAGAGGGGTCTCCAGGTGTCCTGGCCCTGCGTGTCTTCTTTCCTCCCAAAGCTACATCCCTGAAGCTGTACCCACGCGCCTGGAAGATGTGGAATCCCACAGCCCAGCGCACCTCGCGATGGCCCTGGGCTCCCAGGAGGCTCTGAGAGAACTCGCCCTCTCGGCAGCATTAAGGGCAGGCTCTGCAGTACAGCACGGCCTGGGTTCTGTCCCGGGTCTCGCGTGAACGTGGGCTGGGAGGAGCGGCCACGGCCATTTCCCACAGGGTGGGGCAAATCTGGAGGCTCAGGGGTGCACCTGCTCCCGCGGCCCCCGAGGTGGGAGACCCTGTGTGATGGCGGAGAGGCTGTTCCAGGAGACGGGCCGTCCCTCGTGTACTGGGCAAAACCAGACACTGTGCTGCCGTGCTCTCTCCTGGGGACAAGGCAGCCACGTAGCTTCCTTTATGGAAGAAAAGTACAAACCAGGCGGGTTTCAGTTTTCTCTTCAAGGAAATACAACAAAGCAAGAACCTCAGTTTTGCCTGATGATCTGAAAGACAAAGCTGAGTCATCGAAAGAGGCTATGTCCCAAAGATCTCATGTAAGAAGGTCCCTTTTTTGAGTTTAAAGAAGACGCTGCCCCCGAAAGGACTCGTGTCCGGTTACTAATGAGAAATGCGAGGATCTGGGCTGCATCCCGGTGACATCCATAAACAACCAGGTATCAGGAGAGGACGGTGCAGCCGCCTGCCTGGCCAGCACCGGGAGAACTCCCTGGAAGAGGAAAGCACCTTCTGTTTGTTTTTCCTGAACACACGAAAGGCCCGAGTCCTTATCCCTGCAGCCGCCCTCAGAAGCACGTGTCACTTTGCATTTTGTAGGCTATCTTGATTTACTATTCATAGTTGGATGGCTTCACTGACTCAATGGACCTGAGTTTGAGCAAGCTCCAGGAGATGGTGAAGGACAGGGAAGCCTGGTGTGCTTCGGTCCATGGGGTCACAAAGAGTCAAGACAAGACTGAATGACTGAACAACAATTATTCATGCGACTAAAAAGCCCAAGAACAGCGTTCACATTTCTGTTCAGCCTGCCTACGAGAAATAACAGTTGATGTGAATATCCTAATCAGAGAGTTAATTGGTGCTTCTCTTCTTGAATCCTATCCGCCAGCACCAAGGAGCAGAATAGTTAGTTCACGGGTCAGCCAAAAGCATCCACTGCACTGAAATGGTGATTAGAAATTAATCTACAAAGTGAACGCTGAGAAATACACCCAGGATTGACAGGGGAGCAGAGAACTTTAGAAACAGGGCTGTCTGTATCAGGTGGCCTTTCTTGAGAAATTACTATTATTATTTTACCTACGAAAACAGAAAAGAACTTTCATCTGGACGGTGATAAGACACAGTCAGATTCGCCTCTAAGTCCTTTATCTCACAGGGTCCTCAGTTTGTTTAGGCAGTGTGATGATGGTTTTATTATCCAAGTTAGTGCAGTGTTCTAGTATTTTTTATTTATTTTGAAATAATCATTACTTGAAACAGAAGAGCTGCACAGATTGCTGAATGCCCTTTCCCTGGACCCCCTAAGTGTTAACCTCCCACCACTGCCCCGTGTCTTCCTTCCTCTGCGTCGCTGTGATGGCAGCGAGCTGAGGACACACATACATGTATTTTCTGGGTCCCCTGAGAGAAAGCCACAGGTTCACACCGACATTATTCCATGTGCATTTCCTAGAACTAAGGGCTTCTCAGACTTCACTGGTGGCACAGACGATAAGACTCTGCCTGTGATGGAGAAGACCCAGCTTCAGTTCCTGGGTCGGGAAGATCCCCTGGAGGAGGGCATGGCAACTCACTCCAGTGTTCTTGCCTAGAGAATCCCATGGACAGAGGAGCCTGATGGGCCACAGTCCGTGGGGGTTGCAAAGAGTCGGACACGACTGAGTGACCACTTTCACTTTCAAGGGCATCTCACGGTGCTGTAGTCTTTTGCTCTAAGAAGGTGCTTACAGGGAGCAGCAGCTGCCCTCCAGGAAGGAGGAGGAGGAGGACTGGGGAGGCTGGATCAGGAGCCTTGGGGCGCGTCTCATCAGCCCTCCCCAGTGGCAGATGGTTCCTTCTCAGAGTCCTTCCGTGGAACCAGCTGCAATGATGCTAATTAAAGTCAAGATGCTCAAGGCTCTGGGAGGGTCGCCGACAGCGCGGGGACACTAACCAGGCTTGGGGGACTGGAATCTGCCATAGGTGACGTGCTGGTGTTGATTTAAGCCTGGAACGTGGCCAGGACGGCATCTTCTTGGTTAATTGGAGGCTAGAAGCCTTCCTATTCCTTGGTAATCATGCTCCCAAATGCTATTCTGCTCAAGAGAGAAACGTGAAGAAATGAGACTTTTAAAGTAATTATCAATATGAATGAGCAGCTCTCCTGCAAGGCCCAGGGAGCTGTAGGGCAGGGTGGGGAGGTGGAGGCAATGGGGAAAGTGCAGACCCGTGGTCACTGGCCGTGGTCTGGAGGAAGGTCCCCCACGATGCTACTCAGGACAACAGCCCTCCTTGGAGAAGCAGCCTCGAACGCCATAAAGCTGGCTATTAGTGTAAAGAAAGACCAGGAGGCATGTGTGTTTTTATGCCAGAGAATACAGGGCGCAATTAGTTGCAACCTCTGCCTTCAGATATGCAGGCCCTCACCCTGCAGGAACCTGCCCCTTCAGTGTGTCTGTTTATGGGCAAAGTGTTAGTTGCTTCAGTTCAGTTCAGTTCAGTCGCTCAGTCGTGTCCGACTCTTTGCGACCCCATGAATTGCAGCACGCCAGGCCTTCCTGTCCATCACCAACTCCCGGAGTTCACTCAGATTCACGTCCATCGAGTCACTTAGTCATGTCCAGCTCTTTGCAACCTCATGCACTGTAGCCCGCCAGGCTCCTCTTCAGGCAAGAATACTGGAGTGGGTTGCCATTTCCTTCTCCAGGGGATCTTCTTGACCCAGGGACTGAACCCACATCTCCTGCATTGCAGGCAGGTTCTTTACCGTCTGAGCCACCAGGGAAGCCCCACTTATGGGCAAAGTCACCCATAAATCAGCTACCTCCTGACCTGGAGCGGCCTTCCCTAAGAGGCTCTGCGGGCAGGTGAGAGGAGTTATGTTTAATTTTGTCAGAGACTCAGGGTCTGTCTCCAGGGAACACTGGCAGGAGGTGAAAGAGGCCCCAGCCCATTTTTTTGAATTATCATTAAAATACAAACTCTGTGTGTGGAAAGAGGCAGTCAAGCCGCAGGGAAGGATGTAAGACCACCCTCTGCACGGACCATGCCTGCTGCTCACTCACTTCTGTAAGCTTCCAGAAGGCTGCGTGCGTGCGTGAACCTTCACACGGAGGTCCACCTCAGGGGTGCCCCACGTGGCTCATGTGACCCTGTGGCTCCTCTGCACGCGCACTGACTCTCTTCCAAACCCTCCTCTGTCCGTTCTCCTCCTCCAGACTTTCTGCACCAAAATGCACTGGCTTCAGTGGGCGTCCAGGCCTTCGGTGAGCACCTCTCGGAACCTTGAGTGATGCGATGAACAAACTAACCGCACTGCCTAATCCTGGCGTGTGCTCCCGCTTGCCTGGGCCGTGCACGGAGCCCCCGCCCTCCGCATGTTGGTCTGAGGAAGCACAGATGCCCCGGCGTCCCAACCCCTCGCCAGACAGCTCTCTGGTATAGACGGGACCTCCCCAGGCGCCCGCTCATTCCTTCCACCGGCTCCTTAACTAAATGGAGAGTCAGGGAGCTGAGCCCCACTGCGGGCGATGTGCCCCCGCCCCCTCTGCCGGGACCACCGGCCTGCCCCGAGACAAAGCTGCCACGTCTGGTCTTTGGCAGACGGTCCCCGCCCGCAGGGAGTGTCCTCCCCTCGCTGCGCTGTCCACCTCTCCTCCGGCTTCGTTCCACACCCTTCCTGCTGTGCTGAGTTTGGTGTGCTGTTCTGCTCTGTAACTAGCGTTGTGGAGCTACTCACACTCACCCTAATCCCCATGCTGGTGCCCGTGGGTCTAATCTCTCTGTCATCAGGACACTCAGGTGTGAAGGGCAGGCTTGAGACCAGCGTGTGTGTTGTGCGTTGTCACTGGCCCCTCGCAGGCCGGGGTCCCAGCTGAGAGTCCGAGGAGTAGATGCCGTCTCTTCCCCACGGCCCTGTGCATAGATGCAGAGGCTGTGAGCTCTGTGGGGCTCCAGGAGGGGAGCGCATATCCCAAGCCTCCTGTGACCCCCTCCTGCCAGCCTGACCTCCCCAATTCATTTCACTCGTCGATGATTTTACCAAATGGCCAGAAGCGTGCGGAGAACCAGGCGGGCAGTTCAGTCCAGATCGGGGAATGGGGTGGGAGACACAGGAACGTCCAGTGAACTAGGCAGGCAGTGCTCCATCCAGAGTCGGGCAGGAGGCGGATTACTAATAGTTCATTCATCCCTCACGAGTTAGCTGCATGCCTGGTCCCTGCCAGATGCCCGCGTGTGTGGGGCCCATCTTGGGTCTGTGTCGGACCTCATCTCCGGCTCAGGGTTCCCCAGCTGCTCCTTTAACCTCATGGCAGCCGCAGGAGGCAAGTGTTCGCTCCCCATCTTCTCGGGGGAGCGTGTGCGCTGCCCGAAGCCACCGCCGGGCACTTCAGCCCTGAACCCCAACCTTCCCGGGGTATCAGACGCACTGCTGCGGCCACAGAGGCAGTCTGGGTTCGGGACTGCCCAGGGAGCCGTCCAGCACACACGCCAGGCTGGGGCCACCTCCTGACCTCCGCACCCGCACCGTCTCTCTGTCCTGACCAGTCGTGGGGGCCCCAGAGTGTCTGGAGGTTGGTTGCTGTTGGTCGGTTTTCCTGATGAATCAAGTGTGGCCCCTGATTGAGTCTCGGAAAATTCCCGTCCTTTCTTCCTTGAAGAGCCTGGACTCTGAATGGTCTGGTGGGGGCCCCGAATGTGGGAGTGGGCATCTGCTGGCCTTCACTCTGAAGGCGCTCTGCGCTCCCTGGGAATGTGGAGCATGGGGTGGCCCCACGTCTCCCCTGTGCCCTGTGAGAGGTGGGGGAGCTCCGCAGACTCAGGACTGCTTTGTGCCACCCTGAGGTCCCCGCTGGGGGAGGAGAAGATGGTCACTCATGTCACCAGGGCACCCCCAGCACTCTGCCTCAGAGTCGCCCTGAGATCCGGGACCCCAACCTGCCGCCCCTCTGGGGACTGGAGTGTGTGCAGGACACCCCTGCCTCTTAGTTGGGGGTCAGGCTCCCAAGCAGTGCTGCCTACGCTGCTGTGTTTCCCAGACCCCCTCCCCCAGGAGGACAGCTCTGCCCGCAGCCCCGGGCGCATGAAGTGCCTGCTGGGCCCGGGAGGGGAGCGGTGGGCGTCTGGGACAGGCAGACACTCTGGTCCAGGGACCCCGGCACGCACGCCCTCCGGCCGGAACCACAAACAGTGAGCTCCGTGGCCGCCTGTCTGCTGGCTGGCAGAAGTGCCCCCATCCCCTGAGCCCGGGAAGGAAGAGGCCAGCCTTGCCTCCATGCTGATCCCGTCCTGGCTGAAGATGAATTTAGGGTCAAGGTTTTCAGAACCTCCTAGCTGGAAGACAAGCATGACACAACTTGACAAACACGGCTGCAAAGACCCAAACGTGCGACAGGCCCCCAGCCTCTCAGGTCAGGGGCGACTGTGCGCATTCCCCGACTTCCCGGCCTGCCAGCTGGCAGACTGACCCGGGGCCCGGAGCGCGTGGTGTCCGTCCCCGTGGCTCCGAAGGGCGGGGCGGAGTGTGGGCGGAACACAGGAGACCCGGCTCTCTGGCGCGGCCGGCCCGGCCCCCCGGCACGCCGGCCCCCGCCTGGCTTCCGGTTCCGGTTCCGGGCTGCTGGCCGATTCACCGGCGAGTGACCTCGTGAGCGATCGCTGTGCCCGGTTCCGGCTCGCCAGCCGCTCGGCCGCAAACCCTCCAGGGCTCGTCCCGCCGGACCGGCCTGAGGCCCCGGCCTGAGGCCCCGGCCCGCCCCGCGGAGAGCGGCCCCCGGGGTCGGCGGCGGAACCCCCAGCGACCTCTCCTTTCCCTTCTCTCCACAGTGCGGCAAAGGAGCAGAGAACTTTGACAAGTTCTTCACGCGAGGGCAGCCTGTCTTGACGCCGCCCGACCAGCTGGTCATCGCTAACATCGACCAGTCTGATTTCGAAGGCTTCTCGTACGTCAACCCCCAGTTCGTGCACCCCATCCTGCAGAGCGCGGTATGAGACTCCTCGCGGAAGCCTCGCCCGCGCCCCCGCCTGGGAAGCGACCCCCACCCTAGAGTTTGCCGGCCTCGGCCCTCCCTGTTCCAGGTGGAGGCCTGGAAACTGTAGGGTGGCGGTCCCCGCGCTCGGCTGCGTCATCTCGGCGGAAGATGACGTCACGTCAGCACCCGCTTTACGTAGAGGTGACACCTGGCGGGGGATCGACCCTTCCTGGAAAGCAGACAGACTCTGGCCCCACTTTTTTTTTTGGTACTGTTTGATGTGTTTCCCAAACCCTCTGTTGATTGTCACCATCCAGATTTCCCGATCAGAGATGTTCAAATGAACCACACGGTCTAGGGGGCCGGAAACATCTCCACCCACCACGTCTTTGGAATAAAAGAATGGAGGTCCCAGAGCGCGAGCGAGGCAGGACTCGGGGGTTGGGAGGGCTTCAGAAAACCCGCCGCTTGTGTCCTCTGCCTCCGTGGACACTGTCCCCAGAGCCCGAGAGGCTGGGAGAAGTCTAGTCCAGTTTGCAAGCTCACTGCTCCCAGGCGCTGACGGTTGTAACCCGCTCACGGTTCCCGTACTGCGGTCACTGGTTTAGAGAGAGGAAGAGAACCCTAGATGGGTGTTGGGGGCGTCTGTCATCTTGTACCTGACTTGGCTGATAACTGTTTTGATACTTGCATGTCTTTTTAAGAGGCCAAATCTTCTAAGGAATCCGCTAAATGAGCACAAGAAATCAGATCAAGGACAGACCAGTGTGTGTGTGTGTGTGTGTGTGTGTGTGTGAGTGAGTGAGTGTGGGACATTCATAATCTCCGAGAGATGACTCTGGATCCAGGGTGCCATCAGCCATCATGCCACTACTCACAGTGTTGTTAGCCAACCCCATCCACACACTGCTGTTTCACTGCCTGCTGCCTGGGAAGTGGAAGCGTGCGCCCCTCCCCTTTTGTACTTATTTATTGAACGGGCTGTGGTGTCTATGAGAGTACGATGTACAGTCAGCTCACCCGGTGTGGCTCCAGCCCCAGGACCCCGAGCCCCCATCCCCATCTTCTGAGGTGAACAGTGTGGGTGCCCCAGGGCGTCGTGTCGAATGACACGCCTGGCGCTGCAGTCAGGAAACCTGGATGCGTATCAGCTCAAAGAGGCTTATTGCTGGAAGGATTTTAATATGTTTTGCAAACGCTTCATGCAATGAACTTTGCATGTTTATAATAAACCTTAATAACAAGTGAATCTATATTATTGATATAATCGTATCAAGTATAAAGAGAGTATTACAATAATTTTATAAGACACAACTGTGCTATATTTGTGAAGGCCCTTGTTTCTAACTTGCTTTTATGATCAAGTTTTAGCTTCCTTCCCCTTGCAAAGCTTCCTCTTCCGCACCCGCGCTCCGTGTGTACCCTGCCTTGGCACTAGAGTGGCTTTATTAATTTTTTATTGCAGTAGATCTAATTCTGAAAGTGAATGGCTACTTTACATGATCAATAAGGTATATATATATGTATAAATATTTAATTCTACCTGCAAACAGAAGTTTTCTCTGGAAGATAATGTTGAGGTGAGACCCCCCCCCCGGCCCTTGCCCTCCGAGCACCATCTGTGCCCTGATCCTACGTCACTCTCCCTCCTGGGGCCGTGGGGACCATCTGGCTTCAGGGGACCCAGGCTGCGGGTGCCGCTGTGGCATCCTCGAGGTCCCAGGCCAGACTTGGTTCATCTGTTCTGTCCCCTCCTGCAGCCTTGCTGCTGCTAGTGATGTGGGAAGCCCTTCCCGACGTGGGTGCGTGGACGCCCCAGGAGCATGCCGGCCCTGGCACGACCCACCGTCCACTCCGCACCTGCAGACGGTGAGGCCAGGCCCGAGTGGTCTGCAGACAGCAAGGCCAGGCCTGAGCGCTCTGCAGATGCTCTCGGGAGGCCGGCGCTCTCTCCGGGTCTTGGGGGGGGGGCACAGCTGTGAGACAGCATCACAGCGAGGGCCTGGGGGCGCCGGCTGCCAGCAGCAGGAAGCGCGTGTCGAAGGCCATGGCCGTCAGTGCTGGGGGTGCCCCGTTCCCCGTCGGCCCCCAGGGCCTCCCAGGGACGTGTCGTTTTATTTTACGCTCTGCTCTTCCCTGATTCTCGGCTGACACACCACCCCTGAGGGGCCTTAAGAGACGAGAGGCCTTGCCATCCCGGGAACTTGTGATTGGAGGAGGCGCCGGGTAGGGAAGAGGTTAGACCAGCGAAGAGGAGCTTCTTCAGCCACCGTTGCTGGACCGTGGGCCCCTGTGGGGGGTCTGTGCGGGTCTGGCCCATCCTCCCCTACACCTCATTTGGTCTGATGGAAAGAGACCCAGGTATAGAGAGAACCCAGGAAACAGCCGGTCACCCTGCCCTGGAGTGGAGCAACCCCAGGACAGGTCCCCAGGCAGGCGCCCGGCAAGGGGAGGGCAGTCCAGGGCGGCGGCTCGGGTCGCGTGCTCCCCAGCAGGCGCTGAGCCGGGGAAGCCGCTCTGTCCTCCCGCGGCCGACAGGCTTCCAGGTTGTTCCTCTTTCTCCGCCTTTCTCCGGAACCTTGCCCCGCATCCCAGCGGGCTTCCATCCTTTCTGAACGTGCGGAAACCCCTGTGTGGGGCCAGCCCTGTGGGAGCGGCTTCGAGCTTGAAAACAGACTTGGGGGAAACTGGGGAAGATCAGGGTCAGCAAGGGTCACCGTGGTGGGGCGAGTCGATGCGTGGCTGTGCCCCGAATTTAGATCAAAGCTGATGCTTTTTAAGAAACTGAGCATCCCACGATAGTTCTGTTGAAAGCACACACCATGTAGGTGATGGTTAGCAGAGTGGATTGAAGCGAAGTTCTGTGGATTCACCCCCTTCACGGGGGTCTGGTAAAATAAAGCCCAGGGAGGAGCTGCCAAAGGGTTGGAGTGAGGAGGAGGCCTCGAGGGGTCAGGCCCCCGAGCAACCCGGGAAGGACTAGGCGGTATCGCTGGGGCCTGTGGGCCCAGCAGCAGCAGGCCCCGGAAATCCAGGCCCCGTGGCTCCAGAGGCCGTTCAGAAGGTCGAGTCCCCTTCCTGCCAGAGGCAGCGCTGGGGCGGACGGTCCTGCGAGGCTGTGGGCCGCGGGGAGGGGTTGCCCCTCCTCTCGGCGTCTTGTTTAGACCCGCAGGGGCCTGGTTTGAGGAAGCACCTGGAGTGCGCCGCCCGCAGGGTTCCCGGGAGGTCCGCGCGGGCCAGCGGGCCGGGAGGTCGCGGGGAGCCCCGGTCCCGGCGTCTGCTCTTCCCGCCCGCCTGACTGAGCTCACGGTCCCGCAGGGTCACTGTCCGCTGTGTCCTCGGAGGGGGCTGTGTTAGGCTTTCTTATCAGGAATTTGGGAGAAAATCAGAGGGTGAAGAGGTCTTTGGAAACCCGGGCTGAGAAGGTCGGATGGAAGACCGCGAGGACCCAGGTTGATGCGAGTCGCGCCCGGCGGAGGAGCACGGTCTGCGGCGGGCGCGGGGACGCAGGGGACGCCCCGAGGGCCCCTGCTGCGCTCTGGGCCGGGAGAGGTCGTGGGAGGGGGCCGAGGGGTGCAGGCAAGGGCGGGCTTGGGCGCAGAAGGACTGACGGACGCCCCCGCAGCAGGAGGAAGCCGGGAAGGGGGAGGGCCCCGGCGGGGCGTAGCTGCTCCCGGAGGCTTGAGAGCAAGTTTGCTGCTCCTGGCCCGAGAGCGTCCGGAAGGCCACGGCCGGCCCCTGAGCCCCCGCCCCGTGAAGGGGCTCCCAGCTCTGGGTGGGGCCCGAGTGTCCTGCAGGGTGGCGGCCTGCAGCCCGGGGCGGAGCGGGCAGAAAGGGCAAAATCGCCGGACTCCGCAGGCGGCCCCACGCCCAGGGCACCCCGCGGAAGTCTGAGTGTGTCGCTGGGGGTGTTTTCTCAGAGCTGCAGGAAGGCAGAGTGGGGGCCGTCCGGTTTTAAAGCCCCGGGAAGGAAGCGCCGTGGCAGGCACCCTCTCACTGCCGGCCGGTGCACCGTCTCCTGCTCTCGAAGCCCCGCAGGGGCAGCCGCGTCTGTTGCCCCGCCAGGCGCCGGAAACATCCTCATGGCCCTGGCACTGGGCAGGGAACCGGGCATGACTCTTGGGATCCGGGCAGCAGGGGAGAAAGGGTCCCCTGGCTGGTAGTCACCACGCTGCAGTCTAACAGGGAGTGTTGGGAGATGTCTTTTAAAGCCTTTTCCTTGAGTTACTTGGGTTATACTTTATGAAATATAGTGACTGTCAGCATTCCTGCCGTTTCCCGTTTGGGCGGAGGCAGCCATAGAGAAAGGCGCAGCCACAATTCTGTTAATCCTGCAGTGTCGGGAGCCCTCAGGAGGGTTAAAAACTGAGATTAGGACCCCAGTGCCTCTGATCTGTGTGATCAGCTGATAGTTAATAATTGTGTGTGTCCAACTCAGTCATCAAACAGCCTTATGATAACCCGCACTATGGCCCACAGGCTCCAAAGACTTTTTGAAACCTTATGGAAAAATCTAATTTGTTCATTCCAAACAGAACATCTGAATATACTGGGCTATTTGTACTTTTTTATAGAGAACTTTAATAAATCAATTCTTCCTTTAAAATGAGTTTTTAAAATAAAACTCATTTTATTTTAGAATGAGTTCATAAGATTTCATAAGATTCCAGTGATTCCAATGATTTCATAAGATTCCAATCACTAGGAGCCTGTAGGAGGACTCAGCTGGGGTGGGCCTCCCAGAGCGCCCAGACCTGCGCTCTGCTGCAGGGCTGCCCCCGCTAGTGGGGTGCGGTGGCCCCTCACAGTGCCTGGAGGAATGACGTCCTTGATGCTCTTAATAGACAGTGGGGACCACTGTCTAAAGTCTGGAGACTCTGGGCCACGAGAGAGAAGCTTCCCTGTTCTCTGTACAGATGTAGCTCCAGGATTGCGGGGGTCCCTGGGGCCCCTTTTCTTGCTCCTCAAGGCTCTGCAGCCACCTTTTGGCCTGGGAGAGGGGTGTCTCCTCCACTCTGTCTCCCGTCCCTAGGGTCCCCAGGTCTCAGTTATTTGGGAAAAGTTCAATGAAGCAGTGTAAGAGCTGTGCAGTTCTCAGGGTCTCCCTGAGAAGGCGGCTCAGACCTGCTCCAACGTCCAGAGAAAGCGGCAAACGTGCCCATCAGTGTCTCCTCCCGTGTGAGCAGACAGGACCCACTTGTCAGAAAACAGTATCAAGTCTACTTTCTAAGAACCTGTTTTTCTAAAATAAGACAAAAGGTGGCGTCGCATTTTTTGATTAAACACCTGTGTCCTTGTCGCCTCAGCGTAACTCCAGGCGTTTTATCCCTGTGACTGTCGGTAGCCTTTTGTTGATACTCTCCCTGGAAAAAATGTGATTCTTGCGGGGGCTATTCACATCATCCATGAAGGCTGTGATTCTTCTGAGTCTAAAAATTCACCTCGTCTCTCCTCTATTAGACTCTTTCAGAGTATCTTAAATAGACGATCAGAGACGCTTGAAATCATTGCTTTTGCTCTGTTGGTGGGGGGGAGGGTTGAAGGACACATTAGGTTTAAATTGTTAATTGAAAACCGTCCTGTGTCAATCAGACCCCAAGTCTGTGTGGAGGAGGCAGGGTTGGCGGCTGTGGTTTCCCTTCGGTGTGAGCACCTACCTACTGGTGCCGCGCGGAGGCCGTTCAGCTGTCCGGTCGCGTTTGGTTCACCGTGGCCGAGATGGGTGTGCCAGCTGCTGCGCCGCTCTGACACTGTCCCCTCTGGCCTCTGTTTGCATGCTGTGCTCTGTTAGATGCATCACCTGTAGTTTGGAAGCCCGTGTGTTCGAATAAAGACAACGACCATCCCTTGGTGTCCTCGGACTCGTGTGCATTCTTGGCAGCGGCGCAGGCACTTTTCCTTATGGTCACGGGGCGACGGCATGGTCAGACCGCGGGACAACCCCACAGCAAGACCACAGGGTGACCCCAAGGCCAGACCGCGGTGCGACGCCAGGGTCAGACCTCAGGGCGACCCCACAGCGAGACCACAGGGCAATGCCACAGCGAGACCACAGGGCGACCCCAAGGCCAGACCGTGGGGCGACCCCACAGCGAGACCACAGGGCGACCCCAAGGCCAGACCGCAGGACAACCCCACAGCGAGACCACAGGGCAACCCCACAGCGAGACCACAGGGCGATCCCACAGCGAGACCACAGGGCGATCCCAAGGCCAGAGCATAGGGCGACCCCAAGGCCAAACTGCAGGGTGACCCCACAGCGAGACCACAGGGCGACCCCAAGGCCAGACTGCGGGGCGACGCCAGGGTCAGACTGCAGGGTGACCCCACAGCGAGACCACAGGGCGATGCCACAGCGAGACCACAGGGCGACCCCAAGGCCAGACCGCAGGGTGACCCCACAGCGAGACCACAGGGCGATCCCAAGGCCAGAGCATAGGGCGACCCCAAGGCCAAACTGCAGGGTGACCCCACAGCTAGACCACAGGGTGACCCCACAGCGAGATCACAGGGCGACCCCAAGGCCAGACCGCGGGATGACCCCAAGGCCAGACCGCGGGGTAACCCCACAGCGACACCACAGGGCGACCCACAGCGAGACCACAGGGCGACCCCAAGGCCAGACCGTGGGGCGACCCCACAGTGAGACCACAGGGCGACTCCAAGGCCAGACTGTGGGGTGACCCCATAGCGAGACCACAGGGCGACCCCAAGGCCAGAGCATAGGGCGACCCCAAGGCCAGACTGTGGGGTGACCCCACAGCGAGACCACAGGGCGACCCCAAAGCAGGCTGTGGGGCGACCCCAAGGCCAGACCACAGGGCGACTCCAAGGCCAGACCGCGGCGTGACCCCACAGCGAGACCACAGGGCGACCCCAAGGCAGGCTGTGGGGCGACCCCAAGGCCAGACCACGGGGCGACCCCAAGGCCAGACTGCGGGGCAACGCCAGGGTCAGACCGCAGGGCGACCCCAAGGCAGGCTGTGGGGCGACCCCAAGGCCAGACCACGGGGCGACCCCAAGGCCAGACTGCAGGGTGGCCCCAGAGCGAGACCAAAGGGCGACCCCAAGGCCAGACCGCGGGGCGACCCCAAGGCCAGAGCATGGGGTGACCCCACAGCGAGACCACAGGGTGACCCCAAGGTCAGAGCATAGGATGACCCCAAGGCCAGACCGTGGGGCGACCCCACAGCGAGACCACAGGGCGACCCCAAGGCCAGACCGCAGGGTGACCCCAAGGCCAGACTGCGGGGTAACCCCACAGCGACACCACAGGGCGACCCCAAGGCCAGACTGCAGGGTGACCCCACAGTGAGACCACAGGGCGACCCCAAGGCCAGAGCATAGGGCGACCCCAAGGCCAGACTGTGGGGTGACCCCACAGCGAGACCACAGGGCGACCCCAAGGCCAGAACATAGGGCGACCCCAAGGCCAGACTGTGGGGTGACCCCACAGCGAGACCACAGGGCAACGCCAAGGCCAGAGCATAGGGCGACCCCAAGGCCAGACCGCGGGGTGACCCCAAGGCCAGACTGAGGAGTGACCCCACAGCGAGACCACAGGGCAACCCCAAGGCCAGAGCATAGGGCTACCCCAAGGCCAGACCGTGGGGCAATGCTACAGTCACACCGCAGGGCAACCCCACAGCGAGACCACAGGGTGACCGCAAGGCAGACTGTGGGGCGACCCAAAGGCCAGAGCATATGGCGACCCCAAAGCCAGCCTGCAGGGTGACCCCACAGCGAGACCACAGGGCGACCCCAAGGCCAGAGCATAGGGCGACCCCAAGGCCAGACTGTGGGGTGACCCCAAGTCCAGGCCGTGGGGTGACCCCACAGCAAGACCACAGGGCGACCCCAAGGCAGGCTGTGGGGCGACTCCAAGGCCAGACCGCAGGGTGACCCCAAGGCCAGACCGCGGGGTGACCCCACAGCGAGACCACAGGGGGACCCCAAGGCCAGACTGCGGGCCGACCCCAAGGCCAGACCGTGGGCCGACCCCACAGTGAGACCACAGGGCGACCCCAAGGCCAGAGCATAGGGCGACCCCAAGGCCAGACTGCGGGGTGACCCCACAGCGAGACCACAGGGCGACCCCAAGGCCAGAGCATAGGGCGACCCCAAGGCCAGACTGTGGGGTGACCCCACAGCGAGACCACAGGGCGACCCCAAAGCAGGCTGTGGGGCGACCCCAAGGCCAGACCACAGGGCGACCCCAAGGCCAGACCGCGGGGTGACCCCACAGCGAGACCACAGGGCGACCCCAAGGCAGGCTGTGGGGCGACCCCAAGGCCAGACCACGGGGCGACCCCAAGGCCAGACTGCGGGGCAACGCCAGGGTCAGACCGCAGGGCGACCCCAAGGCAGGCTGTGGGGCGACCCCAAGGCCAGACCACGGGGCGACCCCAAGGCCAGACTGCAGGGTGGCCCCAGAGCGAGACCAAAGGGCGACCCCAAGGCCAGACCGCGGGGCGACCCCAAGGCCAGAGCATGGGGTGACCCCACAGCGAGACCACAGGGTGACCCCAAGGTCAGAGCATAGGATGACCCCAAGGCCAGACCGTGGGGCGACCCCACAGCGAGACCACAGGGCGACCCCAAGGCCAGACCGCAGGGTGACCCCAAGGCCAGACCGCGGAGTAACCCCACAGCGACACCACAGGGCGACCCCAAGGCCAGACTGCAGGGTGACCCCACAGCGAGACCACAGGGCGACCCCAAGGCCAGAGCATAGGGCGACCCCAAGGCCAGACCGTGGGGCAATGCTACAGTCACACCGCAGGGCAACCCCACAGCGAGACCACAGGGTGACCGCAAGGCAGACTGTGGGGCGACCCAAAGGCCAGAGCATATGGCAACCCCAAAGCCAGCCTGCAGGGTGACCCCACAGCGAGACCACAGGGCGACCCCAAGGCCAGAGCATAGGGCGACCCCAAGGCCAGACTGTGGGGTGACCCCACAGCGAGACCACAGGGCGACCCCAAGGCCAGACTGCGGGGTGACCCCACAGCGAGACCACACGGCGACCCCAAGGCCAGACCGCGGGGTGACCCCACAGCGACACCACACGGCGACCCCAAGGCCAGACCACAGGGCGACCCCAAGACCAGACCGCGGAGACCCCACAGTGAGACCACGGGGTGACCCCAAGGCCAGACCGTAGGGTGACCCCAAGGCCAGACCGCGGGGTGACCCCACAGCAAGACCGCAGGGCGACCCCAAGGCCAGACTGCGGGGCGACCCCAAGGCCAGAGCATGTGAGCAGGTCGNGAGACCACAGGGCGACCCCAAGGCCAGAGCATAGGGCGACCCCAAGGCCAGACTGTGGGGTGACCCCACAGCGAGACCACAGGGCGACCCCAAGGCCAGACTGCGGGGTGACCCCACAGCGAGACCACACGGCGACCCCAAGACCAGACCGCGGAGACCCCACAGTGAGACCACGGGGTGACCCCAAGGCCAGACCGTAGGGTGACCCCAAGGCCAGACCGCGGGGTGACCCCACAGCAAGACCGCAGGGCGACCCCAAGGCCAGACTGCGGGGCGACCCCAAGGCCAGAGCATGTGAGCAGGTCGTCTGGCCCCGCGGAGGCCACGCGGAGGCCCGAGCACCAGGAGGGCTGTGCTCGGTTCACTATCATTAACCTCGAGACCGAGGCTCTGCTGCCCTGGAAGCCGTCACGCTGCCCCCCACACCCGGTGCCCACAGCCTATGACCTCCCTGACACAGGTCAGCCTCTGGCGGGCCGGCACTCGCCCCCTGGTCAGCTCTGCAGGTCGTCTGGCTTGAGGGGCGCCTGTGGTTCCTGCCCCCCGCTCCTGCCCCTCCTGGTCGTGGGCAGGTTTCCACACCGCCTGCAGCCTGTGTCCAGCTCGTTGGCGGGTCCCGCTGGGCCTGCCGCGACTCCCCACGGTGGTGACTTTGTCCCCAGCAGGCCTGGGGCAATGTCTTGAGACAGTTCTGGTCGTCGTGTCTGGAGACAAGTGCATGGGCGTCCGGTAGGCAGGGGCCAAGGATGAGAGACACCGTCAACATCCTGCAACCCGCAGGCGCCCACAGCGAGGGCGGACCCAGCCCAGACAGCAGCGCTGCCAGTGCTGAGATCCTTGCTCTGGGAAAGCCCTCAGGCCGGCCGCTGGGACCCATGTCCACGGGTCTCCCTGCCTGGGGCCCCGAGGCCGCCCTTGCCACCCCCACGGCCCTCTGCCAGAGCCCGCGTGACCTTGTCTGAGCAGGTCCCTTCCCTGTGTAAAGCCCTCCAGCGGCTCCCCATGACCCTTAAATAAACCAAACATCCCCACTGCCCCCCAGCCTCACCCAGCCGGGATTGTGACATCAGGTTCCACAGGTAGGAGGTGGGCTCAGATGGTGCCGACTCGATTATTCACTCGTGTGTGTGTGTGTGAGCACGTGTGTGCCCTCTCCCATCAGAATGCAAGCTCTCCCAGAAAACCGAGCGTGTCCACCCATTCCCTGCTGGACCCCAGCACCTAGAAGCGTGCCTGGCACGCGGCAGCGGCTCCTGTCTGTGGAGAAATGAGTGAGGGACGGGGCCCAAGACTGCCCGCCGCCCGGCCGGCTGTGGCCCGAAGCGTCGCCGTCACGGCCACGCTCCCGGGGAGTCTGCGGGCTGATGGCGGCGACAGGTGCGCACACAGGCGCGAGTCCAGCGTCGGCTCCGAGCCCTTCACCCGCCTCTGCTGCGGGAACCCCGGCTGTCCGGCTCGCCGTCAGCCCAGCACCGGGGGCAGTGGCTGCCCGGTGGCACCAAGTAACGACTGACGCCCTGGCGTTGGCTCTTCTGGCCTGCCGTGTGCTCTGGGGTAAAATCGTGCTGCAGCTGAACCCCCGTGCGGGAGGGCGGGGCCCGGCCTGAGGGGCGCGTGCAAGCGGCGCTGCGGCTCTGAGAAGGCGGGACCCATCTCCTCCAGGCGCTTTTATGAAAAGCCAATTCGATCCGTAACATTCAGGAGGAGCCATTCTGGGCAGGAGCGGGGAGCGTCCGAGACGGTTCTAGAGAACAGAAGAGTTAGGGGCTCAACAGGCTCGGGGGAGATGGCAAAAGATAAGGGAGGGTAGGCGCAGGTGATAAACCCACACACAAGCGCGCGTGCGCACAGTACCGAAAGCGCGCCAGGCACCATTCTGGTTTCTTCAAGTGCATTTTTAAAGCCCACGGTGACTCCCTGAGGTGGGTCCTATTTGCTGTGCCCATTTTACAGAAGAGGAAAGTAAAGTCCAAGAGGTAACTAACAATCCCCAGGGGAGCAACACCAGACAAGCTGAGCCAACTGGAAGAGCACAGATGTGAGCCATGCTAGGGGGACTTCTTGGAGGAAGGGGTGGGAGGCTGTGGTCTGATGGAGAAAAGGCTGGATGGGAGGGGTCGAAGCCACACGGAAACCATTAAACAGGGAGGAGGGAAAGAACTGACTCTGACCCAGCTCTTGCTCTGGAGGGGTTGCCCTGTGACCGCCCCCTTCAGTCCTCAGGACGCCTCCCAGAATAGAGCTGGGGTTCCCGTCTCAGGGACCAGAAGCTGAGGCCCAGCTTAATTAACTGCTTCCAGTCACACACTTCCTGAGCAGCGCAGTGACGTGTCTCTGACCTTCCTGACCTTGCAAGCTCAGGAGGCCAAAGAGACAGCCCGGCTGGGGTTATGGGACCTTCCTGGGGGCCTCTCCCCTCACGGCTTCCCGCCAAAGCCCACCCTATCACCAAGGGGAAGCTTCCTTTTCTCAGCTGACCGATGCCTCTGAGACCAGAGGCCCTTCTGTAACTATTTCTGGAAGGCTCTCTCCCACCTTCACCTGACTTTCTTTTCCTTTTCGAGCTGTCCGGGTGTGGGTGGAGGGAGAAAAACAGCGCCCTGTCTCTCAGAACGCTCCGCAGCAGCCCCGCTCGCCGCTGGCTCTCACGGGGCCCGGCAGGCCATTCGGGGGAGCCTCTGCTTCGGAGAAGGCGTGCCCCCCTGCCTCCCGACGCGGGCTCGGCTGCCCCCCGCCAGCCTCCACGTGCTGTCGCTCAGCCGCGTCATGCTCTTTGCGGCCCCACGGACTGGAGCCCACCAGGCTCCTCTGTCCATGGAGTTTCCCAGCAAGAATACCAGAGTGGGTTTTCACTTCCTCCTCCAGGGGATCTTCCCGACCCAGGGATCAAACCTGTGTCTCCTGCACGGGCAGGCGGACTCTACCACTGAGCCATCTGGGGAGCCCAGCTCGGGTCTCCGCTGAGCTGCTCAAATGTCCGACAGACTGGCAGTGTTGACCCAGAAGCAGGCGACTCAAGACAGAACAAGGAAGAAGCGGTGCCTGGACCATTTATCCTGGGTGACACACAGTGTCACTTCCAGCCTTTGCTATTTCTTAGCAGCAAGTAGCCAAGTCTAGTAACTAAGCCCATACTCAAGGGGAGAGGACCTAAGGGCCATTGGGAGTCTGTGGGCACGTTTTATAAACGGCGCAGCCCAGGTGGGTGAGCCTTCCAGGGCCCTGACCACTGTCAGCGGAAGAAGCGAGCGACCGCTCGAGCTGCATCTTCGACGGCAGCTTGCTCGGGTCCCAGGGCGTTCCAGGGAGGCAGCCTCGCCTCGGGACTCTTTCTTTTCTGTTTTTACCGTAAAATACATGCTTGTTGTTGAAAATCTGGGAAATACAGGAAAATCAAGGAAGAATAATAGGATTCGCGCACCGTCACAGGACCTGGAGGCAATCGCTGGCCTCACTGCAGTTTCTCTCCCTTCTCTGAGTGTGTCTGACACTGTGAGAGGCGTGGCGAGTGTGCGCTTCTGTATCCTGCTTCTCCGTGTAACATTACTGCACACATTTTCCTTCGGGTCACTAAGATTTCTTTCTCTTTTTTTGACTGCACCATGGGGCTGGTGGGATCTTAGTTCCCGACCAGGGATCCTACCTGGGTTCACAGCGAGGGTGTGGAGTCCTAACCGCTGGACGACCAAGCAGTTCCCAAGGACTCTTTGTATTGAGCACGGTAAATGGCTACCACCTTAGTTCTCTTACTGACTCCCCTATTACTGGACTTTGGGTTATTTCTAGTTTTTTAATTGTTTTTAACAACTCAGTGATGAACATCTTTGTTCCTAAAATTTTGAAGGCACTTTGGATCATTTCCTCAGTTGGGTTCCCAGAAATAGAAACACTGAACATTTTTGAGACTCTTGGTATTTTTTCCTTCTGGTTTGGCTTCTTGAAGCTCTGCGTTTCTTGGTAACATTTTCTGGCTCTTCGATCAACTAGTAACTTGCATTTCTTTCCAACCAACATCAGCTCTGTTGTTAGTCTGCTGTCAAGTTCGGTCCTTTATTCACCCAACGAATGTCTCCGTGAGGACTGTGTCGGGCGCCAGGTCAGGGCTCTCTGTGAATAGCAGAGCTCATAGTCAAGAGACGTCTCGGCCTTTGCCTTGGTCCACAGGATATGAAGCAGCTTACATGTGAAACACATCAAGTAAATGACAAAAACAAGAAGGTCAGGACTGAAGGCAAGAGAAACAGAATGACGTTTCCCACCAGAGTTAACACAGTTGCTATAGCTCATCCTCACAATGGCCTCGCATTTCCAGCAGCCAAAACAATTGGGATCGATGCTCTGTTACAGGGCTCTCCCAACCTGGAAAAGAGGAAGCTTATGTGCTCCTCCAGGAGTGAGAGCCTTTCCTAGCACTGAATCCTGAAAGAAATCCTTGGGAGTGGTTTCATTATACAGAAGAGAGATTGAGCAATGGGAGAAGCGATGTCCTCCGTGTGTCTGAGGTTTTATGAAACGATAAATGCAGGAGCAAACGTCACATAGCCTTTCTTCAGTGACCCTTCAGGGGCCTAACATTGAGATGCAACTTCATGAAGCAGACAGATAACTAAATGAAAGATAAATACACTCAAGTCTCCAGGTGAGTAGCCGATTGTGTGGTCCAAGTCAGTTCACGAATTTAGAATTCCTGGAGGAAAAAAAATAACAACAAGACTTCAAGTTCTATGTATTACCTTGGCAAAAATTAAGCCTTCTTTAAAGATTAAAACCCAATTTTGGCAAGCGCTGGGAAAGCCAGCCCTCCCCTGCGCCGCGGGTGGGAGTATAAATTGGTGCAATCCTTCTAGAGGGGAATTTGGCACAAGTAACAAGAGTTAAAAATGCGCTCACACACAGCAGTTCTGCAGTGGGGGCTTTTTTCCTAAGGAAATAATGAAAAATGTACACCAAGCCTTATCCACCAGGAGTTTGCCCTGCTCGGCTTCTTGGCCTGCAGTCAGCATAGATGGGCCCACCCAGGCCCGGAAATCTCTGGATCTGCGGCACTTTGGGGAGGCAGACGTCTTCTGTCACTCATGTCAGCATCTCAGCTCTCCCTTTCTTTCTAAAATCTTTTATTTTGAAATCATTTAAGACTCAAAAGAATTTGCAAAAATAATACAGAGTTCCCACCTACCCACCACCCCGATTTCCCCACGGCGACAGCTTACATAACCACAGCACACGATCCAAGCGAGGACATCAGCCGAGGAAAGGAGCTGCTGGCCAGCCGCGGGCTGGTCCCGCTCCCAGCAGGTCTTCCGTGCCGTGCGTTTCTATGAATTCGGTCGTGGGCACAGATGCCCGGGACCACCACTGTATTCACGACCAGGGCAGCTCCGTCTGGAAATGTGGCGCCCCCGCTCCAGCCCCCGGCAATGGCTGAGCCTCCCCACCGGGACACTGTCCTTCCCAGAGAGTTACATAACCAGGAGCACACAGCGTGCGGCCCTCTGAATGCATTTCTGCCTCGCCTGCTTTGCCTGTTTTCTCAACATCTCAGCCGACCCCGCCTCCTCCTGGCTCCTTCCAGCGGGCCAGGCCAGGAGGCCCCTGACCTGGGACCCCCGGGTCAGCCCCATCGTTGGTCAAGCCCATGGGCAGGCTGCTGGGGGTCAGGCTCCAGGCAGTCCAGTCCCCTGAGCCCGAGGAGAGAAGCCGCCTGTTGGCGGGGGCAGCGCAGGGTGGTCCCCGGGGGGCGGGGCAGCTGCTGCAACTGCGGTGGCTACGTCGAAGCTTGTCGGGAAAACCCTCAACGGCCGTGGCCTACCTGGTCACCGTCCTGTGCCCCACTCTGCTGGCAGAATGCAGTCTGGGGCTGACTTGGGGAGGCGTGGGTCCTCTAGAGCCCTGGGGGATGGGTCCTCATGGTGTGAACCAAGCTCAGGAACCCCAGCGGCCTCGTGGCCCGGACACTGTGGGTTCTGGGCGAGGACACGTGCTGAGAGCCGCCTCCGATGACCCTCCGAGCCCTGCGGATGCCCCGAAGGGCTGTTGGGAGAGACCAGCTTGGCATCAGAGAGGTCCTGGGGGCGTTGCAGTCTGAACGAGCGTCTTGCTGTGCGGTCTTTCCGGAAGCCCTTATCCGGGGCCCCCCGGCAAGACACAGAGCTGCAGCAAGAGCGCTTTATAGCGGAACCGCGCGAATCACAGTGAGCTGACTCTGGAGGAGGGATTCAAGGCCCGAGAGGAGATGCTGGGGGATTTTATTCGGCTGAAAACACAGAGAAATCATTTGGAAGGTGGGGCGATCTTTTGGTCCCCAAAGCCCTGAGTGATTTTGTGTCTCTGTGAAGCTTCCACCCCCACCCCAGGACCCTGACCCCTGACCCTGACCATGACCCCTCCCTAGGATGCTGACCCCTGACCCTGACCCCTCCGCAGGACCTTCACCCCAACCCCTCCCCAGGCTTGGGCAGGACTCTGCCAGGACTCAGAAGGAGCAGAGCCCAGTCCCCTGCGCAGGGCTTTTCCTCCACAGAGAGCGACGTGGTTCCTGACGGCAGAGACTGCGTAACTGGCCGGTATGGCGGTTAGACAGACCTCTTCCTTCTCCCGGGCCGTGGACGGAAATCAGGACCGCCCTCAGCAGCCGGCCGCCTCCCAAGAGCTGCCTCCTGCCCCACAGCCCTCAGGACCTGCACGTGGATCTCCGCCTGACATTTCTCAACCCGACAGGCGTCTCACTGTGACATTTGGGAATTCGCTAGTCTTTGCTGAGGGGACTGTCCTGGCCATCCCGGTGTCCGGCGGCGGCCCTCGCCTCTGTCCTCTGGACACTGGAGCCCTTCACCCCCATTGGCAGCCAAAGGTGTCTCCAGACATCGGCCAGCGGCCTGGGGGTGGTGAAAAGAGCAGCCTCGAGTGGCGCTGGGCGCAGGGGGCAGGTGGTCACCTCAGAGGGGAGGGAGAGCAGGCGCCCCTCCGCAGTGAGTCTCAGGACGCTCCGCTGCGAGCCCCGGAGCCACCCTGTCCCCGCCTCTGCAGGGCCTCCGGGGGTGACGCCTCCCATGAGGGGACGCCCCAAGCAGGACCCCCCTCTGCAGAGCCATCTGAGTGTGTCCCGGTCCTGGCCGGCCCGCTGCCCGGCACCAGGTGCGCCAGCGTGGGCCCCCCGCCCCTCCCCGCCCCGCCAGCTTGCCGGAACGTGCCCGGCAGGCTGGTAGATGACCAGTCAGGGAGCGCTGCCCTCCCCAGAGAGACTTATAAGTGGGCACATGACAAACGTAAAAAGCTGCTACTTCTCACCAGACCCTGTGCTGCGGAATGCTTCGAAGAAACTGTTTCCTTCATTCTCTCCACAAACCCTCAACTTGGGTGTTGCGGGCTTTATGTGCCTGTTTCAAATGATGAGAGTGAAAGTCACTCAGTTGTCTCTGACTGTTGGTGACCCCGTGGGTTACACAGTCCATGGAATTCTCCAGGCCAGAATACTGGAGTGGGTAGCCTATCCCTTCTCAGGGGATCTTCCCAACTCGGGAATTGAACCAGGGGATCTTCCCAACCCAGGAATTGAACCAGGGTTTCCTGCATTGCAGGCAGATTCTTTACTAGCTGAGCCACCAGGAAACGTGAAACCAGAACTTAAGGGATCAAGAAATTTACCCAAGTCACCTCGTGGCTGACAGATGACATGGACTCTCAGGCCCCTCCCACCCTGGCGCGCATGTGCTGGGATCAGTGAGCCCCAGGTGGGTGGAGGAACCGCTTGTGGAGTGGCAGGCCCCAGAGCTGGGCGCCCCCCTGCTTCGAGCAGCCTTGGCCTTCCACCCCAGTGGGCCATCCCTCATTATCTTTGTCTTGAAAAGGGGCAGGAAACAGCCTGAGCTAAGCTTTCTCCCATGAATGGACATCAGACCTGCTGGGAAATGTCAGACATTTTCTGGTAGATGGTAAGAACCGAGGGAAAGCGGTCTTTCCTCCCCCCAGTGTGAGCAGCGTCTGCGGTCTTCCCTAGTGACAGCCGAGTCATCTGTCACTCGGAAGCAAGGTCTCAGGAGCTGGAGGCTTCCAGGCAACCTGAAGCAGGCTCATGTCTTAAGAATTTGTCCTGCCCAGAGGGAGCCCTAGAACCAAGCCCTGGTGACTCCCACAGAACGTTTGCTCTCTCTGGAAGGCCGGCCAGAGCCACTGGACAAGCTCCACAGCTCACAGGCCCCTGGGCCCAGCGCTGCCTGCTCCCAGCTCCCCCCCTCCTTCGCTACCCGTGTCCTAGACGCCTTGTCCTGCAAATCAGCGTCACGGTTCTCACCCGCGAGGAGGGCTATGGCAAACTCACCATCATCATTTTAAAAAGGAAAATAACAGTTATTAGGAAGGGTATGGAGAAATTGGAAACTTCATCCATTACTGATGGGAATACAAACAGTTTGCCTCTGTAGAAAATTCTGTCGGTTCCTCAAACAGTTAAACATAGAATTATCCTGTGATCTAGCAATTCTGCTCTGATGTATGTACCAACCGAATTGAAAACAGGTGTCCAAATACATGTACACATGTGTTCACAATCACACCATTCTCAACAGCCAAGAGGTGATACCCATCAGCCAGTAAGAAGATAAACAAATCGTGATACAATAGAACGTTAGAAGCAAAAGGGCTGAGTGCCGACGCAGCTGCCACGTGGACGGGGCTCCAGAACGTACGCTGAGTGTAAGAAGCCAGACACGAGGGCTGTGTATTGTGAGGCTCCGTTTGTACGAAGCATCCAGACGGGCGGCTCCACAGACACAGAGGGCACTTGGTGCTGGCCGGGGTTAGGGGCAGGGAGGAGGTGTGAGGACTGACCGCTGGGAGGCCCAGGGCTTCCTCGCACGTTAGTGTCCCGCCTACAGCAGCTGAGCAGGACCCCGAGCCAGCGCCCGGTGAGAGGGTGGTCCACGCAGCCGGCGTCTGTGGATTTGGCGAGAAACACGCGTCCCTTCCTCGGGGGTCTGCGCCCAGGTTTCTCTCTGGACCTGTTCCCTTCACCCTCCCTGCATCCTGAGCCCAGGAGTCACCAGGCAGAAGGTCCCCTGGACCAGCAGGGTGCAGGGGAGCCTCGGGTTGGGCTGCAATCACCACCTTTGCCACGCCGTTTTGCCCCCAGCGCGCTTCCCGAGCCCACAGGGAGCTGTGCCCACGCGGGCCCTCCTCCCGGGCACCTGCAGACCCTTCCTGCCGAGGTCCCTGCCCCTGCCCAGCCCACTCCGCAGGTCTCAGCCCAACCAGGCCCGCCTTTCAACGCTGTTTTCTCGAGCACTCGGCCACTTTCTCGGCTTTTGTGATGGAGAAGAGTCTTCATTTGGTAGATGGGGTCCCCTGCCCTTGGAACTGGTTTATGAGCCAGAATCTAGTTGCCAAGGGGACAGTTACAGGAGCAGAGGCTGGACAGCTGGGCTTGGGGGCAGGGAGGGCAGCTTGGAGAGCAGCCGGTGGGGTATACGAGCTGCTGCTCGGTCACCCAGCAAGGACATGCGCGGCTGTGTGGCCGCTCCCGGCCAGGCCCCGCTCCGGGGGGAGCCAGAGCAGTCCTGGGTGAGCATGGGCTCAGGGCTTTGTAGGCCCCTGTGGGAGACCTGCCAGTCCCTCAGTGGGCTTCAGGAGGGCAGGGCTGGGAAACAGCTTGGACGGAACTGTGGGGGTGATCGGCAAGGAGGGGCATGCAGTCCGGGTGCCTGAGGCCGGGGGGGCCCAGTGCCCCTCGAGCGGCCACGTCTACCCGAGGAAGCGACGCCCGCGAGCTGGAACGTGCCAGCCTCTTCGAGCGCCCTCATGTCCTCACTTCTGGGGCAAAGGCTTCTTGAGGCCTCTGCTTCCTCATGTGGAACGGAAGGGACTCACCTCCTCGCCTGGAGGGTTGCTCGAGAGCCAAGGGCAGCGACACACAAAGGCGAGTGCCGCGGGGACAGGCGCCAGGCTGCTGCTGCCTGCCAGCCCCGCAGAGCGGCTCCACCTGAGCTCAGGCCCCCGGCCCCCGCCTACTGCCACCCGCCCCCGCCCCAGCCCTTCCAGGCCTTCTTCCCTCCCTCTGACCCAGGCACACACACTGAAAAACCCCCAGGCCCTGAGGTCATGCTCATCTCAAACCTGACCTGCATCTGCTGGGAGACTCCGACCCCATCCACCCCGACATCCCGACACCTTCCTCTATCTGTTCCCCTCACCCCTCATCCCCACTGGCAACCACGTGGACTGGGAGCTCGGGGTCCCCAGCCCGTCTTCTTCCTGCACAGGCTGTGTAGCCCATGTCCTCCTAAGGGCGTGATCAGCAGGCACTAGAAAGTACGAGAAAGGGCGGGCGGGCGGGGGAGACTAAGTGGGTTCGACCACAGTGTGCTGCCAATGCCACGACCCTCCCAGCCCAGCGGCTTCACAGGAAAGCTTTTCTCTCCTCCCCAGGCCGTGCGCCCATCAGAGGTCAGCAGGAAGCTCTGCTCTGAGACACCACTTGGAGCGTCAGAGCAACAGCAGCGCTCCCCAGTCCCAAAGGCCGCGCACTCACGGCCGCTACAGTCCCCATCTGGGAGAGACACACGTCACCTCTGCTCAGATGTCGTCCCCGAATTGGTCCCCTGAACAGGCCTGGCTCGAGGGGTGCCGAGCACACGGTGTGCAGTCTCTGCCACCGGGGGCGCCTTCGTGTGGGCTTTCCCACCCCCACCGCCCAGGGCAGCCGGCCCCACCTCTGCCTCCCGGGCCCCGGGTGCCTCTTCCTCCTCCAGGACGTGATGGGAGGTTTTCCTTGTCAGGAACAAGGCACGTGCGGCTGAGGGCACTGCCACGCACGTCTGTCTCTAATTAAGACCTGACGCATGAAGCCATCAGATGGGCCCAGGCTTCAGAAAAGGCTGAGGCTTTATGAAACGCCTGAACCCTGGGAACGCATGAATTATTGAAAGGCAAGAAAGAAGCCCTGGGAAGAGGGACTGCTCCATTATTCATCAGGCCTGGAGTCCCAGGTCCCCAGGCACACTGCGGGGCTTCACACCTGCAGACTTCCCCATCATGTCGACAGCGAGCTTGTCAGCAGGCTGCTGTGGCAGCTTGGAGCGGGGCTCCCGCCCACGGCATCCAGCGCCTGCCTCATTAGCTCAGCCAGTTCCCGGCCGACTGCCAGCGAGGCCGTGGAGCAGAGAGCCACCCACCTTCCCTGCCTGGGGCGTCTGAGCACAGCCCCTCGAGGAGCCAGAAGACTTGTCGCCCTGGCCTGGGGGGTCCTCCGTTTTGTGCCCTCCGCTCTCCACCCCTGCCTGCACCTCCCCACCGCCCAGACCTCTGCCTTTCCCTGAACATAACTGGTGTTCTCGTACCCTCGCCCAGCTGGCCCCTCCCCATGAAACTGCCTGCCCAGCCCTTTTGTCCACCCGGTGACCTCTTCAAGACCAGATCAGAGAAAGGGAGCTAACTTCTGTCATGAGCTGGGTGTTAGATGTTTGTCAAACATCCCCCAGTGAAGTGTTGCAGTAATCCAGTACGGGGAGTTGTCACCAGCACCAGCTACGTAGTTTGTGGGCTCAAGGGCAAAATTAAAATGGGGTTCCTTGTTCAAAATGATTAAACAATTTAAGACGGCCAAAACAGACAAAAACAGATCTTTAAACCAACTGAGCCAAGAGCATGTTCTGGATGAGTGCACACGCCCACGAGATCGGCCCTGGTACAGGGGAGGAAAGGGAGGCTCAGCGACGTCGAGTAGCTTGTCCAAGGCACACAGCTAGGCAGGGGCAGAATCAGGCTGAAGCCCAACTTCCATCTAATGCTTCCAGCTAAGAGTTTGGGGCTGGTGGGAGCTGGGAGGTCGAGAGAGGCTGGACTCCAACCAGATGGGAGATGTGGGGACCTTCAGTGGGCTGGCCTCTCCAGGGGACCCTGGGCGTGGAGAGGAACACTCTCCTGGGGAAGGTGGGAGAAGACAAAAAGCTGGGTAGTTTCCAGGCCTGAAATGCTGCAGACACCTGGGGCGGCCTCTCCACATGCCTTCGGTCGTTCCAGAGCCTCATGACTCCTTTCATATATGACAACGTCCTGCGGAGCTCAGGGACCCAGAGAATAAAGGAGATGGCTAAACTGAAGAAAGAAGAAATAGAAAGTATCGGTTGTTATGGTGGCACTAGTGGTAAAGAACCCGCCTGGCAGCGCAGGAGACATAAGGCCGGCGAGTTCCATCCCCGGGCGGGAAGGTCCCCTGGAGGAGGGCATGGCAACCCTCTCCAGTGTTCCTGCCTGGAGAAGACCATGGACAGAGGAGCCCGGCGGGCTGCAGTCCATGCGGTGGCAAAGAGTCGGAGACACTGACGCATCTGAGCGCAGCGCATCATTCACGGCACATGTATTTCCATCCTGTGCTTCCGAGGGGCAAGCGATGTGCTTAAGGGCACGCATCCGGCAGCCAGGCGGTCTGAGCTGCGCTGCGCGGCCCCAGGCACGTCACTTCAGGGCTCTGGCCTCAGTTTTCCCATCCGCACAATGGGGTTGTTGGGCGGGAGGATTTCACAGAGCAGATGAAATCGACAGGGAGTGGGGGGCTTCCCCCCCGCACCGCCCCATAATCGCTGCCCGCGGCGCTCGCAGCAGGGCGCTCTCAGCAGCGCCCAGGGCAGGGGAAGCAGTCGCCGCACCAGCTGGTGACAGAGCTGTCTTTGGATGGTGACGCCATGGGGCTGGGCACACAGCTGTAGCAGCAGCTGGAAGCTGAGGGTAAGCCTGATTCAAGTCGGGGTGGGGGAGGGCGCCGGGGGGGCGGCCCCCGGATCCCTCTGCTCCCCACCCCAGCCCCCGACTCTCCACCTGCAAGGCCCACCGAGCTGCGTCCCCTCCACGCGCGCACCTCCCGGGTGGAACCCGCGGGCGCAGGGCGCCCCCAGACCGCAGCGGCCGAGGACAGAGGCCCCGCCCCGCCCCGCCCGCCGGCCCCGCCCTCCCGAGTCGGAGCTGCGGCCGCGGTCGCTGGCGCTGTTCCTGCGGACGGACTGACGGACGGGGCGGGCTCCCAGAGCCCTCGCGGAGCCGGCGAGGGACCCGCGACCAGGGCCTGGCCGCTGCCGCTCCAGCGAGGTAGGAGCCGGGACCGGCTTTCCCCTCGCGGGCCCCCAGGGGCCGAGCCCCCCGAGCCTGGGCCGCCGCGCGGGGTCCCCCCATTACCGCGGGGCCGGGCGGCGGCCGGACTGTCGCCGAGTGCGCGCCTCTGCCCCGCGCGCTGCAGGAGGGGGCGCGGTGGGGGGAGCGTGTGTGCGTGTCTGTCTGTCTGCCTGCCTGTCTCGCGGGTGGCGGGGGAGGTGACGACGCCCCCTCTGTGCGGGCGCGGCTGGGCTGCCCGCTCCAAAGCTGGGCGCGCACGCCCACGACAAACTTGAATAGCGCCGCGGGCAGCGGTTATGGGGTGGTGCGGGGGGAAGCCCCCCACCGCCTGTCGAGCTGGGCTGTCGGTCCGCGCCGGCCGGGTGGTCCCACCGCGAGTCCGCCTGCTCCGGACGCCCCGGCGGGGCCGCGGGGACGGTGGGGGTGGCGAGGATGCTCCGTCCAGCGGGACAGGAGGACGTGTCGGGCCAGAGGCCGCGGAGCAGAGATGGACGCGCGGCGAGACGCGGGTGCGGGGCCGGGCGGACGCGGGTGCGGGGCCGGGGGCGTGCGGGCAGTGCAGGCAGAGATGGCAGAGATGGCAGCCCCCAGAAACACAGCGGCCTCCCCGGCCGCCCAAGCCCCTCCCGTTCCAAAGACTTGGCCTATCTCCCTGCCCTCACCCTATCTCCCTGCCCTCACCCTATCTCCCTGCCCTCACCCTAATTTGACAGCTGGTGAAGATTCAGTGTGCTAAAATTTCTTAATGAAGTCAGATAGCTTCTTCCTAGGATTGAAGAGAGAATCCCCTGGGACCTGGCTGGGCAGGAGGAGAGAGCAGGGAGTGGGAAGGGGGCCTGGGGGTTCACATTCTGAGCCCCACAGTGCTGACCCCGGTGCCAGTGCTGGGGCCACCGGCTCTCACCTGCCCCCCCCCCCCCGGGACTGGTCACATCAGTGTCCCTTTTTATGGTTGAGACTCGATCGGGAAGGGGCAGGGATCCACCACTTACTGGACAAGAGCAGGACCCAGCAGAGGGGCCCCACGTGGGGGCCTGACTTAGTTTGACAGAAGCCACACCGCAGGGTCCCCTTGCCAGCCCCTGCCCCATGCCGTCCCGGGGAGAGCAGGACGGGCCCCCACTGCCGCCGGCGCCCACTCAGGCCCACTCCCGCAGCCCCACGTGCCCAGGGTTTGATACATTAACAGACCAGATTGCACCAGGGTGGGCACAGGAGTCCTTGGCTCAGATCTGGTGTCCTGGCCCCAGGACATCCCAGGACCACAGGCGTCTCGGTTGGCTACGCGCTCTGCTGACCCACGGACGGCACTCCCTCCCGGAGCCCCCCGCCTGCCTGAGACACGCGAGCTTGGCCTCACTTCTCCACGGACTTGGCAGCTGGAGGCAGCTGGGGACATGTCCCAGGGCCAGGTCCCCAGGGTGCTTAGAAAGGGGGCAAAAATTGTAGCGGCCACCAAGACAGCCCCACCGCAGACTTCAGCCTCCCTCTCACATAGGGCCGGGGTGGAGCGGGGTGCCCTGTGCACCATGTCGCTTTGTGGCGTGGGCATCCTGGTGGGCTGCGCTCCTCACCGCCTCAGCTGGGAGCTGGCTTTGAGACCTCGGCCATTCTCGGCCAGCGAGGTGGGGCTCCGTGGCTTGCGGTTGGGGAGGGGAGTGCAGGGGGAGGTTGCCTGAACTGTTCACGTTTGACCTGAGGAGGCAGGCCATAGGTCATGGTGGGAAACACGGTCTCCAACCTCAGCTCCCTCATCTGGAATGGGGCTGGGGTGTGACATGAAGCAGGGACACAGGCGTCGTGTTGGCTCACTGGGGACGACCAAGGCCAGTAGATTCTGCTTCCTCCAGGCCCCACCTGACTCTTGGACACTGGACTCCAGAGGTCGGCACCCCTCGTGCCGTCCTCAGAGCTGGGGGCAAGGGTGTGAGTCATTGTATCAGAGACGCTGACAGTTTGGGCTCAGGTTCCCAGAAAGCAGGTGGGACATAGGAACCCAGTTTTTACCCAGCCCCACCTCGGAGGAGCTGACCGTTCTGCTCAGGCTTCCAGCCCTGGCTGCCCTGGGCCTGCCCCGCACAGCCTCCTGGCTCATTCCTGGGTGGTCAGTGAGCATACACCTGCTCCTTCAGTCCATCCTGGGTTTTGGGTCAGCCTTCCTCCCTGGCAGAATCAGGACCAGCTACTTGTGACCTCAGGGACACCAGGAAAACCCACCAGATAGCGTCCTGTTCCCCTAAACCTAGCTGTCTGCTGCCTAATATTACACCATTAGAGACTCTTTCCTTTGCCTATGTGTGGCTTTGTACCCAGTTAAGTCAGCTACTAAACTTAGGCATAGGTGACTTGTTTAAAGGCTTTCAGGACCTGAGGGGAGATGGACGGGGGAGGAACGAGAGAACGTGCTGTGCTGGCCGGCCTCTGAGTTCCGCAGAGAAAGGCGCGGCTGTGAGCTCCCAGGAGAAGGAAGGGTTTGGGGAGTCGGTGCGGGGGAAGTCAGGCAGGGAAATTTGTGACCCTCAGTGGGAATTCTCAGCGGGAATGTGGGGCAGGCGGTCTGCTAAACGAGGAAGGAGCAGGTAGAAGCTTCCAGTCCCGTGGCGGGGGGCGGGGNGGGGGGCGGGGCCAACGGCCTGCCCTCCCCACCCCGCGACTGCGCAGCCGCGTGGGGTGTGCCGGGCTCTGGCTGTAGGAGGTGCTCTTAGCTCTGCTGGAGCGTGGCTTGCTGTGCTGCTGGCCGTTTAACCCGCCGCGCTATTTGTCAGGTCAGCAGATGATGGGCTGTGCTGGCCGCGGTGAGGGGATGCTCCATGCGTCCCCACAGCCCCCGGGGCCTCCCTGGGAAAGAGCAGGAGCAGCGTGCTTCACGCAGACCCCTGAGTCCGGGGGCTGCGGGGTTGGCTGGGGTCACCTTGCAGCTCGTGGAGGTGGCCCCTGGCCCGGCCAGGCCCGCGGTCCTGGGTCTTCCAACGTGAGGGCCAGTGCTGGGGGGACGTGGGGGTGAGAACTGGCCGTCCCTGTTGAGGGGGGCCCCCAGCAGGCCCGCTGCGGGAGGGGCAGGCCGATGTCACCTGGGCTCCCGGGGCCTGAGCCGTGGACCCGGCCTGCCTGCCGATGGCGCAGCGGTGACCGACTGCCGCTCATCCGGGTGCTGCTGAGGGCAGGGCTCAGGCCGGGGCTCAGAGGTCATGGGCCCCCGGGACGACCTGTTGCCATGAAGCCCCAAAGCACGGCCACCCTTAAAGATTGTTCTCGACCGTGTGTGCGTGCTAAATTTATCCAGTCGTGTCTGGCTCTGCGGTCCCACAGACGGTAGCCCGCCAGGCTCCTCCGTCCACGGGGTTTCCCAGGCAAGATACTGGAGTGGGTTGCCATTTCCTCCTCCAGGGGATCTTCCCGACCCAGGGATGGAATCCTGCTCTCTGACTCCCCTACCTTGACAGGCGGGCTCTTCACCGCTAGCGCCCCCTGGAAGCCCGTTCTCAAGCATGGCTGTTCTTAAGGAATAGTGATGGTGCTGATGGTGACCGCAGTAGCTCTTCGTCCTTGGTCCGTCGCTGAGCACCTACTGTGTGCAGGCTGCTCCTGTGAGTCGCGGGCACACAGCGGAGGCACTGCTGGCTTCGGGAGCAGATTCTTCTTCGGGGGAGGGGTCCTGTGCTCGGCCGGGTGTTTAGGAGCAGCCCTGGCCTCTCCCAGTGGGGAGACACCCCTCCTGCTTTGTGACACCCAAACGTGTCCCCCCAGAGGCAGGCCCGAGGTCCCCGAGGTCCCCTGGAGGCCCGCGTTGCCCACTGCTGACCCCACTGGGCCCTGGCTGTGAAGAAAAGACTTTCATCCCGTTCCCTTAGAAGCAAGCTTTCTTTAGAGGGAGATGTGCCACATGTGCTGAAGAAAGAACACGCCAGCAGGCCGCGTGCTGGGGAGGAGGGCGGGCGGGGTGCGGGCTGCCGTTTCCCAGAGGGGCTCAGAGAAGGTCCCCTGGTGACGGGCCCTGGGCGAGGCGGGAAGGAGGAGTCCAGGAGGAGGGGGCGTGGGGCGGGAGCAGTCAGCCAGGCTCCCCCAAGGGCCCCGGGCTCCGTCTCTGAGAGTAAGGCAGGAGTGCTCCCGGCCGCAGGAGCAGACGCCAGCCTGGCCTCCGCCCTCAGGTGAGCGTTGTCCCCTCGCCTCCTTCCAAAGCCCAGAAGGTGAAGCCGGCGCGGAGAACCCCTGGGACGTGTGCTCTTGAGCATCCACACTCTGCCATCTCAGACTGAAACGTGTGCCACACAGAAGTGGGTCCAAGCCCCAGCTCAGCCTTGGGCCGGTCCAGAGCCCCGGGGGCCTGGGCTCTGCGGGTGGGGGTGTCGTCCTTGGTCCCCTGCGCCCCTGGGAAGATGGGGTTGAGGGGGCAGGAGGAGCAGGCTGCACCCTCCGGTCTCGCCCCGCCATGGGCTCCTGGTCCAGATTCGAGCATCTGTTTGCTGGGCAGCAGCCTTGCCATCTGGAGAAGTCAGAGCAAGGTCTCCAGAGGTCGAGGGAAGTCAAGCCTCCCTCTACCCCCCTTCCCGAGAGCTGGGGAGGGGCCCCCCTTTCTGCGTCACAGACCCTTTGCCAGGCTCTGGGCTCCTCAATTGGTGCCCACCGGGCTCCTCCTCGCAGCCAGCGGGCTGGAAGCTCCACCCCCACCGCATAGCCCAGCGGGGGTGGGGCAGCCCCCACAGGCTCCACCCCATGGCCCCCAAGACTCTGCGTTAGAGAATCTCAGTTAACCACTTTGCAAGTGACTCACAGCAGAAATTTGTTCCTATTAATGCCTGGAAAATTGGATTTAAAACTTAACCGAGAGTTAAGACTCACTGGTCCGCAGAGGACGCAGAGGACCTCCCTGGGATCACCGAGCTCACCCCTCACCCCTACCCCTACCGCACATGGGGGTGTCTCCCCCGGGGCTGGAATGCCGGATGAGAGACCCTGAGGGGGATGTCTCTGGACCATTGTGTGCAGGGCTGTCGAGGGTGTGAGGCCCTCTCAGGAGGCGTGTGCCCTGTGAGGAGGGCTGCGTCCTGGGGCTCCGGGGTCCCTGCAGCCTGTGGTTTCCGGGGATGACCTTGCTGGGCAGGCAGGCCAGCTCTCCTTGCTGGATTCTCTAATCTGTGTGTCGTCTGTCGTCTGCCTATAACCTGTAACCTATCACCTATCATCTATACCATCTATCTATCGGCCGATCAATCACCTGTCTATATCTCTGTCTCTCATCTGCGATCAATCACCGGTCAATCACCTGTCTATATCTCTATCTCTCATCTGTGTATCACCGATCAATCACCGATCAATCACCTGTCTATATCTCTGTCTCTCCTCTGTGTATCGCCGATCAATCATCTGTCTATATCTCTATCTCATCTGCGATCACTGATCAATC
Organism: Capra ibex; assembly: GCA_006410555.1. Lineage (NCBI taxonomy): Eukaryota > Metazoa > Chordata > Mammalia > Artiodactyla > Bovidae > Capra > Capra ibex. Next base: position 57,071,765 of record SJYO01052617.1, on the reverse strand, counting down.
ACCGATCAATCACCTGTCTATATCTCTCTCATCTGCGATCACCGATCAATCACCGATCAATCATCTGTCTGTATCTCTATCTCTCATCTGCGTATCACCGATCACTGATCAATTACGTGTCTATATCTCTGTCTCTCCTCTGCTTATCACCGATCAATCACCAATCAATCACCTGTCTATATATCTGTCCTCTGTGTATCGCTGATGTATCACCGATCAATCACCTGTCTCTCATCTGTCACCTGTCACCTATTTATCCGTCACTGACGTTTCATCTGTCTCCATCTATCATCCATCTTTTTATCTGCACCAGGTCTGAGCTCTGGCACGAGGGACCATCGCTGTGTTAGGCTGTCTAGATGGGGACAGACTCTAGATGGGGCGTGAAGGCTTGGTGGCTCTGTGGCACGTGGGCTCTTGGCTCCCTGACCAGGAGTCACACCCCCACCCCCTGCATCGCCAGGCGGACTCTTGACCGCTGGACCACCAGGGAACTCCCATCACTGCTGGAATCTTTATTCACTGGAAGAAGATGCCCAATGGGTGGAGGGCACTTTCTGTGCCTGCCTGGCTGCCTGAGGCAGGAGGGCCGTAGGGAGCAGCCCTCGAGTCTTCTGGGTGGGGCAGGGGCCGCCACAGGAGCAGGAGCGCCCCGGTCTAGGGGCGGCACTGGAGCCCAGGGCTGAGCCCAGTCCTCTCACTGTGGGCCCAGGCAGGTTCCCACTCCTCTGCAGGCCCCCTTCTTCCCTAAAGCTCGGGGCAGGAGGGAGGGTTCCCTTTCCCCACAGGTTCTGGGACCCCTGCGGTGCTGCAAGGGAGATCCCAGCCCCCGCCTCATGGAGCCCCGAGGGCCCCTGGGTCTGGAGCTCAGGTCTGAGCAGAAGGAGGTGTGGAGGGAGGACAGAGCAAAGGCCAGGAGAGGTGCAGCTGGGGACGCCCAGGTCTTCTCCACCCCCCACCCCACTCCAGACAGGCTTAGCCGGCAGTCTGCAGCAGGCATCCTTAGAATGTGAAAATGATGGCGGGGGGTGGGGCGGGGGCAGGTAGTGGGCCTCCCAGGAAGCTCAGTGGTAAAGAACCCGCCTGCAATCCAGGAGACATGAGTTCCCTGGGTCGGGAAGATCCCCTGGAGAAGGAAATGGCAGCCCCCTCCAGTATTCCCGCCTGGAGCGTCCTGTGGGCAGAGGAGCGTGGCGGGCGACAGTCCCTGGGGTCACAGGGTCCGACACGACTGAAGTGACCGCACGCACGGGGGCGGGGGGTGTGCGTGTGGCCTGGGGGCTACACGTGGCCTCCAGCGCTCCCTGCCCAGAAGCCTGGACCGAGTGACTCGCGCTCTCAGATTCCTCGTTGGTAAAATGATGTGATGATAACAGCATGGCTGGCCGGGGTTGGGGGGGTGAGTGGGTTTTTTATAATTTTTTGTTTGCAAACACATTTGACAGCTGAGAGGCCTGGGGGTTGGAGAGGCTGCGCCGTCGCTCATGGTTGCCCAGTTAACGAGCAGCAGATGGAGATCTGAGCCCAGATTTCTCGGGGCAAAGCCCGGGAACGCCTTCTGCTCCGAGCAGCTCAGGCAGAAGCGGCAGTGGAGTAGGGGACCACGGCCCGTCCTGGGGCTCAGGATGCCTGGTTTCACCAGGGCCCAGATGGGGGAGCGGAGGAGGTAGGCTCCGGCTGTCGCAGCCTCCACCCTCAGGGCCCGCGGGCGTGTCACTGCAGACCATGGGCCCCGGGTGCCCCAAGGAGCTGGCTTGACCTTAAAAAGAGCGCGTCAGGTTCATGAGATGTGGGGCCCACCTCAGGGCTGTGGGCAGGGGCCCAGGAGCAGGTCAGATCCCACGTGTCAGTCACGTGGGGGACGGCCGAGGCTGGACATTTCCAAAGGACAGTGGCACCACCTCTGTGGATCTGGTTCAGACCTGCTGCTGGTTAAACTATTAGTTAAGTACCCCCAGCAGTCTTGGAGGCTTCCCTGGCGGCTCAGATGGTAAAGAATCCGCCTGCAATGCAGGAGACTTGGGTTGGATCCCTGCGTTGGGAAGACCCCCTGGAGGAGGGCATGGCAACCCACTCAGTATTCTTGCCTGGAGAGACAGAGGACAGAGGGGCCTGGCAAGCTACAGTCCACAGGGTCACAAAGAGCTGGGCACAACTCGGAGACTGGCACGCTTCCAGCAGCCTTGGGCAGTGGGCTTTATCATCCCCATTTCACAGATGAGGACACAGAGGCCCGGAGGTGTGAAGTAACTCCCCTGAAACCATGGGGCTGACAGGCGGCCCAGCAAGGGCGGAACCCTGGTCCCCCCAGTGCTCAAGGGGGTTCCAGGCCCCCGGTGTCAGCACCAGGGCAGGAGCAGCAGTGGGCAGGGAGGGAAGAGGCTTGGAGGGGGGACACGTGGTTCAGGAGCTACGTTTTAGAAGGCGGGCCACTGCGGTCTTCACGCCCCTGGTTGTTTGCTGTTTTAATTTCTCGCTGTTGAAGTAGCTCCTGTTTCCAGAGGGACACCTGGGAAATGAGAGCCAGGGTTCATTATCCAGAGGCAGACTCTGAGCTGCGGGAGCTCGTGTGGCTCAGGGAAGCCACTGTCGCTGGGCGTCGTCACCCGGATGGGGAGGGTTCCCCGAGTCCCCAGAGCCCACGCCCAGGTTCCCAGCCCCTCAGAGAGGGGCAGCAGGTCCTCCCGCCCTGGAGCCCGGCTTCTGTGAGCCCTTCTTGGAAGGGACGCCCTGCAGGCCTGAGGCCGCCGGCTCAGGGCAGAGGGTGTGGGGCAGCTCTTGCCTAGACAGGAGCCGGCAGCCAGCCTGGTCCCCCCAGTGCCCCCTGGCAGGGCTTCCAGCCAAGCCGCAGCAGCTGTCCCTGCATGCTTGTGTCTGCAGCTCACGGGGGCCAGCTGGACAGGGGGGCAGGTCTGGGCCTGGGGCGAGAGCTGGGCTCTGGAGGGGCACCCCCACTCGGGTCCCGAGAGGGAGGGCCAGGCCCCTCGGAGCACAGGTCCCTGGGCACTTCTCCCGTTAAGAGCAGGCAGCCCCTGTGACGGTAGCACACGTAATCAGAACTCACACCGCCAGGGCTGCACCTTGTGGCGAGCCCATTTTGCAGAGCAGACGGCGGGCTTGGCCGCTCAGGGCTGCTCAGGGCTGTATCCCCAGGCTCCTCACCACCTCGTCCCCAGAAGGGGCCGTGGGGATGGGAGCCTGACCGCTGTGTGACCTCATTGTCTTCCTTCTTTGAGCCTCAGGTTGCTTAATTCTAACACGAAGGGGCAAGTGGTTCCCCCATCGGGTGGTGCACTGATAAAATTGAGAGTCAGATGACGGTGGTGTAGATGCTGACCCCCAGCACACAGAGCTCCAGACGCAGTGTGAATGCTGCTGAGAACATTCTCTGAGGCGTGTCCCTCGAGGTGGAATTGCTGGGTCTTCTGGGGATTCCAAGCTTCCCAAGTGGCTCCGTGGTTAAGAACCCGCCTGCCCGTGCAGGAGAGTGAGGACTGACCCCTGGGTCGGGAAGATCCCCTGAGAAGGGCCTGGCAGTCGGCTCCAGTCTTTCTGCCTAGAGAATCCCGTGGACAGAGGAGCCCGGTGGGCTGCTGTCCTGGGGTCGCACAGTGCAGGACTCGATGTTTAACTTCCTGAGGTGTCGCCACACAGCTTTCCCAGTGGCTGCGCCACGCTCCACTCCCCCCAACAACATGTGAGCGTTCCGATTTCCCTGCATTTCCATCAACACTTATTTTCCCCAAAACCCTCTGAACGGTGGCACCTGTGTTTCACGGTCACACAGGGGCTCAGACTGCAAGGCGATTTGTCCAGGGCCTCCAACTGTGTGGTCACAGAGCCAGACCCTGCGCTCCAGACCCTGCCCTCCTGACTGCCTACCTCCACCCCTGCTCACAGGAGGCCAGGCTCCCCAGAGCCTGCCTGCGTTTCTGGGTCCTGACTCTGCACTTAGAGGCAGACAGACACCCCTGCTCACCGCTGGGAAGCAGGTGACATCTGGTGTAAACCTCACTTGGTCTCAAAATAGGTGGCTGCTCCCTGAGGTGCGAACCTCGCTCACCTCTTTGTCCCAGAGGCCATAGGCGCCCGGGCCAGCCTCATTCACTCTGCAGAAGGAGCCTGGCGGGTCTGTGGGGCTGGTGGATGCCCAGCGCCATGTCCAGCACCAAGGCCAGTACCAGCTGCCTCCTTCCGGGGCCCAGGGTGTGTCTGTGACGGACCTCGAGATGGCTGGGTGGGAAGCGGTCAGGCAGCCCCCACCTCTTTACTGGAGGAGATGTCTCCTGGAGAAGGCTGGCAGGATTGCTTTGTGTGTGGAAACGTCTTTTTTTTTTTAACCTTCTGCATCAGGACAACCTAACCCCGCTCCCCACCCACGCTGAACTCCCCTCCACCGGGGACCAGGCCTTGCAGCGTCTGTGTGTGTGCGCTCAGTCCTGCCCGACTCTGCCACCCCACGGCCTGTAACCCGCCAGGCTCCTCTGCCAAGGGGATTTCCCAGCAAGAGTGCTGGAGCGGGCTGCCATTTCCTTCTCCAGGGGGTCTTCCCGACCCAGGGGTGGCATCCTCGTCCCCCTCCTTGCAGGGGGCTCTTTGCCGTGGTGCCGCCCGGAGGCCTGCAGTGCCTGTGGCTGTGATCTTGGCCTTTCTCCTAGACCTACCCCGGCAGCCTGGCCCCCAGGACACGACTGCGGTCTGGGGGGTCGCGTGGGACCGCCGTCAGCTCGTGGTCTCAGAGCCAGGCGCAGAGGCCAGCCCTGTCTCGGTCTGCGCCACCTCAGCTCTGTCATACGTCCCCTCCAAGCCGAGCGTCGGGGCCGCCCGGAGTCCTTGTGGGACCGAGTCCGACTGTCGTGCTGAGCAGCACCTGGAATGTGCAGCTTCAGCCGAAAGGCACGCAGGGAAACTAGGGTCCAGAGAGGTGAGGCGACGAGCCTGGGGTCACACAGCTGTGACGGAGCTGGGGGGGCTGAACCCGAACAGCCGTGAGTGGAGGACGCTTGGCTTTCGGGACCCAGCCAGGCTGGGAACCTGCAGGGGCAAGGTCCTTCCACACCTGCTTCCTTTGCTCTGGGGTATTCACTGCCCCCAAGGCTGGCCCGGCACCCACCCCTGAGCCCCAGCGGGGGCACCGTCACAGGCACAGGGGGCCCCCTTCCTCCTGCACCCTCAGTCACCACCTTGAAGGCTTCCCATGAGACGTTGCTCCAGACCTCGAGGCACCCCCATGCCCCCCCAACCCCCTCGGAAACTTCCAGAAGCTTGGGCGGGGGAGCGGCTGCCACGTGCCAGGAGCTATTGTGGCCCCACCCACACTGCTGTATTTCATTGTTGTAGCATCTGCACCGAGGTGCCACCTCAGACCCAGCTGAGAGGGTGGAGGGCCCAGGGGTCAGCGGAGAGTGCAGGTGGGAGCACGGCGTTGGCAAAGCAGCTGCTGCCAAGCCGGGGACACTGGAGAGCCGTGCCCAGAGCTTGTCTTCACAAGCAGCTCCAGGCCGGGCCAGGTGCGGCTGGGCCCTCGGCTGGGCCCCTGGGCCCCACAGGCACTGTGACTGTCCCCTCGGACCAGCTCTGCAAATTCAGACTGGAGTTACTGGTGACGATGCTGTTTGCACCACTTGGATTTCGGCTCATTTGAGCCCAAGGTTGGCACCTTTGTGTCTGCAGGAGCGATGGGTCTGGGGGTCCCTGCGTGTGTTTTTCCGATCCTCTTCCCTCATCTGCGCAGCCAGCTGGTGACCTGCATTCAGACCCCACTGAGCCGGCCCCGTGCTCAGCAGAGAGGAGCAGGACATGCGTGTCAGACACCGGGCACCCGTGGGCCTTACTGAGGACCCGTTTCAGCCCAAGGGCAGCCGGCGACGGCTGGCCATTACGGAGCTCCCCTGGGTTCACCCACGCCATGATCAGTTAGCATCAAACCGCAGCCGCGTTTCCTGCCGACTCGCGGACGGAGACGAGGCTCGGGAGGGGCGTACAGCCCAGAGACGTCCCTCCCGGTATTGATCTCCGCCCCGCGCTCCCACGACTGGGCCGCGCGCCTCCCCCTGACAAACGTGCCGCTGCGGGAAGGCTGAGGACCGCTCGCAGTCTGAGGGCCCCCGGGCCGGCGCGCTGCGCGGGCAGGGCTCAGGGGGGTGAAGTCAGCCCGGGGAGCGGGCAGTGGGAAGCGGCCTAGGCCCCCTGCCTCGCCACGCCTGCCCCCGGGCGGGGCCAACCCAGCCTGGATCCCTCGCGGTGCCCCCCGCCCCTGGGAATCACACTGGGGGGCTCTGTGCTGGCGTCTGCCTGGGGAAGCGTCCTGCCTCGTGGGGAGGATGGGGGGGACACGGAGGACTGCGCCCAGAGCACGCACGGTCGGGCCCTGCCCGCCTCCCTGGGCAGGGCCGTCTGGCAGCTACCTGTTTGCTCACCGCAGAGTGGATCACACCTTCTGGAACAGCGTCTTCCCGGGCTCATCGGAAGGAGCCTGTGAGGTCCCGAACCCACAGGACAGTGGGGCCCCTTCAGTGCCGCCGCCGTCAGGCAGCCAGCGCACACGCCTGCTCCTGTGCCTTCCCTGCCCGCCTGATGACTCCCCCGCGGTCCCCAGGCTCCCGCGAGTAACCGCCGTGGGGCTTGACGGTCAGATCACTGGAAGGCCTAGCGATTACATGATTAAGAAAGGCGGCGAGAGAGAGGAACCGCAGCCCCTTCGTTCTCCAAAGGGCGGCTCTCGGGACAGCCCCCCTCCAGCTGGGCCAGGAGCTGAGCTCCAAGTCCGGCATCAGCCGGGAGAGGCAGAGAACACGGTGATGGGCGGCCTGCCCCCAGCCCCGAGAGCAAGCTGCTGGCGGTCTGCACCCTGCCCGAGCCCTGACCCCCTCCTGGCGTGTGCCACCGGCTTCACCCTGCCCTGGGTCTCCCCCGCAGCCACGACCCCGTCCCTGGTCTTCGGCCTTGGACTAAAGTTGACCTCAGGAAGGTGCCCCCCCCCCATCTGGCCCCCCCAGCCCACAGCTGATGACCTGCAGAGCTCCATACGACTTGAGTGTCTGTACACAGAGGTCAGCTGTCCATTAAGCTATGGAACGGAGCACTCCACTTAGCCGTGTATATGGGACACAGTTAAATAATGAAAACAAAAATAGAACATTGCAGAAGCCTGGGGCAGGCTGGATCACGCCCCAGGAAGGAGCAGGGACTGCCACCTGGGGGAGGGACAAGCGGGTTGTCGGGGGGTCATTGCCAGCCACTCTTTATCAGGAAGCAGCTCTGGTTTAAAATGTATTTTTTCTCTATATGCAGGTCATCTTTTGTTAATTTTTAAATGAGTTTATACACACACACAGACACACAGACACACACAGACACACACATCCCAACTGGAAAAATAATTCGTGCTTGTTACAGCACATTGGGAAATTCAGAAAAGTTGAAAGAGTCTTCCTTCCTCCCCCTGAGCAGCAGTGTTAGAGCTCTTTGGAAGCCCCCAATGCCCCTCCCAGGAGAGAGGGGGGTGAAAAGCAGGCGCCAAATTAGAGACTCCCCCTTTTGTCAGCAGAGTGAGCTCAGCTAACACACCCAGTGACCAGCACTTAGGAAGACTTTTAAATATACAGTTGATTCAGAAAAAGAAGTCTTCAAGGAACTCACACTCAGAGTCTTGAACATGTGAACCTATTCTGAGGGGCCTGCAGATATTGGACCCAGATGTGGTCTCCCTGGTGGCTCAGACAGTGAAGAATCTTCCTGCAGCACAGGAGACGTGAGTCCAATCCCTGGGTCAGGAAGATCCCCTGGACGCATGGCAACCCACTCCAGTGTTCTTGTCTGGAGAATCCCATGGACAGAGGAGCCTGGCGGGCTACAGTCCACGGGGTTCAAAGAGTCGGACACGACTGAGCAACTCACTTCCACAGGCAGTAGATCAGGGTCTTGTGGCCACTGCTTCCTGTCTGTACTGAATGGGGCTGAGGAAGCTTTCACAGAAGCTATGAAGTCTCAGGGTCCTCCTTCTACCCTCTTAATGGGCAGTGTGGCTTAGGGCAGGAACGGGGCCTAAATCTGCCCATAACTGGTTATCTGTCCAGCTGTGTGTCCACTTCTTAGGGCTGCAGACGGCATCACCATGGTCAGCCAGCAGGGGGCAGGTCAGCCACCGCCCCCCTACCTGGTGGGGGCTGTCCCTCAGCACCCGGAAGACCACTAATCTAAAAACGAAAAATACGCTGGCTTTTATTCCACAGCACCAGTGAACAGCAGTAGTAAAGTGGAAAGACAAGCTCGTCCATCATCGTACAGTCAAAGGAACCACGGCAACTATTTTTGTATTCACAAAGTCACGTGTCAACAGGTTTTTTTTTGACAAAGCAGCAAACTAGTGGTGTTTTGTATCCCACTTTTCTTTTTCTCATTTAACATTTCCCACAACGACTCTGTAATGGCAGATTGAGCTGATAAACCATAGCTCATATAACCCTTCCCTTTCGGAAGTGTTTAGGTGGTTTTAGCACTTTGCTATCACAGACAACATCTTTGTGTATTTTTGTACTTACAGTTTTATCCCACCGACCCTTTCCGCTGGAGGGTGTCCACTGTAGACTCGATTCCGAAGTCCTCCCCTTCCGACCGGGTCCACCTCCCTCCCTCTCTTCTTAGCCTACATAAAGTGTTTATGGTCTCTGAAGGCCGTCGAGAGCCATCGGGGGCTCCGTCCGGGGTCCTGTCCTTTGGTAGACCGGGGATCGCGACCACCTACCCGCACGTGCACGCGAAGACCGACCGCCCGGCCCGCCCCTCTCTCCCGCACCGTCCGGACGTTCGGAGAGAAGGGTCCTCACTGGGCCCGACCTCCGGACAGACAGCAGAGGGTCCCCTTGTGCCCGGGGAGCCGAGACTCGAGAGGACCGTCGCCGGGTGAACCTTGGCGAAGGTGCAGACTGGGAGCCCGTCGGGGCGGAGGTGCCCCGGGATCGTCCCTCGTACGGACTCCCCTCCCCGAGGGTCGACGTCCGAGTCGGGCCGAAGACCGCCCCGCCCCCCCCGCCCGTCCCCATACGGGCCCATGGTAGGACTGAGTGACCGAATCTCTTCTTTCCCAGACCAGTACTGACTCGGGGAGTCCGTAGGTGCACCAGGCATAGTGGACCGCCGAAAGGGAGCCCGCAAAGGAAGAGAGACCTCTACCGCGTCAAGAACGTCTCCTGTGTGTCCGAAACGCGAGTCACGGAGCCGAGGTTTGGGGTGGTGACGGAGGGGGTTCAGCGCACAGTTCACACTGTCCGTCTGCGACACAAGGCTCCCGAACCAGGCCTCTTCTCCCAGAGACGCAACACCCACTGCGGGAGACTCCCCCCCCCGATGTGTGGGGACGGGGTGGTCCGACACTCCAAGGCGCCCCACGTGGAAGGTCTCCGAAGAAGGGGTGACGTCGACCCCCGGGTGTCTGCGACGGACCGAGAGAGGGTCCGGTCTCGGCTGCCCCGAGCCCAGATCAGCCGGTGGTCGTCCGGGAACTGAGACTGACCTAGAGGGTCCGGTCCTATCGACTTAAAGTCCACCCCCTACTCCAGGTCTACTTCGGAACCCCTGAGAGATCGCCTGGAGCTTCCCAGGAAAGATACCGTTTCGTCTCTCAGCGACATTGTAGTCGAAGTCCTCGATCAAAGACTAAACCCGACGAAGGCACCCACAGGTGAAGCCGACGTTTACACACAGTCACTGTAAAAGACGGAAACGAGTAGAAGTGACGAATTCCTCTACAATGTTTTTGGTAAAGTTCCCAAGACTTGCCAGTGTTTATAAGTTCGGAGGCGAAACGGACAATTCCTTTCACGGTGGATTCTATTAGTGAACCGGACACGGACTGTCCTTCCAAATGTGTCTCCTGTCCTAATAAAAGTGGAGACTCGTTAAGTGTCTGAAACTTGGATCTACCAGAAAAGATATGGGACGTTACTAAGGAACTCGCTTTATAGGTTAACGACCTGTGTGTCTTTCTTTTACGATCGTTTTCCGTGTCGTTGGACGTCAGAAAGGACTGTCTCGACGGGTGCCTCGTGCCGAATAAGGAGTTACTCTCAGCTCATCTTTGGCCCACATCTGGACCAGGGTAGACACAGTGGAGCAGGTGGTATTTCCCCCTCGTGAAGGGCCCCTTCCGGGTGTCGTCCGGACGTCCTACGAGAGACCTACGTGTTTGACGGGCCCAAGCTCGCCGAAGGGCACCACCTCTACCGGCCTCGGTCCCCGTCGTCGACCTGAGGCCGTCGAACATCATTACAGTGGAGTCTGGTAGCAAATGGTGGAGCCAGTGGAGCAGACTTTATGGCGGGACACCAAGACAAACAGTCACCCCAAACAGTACTCCTCTTCTTTCCTCTCTTCCCGGGTCGTGTGTCCCCTGTGACGTTTTTGCCGCCCGCGGGGAAGGAGTAGGGGACGTGTCACCCTTGTTCCTCTCCTTACCGACTGTCCTGGACTCCCTTAGACCCGGTCTGTGCACTAGGACCCACATCGTTCCCCGGGGCTCGACCAAAGGGTGTTTAGGGACTGTCGAACAAGGGTCGTAGGAAAAGAGGTCACCCACAAGGGTCGGAGGTAGAGAGAATTTAGTACAAGGGTCTCAGGGAGAGACTGTGGAACAATGCTCGTAGGAAGGGTGACTTTCATAAGGGTCTTAAGGGGAGAGAGTACCTACAAGGGTCGTAGGGAGAGAGACTACAGTACAAGGGTCTTAAGGAGGAGACTACAGTGTAAGGGTGGTAGGGAGACTACAGTGTAAGGGTCTTAAGGGGAGAGACTACCTACAAGGGTCGTAAGGAGAGAGGCTACCTACAATGATCGAAGAGAGAGAGACTACCTATGAGGGTCTTAAGGAGAGAGTCTTCCTATAAGGGTCGTAGGGAGAGAGACTCCCTACAAGGATCGTAGGGAGGGAGACTGTCGTACAAGAGTTCAAGACTCGTACTGTACCGGTCGTGGTATGTCTACGCTAGAGAATTTACCGTTAGTTCGAGTCAAGTTTCACAGAAAGGGTTCAGTCGGATCAGATCCGACAGGGTTCATTCACTCGTCCTTCTGTCGTCCTCCGAATGTTAGGTTACACTCAATTCACTTGTTTTAGTTACGGCCCTCGTTGTTGAAAGGTCGATGTCTGTTGGAGTACTCCACCTTTAATAGTGCGGGGAAGTGTCCACCTCTGATTTCGGACCCCACAAATTCATTGAACTGGTTCACCATGTTCGTCACAAGGTTTTATTACTGACACGAAGATCTTTCACGAATCTCCTTTTTCGGTCAGACTTTTCCACTGAATTCTGAGGTAGGATATTGTAAGAACTTTACTGTTTTAAAACGTTGTCTTCCGTCTTCTCACCGATGGCCCCCAGTCCCCACCCACCCCACGTCCTTCACCCACCCGCACCAATACCTTCCTGGTGCCCCCCGGACGACACCACCGGTCGACTAGACATGGACCTGTCCCACGACCTCTGCAGTCGACTGTACACCAGTACGACGTGTCGTGATTTATTTGTATGTGCGGCCTCTCAGGCTCGAATGTTTTCGAGTCGCGATGGTGCTATGCAGTCGTCGTGGGCGTCCACCTCCTTCCTCCATAGTGACTCCCTCTCCACCACCCGACTTGGTGTGAGGGAAGGGCGTCTCTAGGAATGGGGGTCTTAGACATTTGTGCGATGAAGGTGAATCATTTGTTTTAAAACGTCGACACCTATTCAATATCTAAGACTCTACCCTTCTACTGAGACCTCATAAACCCACTTCGGGTACTTTGGGGTTGCCAGGACTACTCTCCCTCCGACCTCCCGACCCCGACCTTCTCTGTCTCCCTCTAAGGCTCTACGCTACGACAGTCGTATCTGCCGCCTCCTCCCTTGGTACTCGGCTCCTGGTCGAGGTTTCCGGTCTTTTCCTCTGTCAGTGGGACAGTCGTTAAGGTGTCATTGGGCTACTCTGGTTAAAACTGAGGACTGGACATCTCGATATTCTCTTATCTAACCATAACGACATTAGGTGATTCGACCATCACTATATCGTCGATATATTTTAATTATGTTACTCCTTGGAACCCTTTTTTCCGTTGTTCGAAGTTAATAAACCCGTTAAAGTAGATACACCTTACGAGAGTAGGGACCACTATAGTCTACCGACTCCGTAATGGTTTGTACTCTTAGATAAACTAGTCGTCTCTGGACCAGAAGTACCTCTACTTCGAGTTTCGGTGGAACTAAGGAGTTTGACGACGGCAAGAGACGGTAGTTCGAAATCGTCGTCGTAGACCACCCACCATGAACCTCGACCGCGTCGAGTGTTATTATCGGACAAATTAGGTACAGTCGGTCCTCTTCGGAGGTCTTATTTATGACGTAGGTCTCCCGCATAAAAAAGACATGGTAGAGAAATAGGAAGTATAAACTTTTTATAAATTTGGGTGCTATATGGACCTCTTTGATTTCACACTCAAGAAACGTCCATTTCTCCAATCCGTCTAATTCCCAGTACTCTTATTGACCTGTACATTAAGTCTTAAATTCAAAAATTCAACTATAAGATTCGAATACAAAGATGTGATCCTTATATTGTTCGGTTTTTCTTTTTTTTTTCGGGAAGTGTTTCCTTATTTTAAATCGAAGGTAAACCCTTATTACCGACATTGTCTCCCAAGGTCCTTGTTAGTGACATGGTCCGTGGAAATCAAGAGTCTCGTTGAGACGTCCCTCGTGTCATAACAGGGACTGAACGGTGACGTCTTTGTCCGAGCCTCTCCGGTCCATTGAACGAACTCGAGGGTGTCGGATGTTTATTATTTCAGACCTAACCACGAGTGTAACCAACCTAGAGGTTCGAGTACAGAACGAGAGTGATGACGGAGTTTCTATTTACGCACTCCGTCGTACAACTTATTTATGGTGTTGCAGTGGTTGTCGATTGTACTCTGGAGATGTTTCTCGACTTCCAACCGGAATTGAACCTTAAGTAGTCGAAGAGGTACGGCCTCGAGTCGCCCCTTCCGTGACACGGCAGGCGTCCCGTCTTTCACCCGATGGGTGGGTCAGTGACCGTACATCCCTCGAAGGATTATATCTTCTTTTGACGAGACACACAATACTGTTTCGGTCTCGTCGTGCCGGGGACGGCAGTTGTGTGCTCAGGACGTCGGTGAGGCGGTCTGGAGCCCGTACGCGCAGGACCCTCCGAGGCCGTGGGTGTGGCGCACGACGACTCCCGTGGACGACGACAACAAAGCGGCGAGTCGACACAGACTGAGAAACGGTGGGGTACCCGGCGTCGGGCGGTCCGAGGAGACAGGCACCCTAAGAGGTCCGTTCCTGTGACCTGATCCGACGGTAAGGGAAGAGGTCCCCTAGAAGACTGGGTCCCTACCTTGGACGTAGAGGACGTATCCGTCCGCCCAAGAACCTGTGACCCATTGGAAACCTCTTGGTTCATGATGGATACTTTGTCGCACCACAGACTACTCGCCTAGTGAGACCAAAAGACTGTGTCTGTTGTTTGACCACCAGTGGTTTTCCCTTTCCCCCCGTCCCTGCTTAATCTTCGAGCCCTAATTGCCGATGTGTGGTAACATATGTTTCGTCTACTAGTTGTTCCTGGACGATGTCTCGTGTCCCCTGTCGTAAGTCACGGAGTGCCACTGGATATCGCCTTTTCGTGTGCCTGCGCAGGAGTACTATCGCTTAGTGGCACGACTTGCGGACTTTGGTTGTTCTGTAATATCTCGTTGATGTGAAGTCGCTTTTTTGCTTTGCAAGTCAGAGCGACCAAAACGATTGTAGGGTAGCAACGTTGGTGGGGACTCGGGCACAAAGGTGGGCCTCGGAGAGGGTTCGTTCCAGGGAGGAAGGGGGGCGGGGCGGGGGCGTCACCGAGAATGTGAGGAAACGGACACTGACCTTCTTTACGTAAAACGGTGTGTGGGTGGAGTGTGTATGCACATCGTTTGTTTTCACGGCACTTCGTTCTGCACAGGAATGACACACGTACCTCGAGAGTACGAGAGAAAAAGACAAAAACGAGGAGTGTGTGACTGCCCACTACGGCCTAGGGTAGGTGTGGGGTGCTCGCCGACGCAAAGTGCCGCTCACTCCCCGGATGGAGGCCCCGCTACATCAGCCCCCAGGGTGTCTTCCAGGACCAGCACTGCGGCAGGTAGTACACGAGGAACGTGTAGGGCTTCAGGCGCTAGAACTACACAGGAAGGCTCAGGTCGTACTGCAACAGATTGAAGTCCAGGGACGTTCCTTCGTCCGTGGTAGTCGCAGGGAGGCGTGCGTTGGTGAAGCGACCTCTCGACCCCGCCCTGGACGGTGAATCACTAGAAGGTAGAGGTCTCGGGTCGCGTCACGGGTCCCATGAACACACGTACGGTTTCGTGGAGTCAGGACAGGTTCGGACACACTGGGGTGCCTGACATCGGGTGGTCCGAGGAGACAGGTACCCGAAGGGGTCCGTCCTTGTGACCTCACCCGACGGTACGGCAGGAGGTCCCCTAGAAGGACTGCGTCCCTAGTGTGGGCGCAGAGGTGTGGAGGACGTAACCGTCCGCCCAAGGAGTGGTGATCGCGGTGGACACTTCGGGTGGATCCCGTGTCGTCTATGAATTATTTGGTCTGACTCACTGCCACGGTCACTAAGGGTGGAACTGCCGTCCGCTTAGTGGTCTCTGAGTCGACTCGTCGAGGCTCCCGGACGCGAGGGGCCGACCAACAACAGGGTGGGTCTCCCGAGTCCGAGGGGTGGCCCACGTTTGGTGTCCGAGTCTTGGTGACGTCCACGTGAACCGGGGGGTAAGACGCCACAGGACGGCCGGCTGCAGGACGGAAGTGACATGGGTCGTTGCCGTCCTTGGCCTAGGCAACCCGGGGGAGAGGGGCGGGCGGGGTCGAGGGGGGGCACGAGGAGACGACTCATAGTGATCGTCTTTGAGTCGGACGTGCCAGGGGCTGGGAGTGCGGTGTACTTTCCGTCTCCTCCCTCGGCCGTCCCCTCTTTTCGAGTAAAAGAACGTCTTCGTCTTTACTTTATACGGCAGAGACTCTAGGTCTTTGGTCTTCGACCAGGTGTAAACGGGCCTCCGACGTCTCTTACCACCCAGGGTCGTCCAGAGGTACTGCCCCACCCCCCCTAACAGGAGAGGTACAACTGTGGGGGAGAGGGGGGTTGTCTTAGTGTGCGGGTACCTCAGGTCTCCCGGTCGTTTCGGAGGAGACACGACGTCCGTGTCCCGGAACTATGTGTGGCTATTTACTAAGGAGAAAATACTTCCTTCTTGTCGGGCTACCTTTAGAGACGACGTATCTTGGACGTTGTCTTTTGCAGACAGTCCGCAGGCCGAACAAGGGAGGCCGGAGGACCTATGAAAGACGCGAGTTCTAGTCCGTAGTTTTACCGTGTCCTTCCCCCCTGGGACTGGCGGTCTCCGATCGTGACGGGATGTCCGTCGAGGTTGGAAGACTCCAAAATACTGGGGTCGAAGGGGTTCCCTGCTGTGTCGACTATTTTAGTCACCTCGTCCAAATAATGGACAGACTTTTGTTCGGGAAGAACAGACCCCGTCCACCTGTCCATTAAATGGCGAATTTTCTTTAAAACTCGTGTTAGAAAATTCTCGCCGACAGACGATCCACCAAGACAGTCCGATGTCATCTACCTTCGTTTAAGGGTAAAAGGGGCATTCCTGTCTTATGCAATCGCAAACTTTTGTGTGCAGACGGGACCTTCTGTTTCCAGTCACACTCGACTTGAGACCCTTACCGAATGAGTGGGGGTGTCGGAGTGGGGTCCACGACCCCCTCACCCCGGGTCCGGTGTCAAGTATGACCCACGTGGGAAATTTATTAAGTCCTATCCTTCCTCAGTGTCGGCAGCGAAGTCTCAACGATTACCTAGTTACAGACTTTGAGGTTTCTTTGCGACTTCCTCCAAAATTTTAGACGAACAGAAATCAAGGACTTCGGACTCTTCGGTGTTCTGAGACGGACACGTTTGTCGTGAGAGCACTCCGAAGTCATTCGTGTGCACAAATGTACTCACACAGATGTCCTCGCCTCCTTCCCGGGGACTACTGTTCCCGGTGTGAGAGTTGTCCCCCGGCGGAGACGCACGGCCGCCCTCCACCCCTCCTCTCGTCCCCAGTGCCCACTGAAAGGACACCGAAAGAGGACAAAAAGACAAAAAAACAAAAAACAAAAATTTATACTTTGCAAGGTCGTTGTGTCTATGTTAACTTCCATGATTCTCCCTGCGGGCACCAAAGACCTACCTCCCTCCGACAAGACGGGAACCGAGGCTGTCGGGACTCACCAATCCGAGTCGAGACGGTAACCGAACAAAATTACGAAACATTGATTGTTGTATTCTCTGCCCTAGTCCCCTGCCGAAAGACTTTTGCCTTTCCTTTTTATTTTCGTCTTTGGTCGTCGGGACGGGAACAAAACTCGCTCGGGCGTTCTTGCGGGACGAGACGGAGTCCACGCAGAGGGGTCCGGCCGAGTGGGGTGCACCCGGTCTCGCCGAGCCCAAATAACAAATCTGACTTGGTCGCGACCTCGGCTTACCTGCAAACGAGTCCACTAATTGACCCCAAGGACCGTGTTGTTTAGAGGTGACCCCCACTTTCCCGAAACGGAGAGACTCAATGGGCACTGAAGGACCGGGACCTTATGTCCGACTAAGAGGTCCACCAGTTCCGAGGCGGAGATCTAAGAGGCAGAAGGGACCTCGGGCGCAGAAGGACTGCCGCGCCTAAGGACGGAGGGGCCGGAGCTCCACGCGCGTGGGGTGACTTTGGAGGGGGCTGGAGGAGGACCTGCCGTCGGGCAGGGTTCGGATGCCCCCACAGTGGAGCCGGAGAGGTCCTGTGACTACGGGGACCCCGAGGTTCCGACGAGGCGAGGCGAGGCGAGAAAGACGTCCGACAGGCGTGGACGATGTGGTCGGGGGGTTGGGAGGGTAGAGGAGACCGGCCCTCGGGGGGTTACGACAGTCCGGGGGCTACGGGGGGTCCGAGAGGGCGAGGATCGGTCCGGGAGCGAGACGACCCGCGTCGTGGGTCTCGGGGAAGACGACGAGTCGAGGACGCCCTCACTGAGTCCCCAGCCCCGCTGCCGTCGACGCGTGGGCGTCGAGGGTCCCTGCCCGCCCCTTGCTTTCGGAGGTAGAGCGTGTCCGCCTGGGCCCCTCCGTCGCCGCGAAGCGGGGTTCGACCCGCCTCGGGGTGAAGGTCTCGGGCCGACGCGACTCTCGTGAGTCCTCGATGAGTGTGACGAACGCCGAGGAACTTGGAGGGCTGGACGACCTACACCATGTACTCCAGGGGCGGCAACTGCATGAGGTACTGCTTCATCTCGGCCAGGACCCCCGGCTCCTCGCTCGCCACTCGCCCGAGGGGGCGCCGGCCGCCGGGGCGAGGTCGGGCGCGAGACGAAAGAGCGACCCCTTTGCGCCCGGCGCGGCGTGCAGACGGGCCGCCTCGGGCAGCGTCAAAAGAGGGGCGTTCTTTCTTAATCATTTTTCGGGACACACACTCCTGGAGTCCTGTACCGGGACTTTGGAGTCGAGAGTCAACGGGACAGGTGGGCGGACCATGCGAGGGTCACCACCTTTGCCGGAGTGTGGAAGGAGGGAAGAGAGGATGTGTGTCTTAAGTAAAGGTTCCACCCCGACCGCACCTCAGGTGTCCCCGGGCAAGAAATCGGTCACCGACCGTCACGTCACTACCTGTCACTGCGCAAACGGGTCTCACAGACTCTCGTCTGGAGCACCCAGCCCCCCGAACATGGGGCATCTCGAGTCCCAGCAGACGGCACCCCACCCCGACGCACACGCCTCCGGCTGCCCACAAGACGTAGGTGCAAGCGGGTTTACGACAAAGACTGAGAGACACACGCGTCGTGTGTCGTGCCTTGAGGCTCTCAGACGCGGAGAGACTCCTGGAATGTGGCCCGTCTACCCTCCACCTCCCCGAAATCCTCCCTCGATTGTCGCGTCGCGTTCCTCTGCGACCGGAGAGAGAGAAGGTCCTTTGTGGTGGTGAAGTGTCTCCAATAACCTGTGACTTCGTCACGTGTCCTCCTTTTTTGCTGTCTCGACCCCGGTTGTCGGTCCTTTCCCGCGACCCTCGGAGTTGGGGAGCGGAAGGACAGTACTTGAAATTAAAGTAAAGAGACGAAACGTCGAAAGGTCTCGAATTAGTCACCTTGGCCCCACTGTCCTAGGGCCGACCCCGAGCAGGGAGAGGAAACGCGTAACGATCTAAGAGAAGGCCTGCGACGACCCTCGACGACCCTCGACGACCCTCTGCCTGGTGGTGAGCCGACGGGCGCGGGCCGGCGGGGGACCACCGGCCCTGACCGAGACGCCGGGGCGGTAGGTGAGGCCCGGCGTGCGACGCCGGGACGCCCAGTGGCCCGGTGTACAAGTCCTCCTGTCGGCGACTCCGCACCTCTCGAACGGAAACCCTTGCGGAGTGATGCCACACCGCATGTCATATGTGTGTGTATTTATACTTGTAGGTTCCCAAACATAAAGAACCTCCAATGGACGGTCGTGGTACGGGGTCTGAACCGACTAATCACCTTTAATAAAACAGGAGAGAAATCAATTGAACACACTGTCCCGAGACGTTTGCAAAAGACGTTTCCCGGTCTGTCCTTTACAAAGTCCGAAACACACACAGAACGTTGATGAGTCGACACGGAAACATCAGTTTTCGGGGGCTACGGTCCAATCACTTCCCCGTCCGATACAGGACTCTTTTGGTGAATACCTAGAACTTTAGTAGATTAAAAGAACACAATGTTTTATTATAAGAAAAATATTTTGGAGAGAATCTCGAGTCCCTGGTAGGTGTGTTTTGTCCGGTCTGACGGTGGGGACTCACTCGTAATGGGTTCTTATAGGAGAAGGTCCTGTACCCAGAGGACTGCGAGACTACCGTTAAGCCATCGACATGGTCCTAAATTACTCGGTCCTGACACTCAATGGCAAAACATAGAGATTCGGAATTGTGTAACGGACCACACGCAATCTTTTTGGAAACTATCTTCGTAAGTGTCTTAGTTTACCTTAATTACGGTTCAGATACTCATCCCCTACGGGACTTAAGGGGTCCCCGTGGGTCAGACGAACCCTCTCCTCCTGCACCCGATTACAGAAGAGGGCCCTCCTCCCGACCCCCACGCCGCACTCCTGGGACACCGCCCCCGCCCCCCGCCCAGGGCCCTGGGAGTGGTGGCAGACCTTCGTCCTCACGTCGACGCAGTCCTTGCCGCCGAACAGGTCGTCCCGGTCGTGGGCGAAGAGGTGGTACCACGTAAGGTGCAGCAGCAGGACCTACTGGTGCAGGAAGAAGTCCTAGAACTACCGCATGTCGAGGAGCCAGGGGAAGGCCAGCCGGTCGTAGTGGACGTCCGTCTACCTCCCGTTGGACTTGTAGGCCCGTGTGCCGTGCCCCCCACGGCCTTGACACACATGTCTGGGCAGTTAATAAAAATTTCTAAAAAAAAAAAAACTACACCGAGTAAAAATTTCAGAAATAACTTAGACAATGTTACAACGAAGATAAAAGACGAAAACCAAAAAACCGTTTCTCCGTACACCCTAGAATCAAGGGGCTGGTCATTTACTAGTATTCTCGACTCTCTGTGGTCTGGCCCGCAGGAGGACGTCCCTAACTTGGACGTCGGGGACGGGACCTTCCACTTCAGAGTTGGGGACCTCGTGGTCCGGTCCGGGCTGTCCGAGCGACTGTTTTTCCTTCGACGGAGGTCCGCGGCCAAGGGTTTGCGACGTCACACACACACCACACACACAGACACACACGCACGCACCACACCGACACACACGCGTACGCACACACACCACGCAGACACACACACACACACACAATCAGCAGCCAGCACAGGTTTAGAAACGTTGGGGTATCTGACGACGTGCAATTTAAGGAGGTCGTATGTCAAACTCTTTCGGGACCCTCTACCACTTCCTGTCCCTTCGGACCGCACGACGTCAGGTGCCCCAAAGTTTCTCAGCCTGTACTGACTCGCCGACCTGACCTGACTATTCGAAGATCCGGTGGTTCTGTATGTACGACACACCCGGCATCGGTGTGCCCCCGCGGTAACGCCGGCGACTTTTACTACGAACTGTGGGAGGAGACGTAGTCGTCCATGAAGTCCTCGTGACAGTGGAGCCCTCGTGGGAGTCTCGTCTGCGGATTGACTGGAAATGTACGAGGAGTGTTCGGTCCTTCAGCCCTGGGTTTAGGGTTTCTTTCTTCCTCCCGACTTCGGTCGGGGACCGAGGCGGTACTCTCAACCCGGGTCTTTCCGTCTGCGTCGCACCCGTCCCTCCTGCGGGCCAGACCACAGAGAGTCGATAATACAAGTAAATGATGTTCGGTCGTAAATTAAAAGTCGGCACTTTTAATAAGTCGGTGGTAACACCCCGCGGCTGAGGTAGGACTTGGGACTTTGCCACCGCGTCCCTCGGGACAGACCGAAAAACCTCTTCAGCGAAAATTCCGCGACTTCGCCCTCGGGGACTCTTACACCGCCCTGTGGATCTCCCGACGGGGCCTCAGGAGTCCCTCTGGACCTGGCTGGCCGGGGTGCAGGAGGTGCCTTCGGGGAGGGCCGAGCCTGCGCCGGCGAGTGGAACGGTTTCGACGGAAACGGGTCGTGGTACTCCTTCAACTTCAGCCACTCGAAGTGGGACAGGTCCGACAACCTTCCGACAGAGGACAGGAGCCTCCCTGACTACTGAAACAACGGCCGCCCCGGTTCGAACCGAAAGATTTGTTATTGTGTGTGCACTTTTGTCAGTCGGTAAAGGAGTCCCTGTTTTCACTGGCCCCTGAGACTGATCCGACCCACGGCGACGGCGCGCCCACCGCCCTCCCCTCCGCCCCCTCCTTTCCTTCCCCCCGGTGCGCCGCAGAGAAGGACGGAAGTTCCGACGGGAGTCGGGTTCCCGCTGCAGGTGTCTGCTTCGTCTTCGACGGGAGTGGGCATGCTCTTTGAGAAACATAGAAATTGATTGTAGTATTTTCTTTGTTTGTACTAATTGACACACGACTGAGAAAGGAATACACATCTAAAAGGTCAGATTCTAAACGTCTTTCCTTTGAACGCGGGTGTCGTTCTCCCTCGCGCACAAGGGCTCTCCTTTTGCGGAAGTGCCGTCCGACACCCCACTGAGTGACGACACAATTTGCCGTGTCCTTCTTGTCTCCAAAGAAAAAGTCCATTTCTCGACCTGAGGACTTTTTACCACTGGACATTCTCGTAGACCAAAGGGTGCCTCGGACGCCACGAGAGACGTGGACTGTCTAGGACCCAGCACTGGACACTCAAGGGGTCTCCCCGAAATGGGTGACCAGTGAACCAATTGTGGGGAGTCCAATTGAGCCGAGGGTGCCTCTACCGTCCTCCACTTCTTCGAAAGGCCTCTAAAACCCGTGCTGGTCTGGTGGTCCTGCAGCCACGACACGAGAAGGTCCCTTACACCCTAGGCTGCACAAAGGAAATCACCGGCTCTTTCGAGAGTTCCTTAGCAGGTGTGGGGCGGTGAGCCGTCCGACGAGTGCGGACCGAGACGCCCCGCCGACACGGAAGCGTTCTGCTCGGAGGTGGGGACAGGGACGTCTGGGTCGGGCTCACGGTGTGAACCGCACTCCAGACGCGATCGTAAAACCAATTTCCTTCGTACTTCACTTCGGACTGGTACGAGTAGTGTACGACCCGACACTCCACCGGGAAAAGAGACTAGTTTTGTTGGAAGATATCGCTAGCACCCGAAGAGTCCACCGCACTGGTCATTTTCTTGGACGGACGACTACGTCCTCTGCACTCGAGGGGTCCACCGCGATCTCCGTTTCCCAGGTTATCTCCTCTGTGTTCTGTGCACCCAACCTAGGGACCCAGTCCTTCTAGGGGACCTCCTCCTTTGCCGTCGGGTGAGGTCACAAGAGCGGACCCGTGCCCTCGGACCACCCGACGTCAGGTACCCCAATTTTCTGAACCTGTGCCGACTCGTTGACTTGTTGTTTGCAAATAGTGTCTACAGACGGTGCGCCTCCCTCTCCTGGGGCTGCCGTCTTCCGAGAAGGATCACGACTCTCAGGCTTCCGTCCGTCCGGCTGCGACAGACCCCGTCTGCTCATTGGCCTGCAGGTGCGCTGCTAGGACGAAGACGCTATTTTTGCACGACACAGACGAGACGCGTAGACCAGTCGGGACTTTGCGTTCCGACTGCCGCAGACCACGACGAGGCAGCTGGTCCCTGACCCCCCGTCTTTCTCGATCCGGCACGTCTTGGGTCCCGGGCTCGTCGCCGGATGAAGATCCGCTGTGTAAGTGGACGAGGGCCTCGTTGCGATGCTCTTGAGTCGACCGAAGGACAGTGAACACGCACTACGGCGAAGAGTCCGCCACTGCCACCACTCCTTAGGGTGGACGTCACGACCTCTACACCCTCTGGGCCCAAGCTAGGGCCGCGGCCCTTCCAGGGGCCTCCTCCTTTACCGTCGGGTGAGGTCACAAGAACGGACCTCTTAGGGTCCCTGTCTCCTCGGACCGCCCGATGTCAGGGACCCCAGTGTTTCTCAGTCTCTGCCGCCTTCACTGAATCGTGCGTATCCCTCGTACTCTTGAGACACTTACTTGTCCACTCGAACACACGGACACGCGGTCATTTCGAAATGAATGTTTTTGTCGTCGGTCTTAGACCGGACCCCGAGAACAGACGGAGGAAAACGGGGTGTATTACGTCCAAGACTTTAGTAAGGAGTAAACGTCGACCTAAATTTGTGTCGGAGGGAGACAGGAGCGGGTCGACCGTCTTACCACTGTCACTTCTCGGAGTCTACGGGGACTTAATTCAGGGATGGCTCGGAGAAAGTTCTGGTCGTGTCCTTTTTCGACAAGCCGTCGGTTTACCACACCACTCACTTCTTGAATAGGCCCTCTCGTTTTTAAATACCCTTTGGTGTGCTCCAGTAGAAGAACTACTCTTTACAAAAATGCCTGTGTAGGTATGGCCGACAGCGACGACGACTTAAGCGGCCGGTGACCGTCCGTAGGCAACAGTACCGTTGAGTCGGTGAGAGAGCCCTCTGTGCGCCTGGGTACTGCGTAATCGTGAGCCCGGCAACACCCTTTATACCTCGGGGACCAAGAAGACCTGGGTTCGCAGGGACGGAGTCATGACCGACACTACGAAAGGACGTCCGTTGGACGAAAGGGGGCAGAGGGTCTAGGTGCACGGCTGCGGCTGTGGACGGCGTCCGGCCGAGTCAGGCCGTCATTCTCACGCGACCAGGGCGGTGAGGTCTCCAGGGCCTTGCTTGTGACCCAGACAGGACGGATCACCGGCTCTCAGGTCTGAAGGTATGCGCTCGAAGACCCTGGTCTTTGAAGTGGGACAGGTTCAAAAAGGAAGACCTCTCTCGGGCAGAAAGAGAGTGGTCCCTCGACTCCCGTGTGTAGACGGACTACGGCCGGATTGCCCTCGAGTTCCGGTGCCGTGCAGTGACCTCTCCTGGACCCCGTGAACCATTAAAAAACTTTGGACATAGGAAAAGATCTCCGAGTCACCATTTCTTAGGTGGACGGTTACGTCCTCTGCGTCCAGCTAGGGCCCCAGCCCTTCTAGGGGACCTCCTCCCGTACCGGTGGGAGAGGTCACAGGAACGGACCTCTTAGGGTTCCTGTCTCCTCGGACCGCCCGACGTCAGGTACCCCAGTGTCTCTCAGGTTGTGCTGAGTCACCGATTTGTTGTTTCTCGTTTCGGAAAAGGACGATTTTACGAGGGGCAACCCTACCGGTTCCCCGCCCGAATTCAGTCTCGGCCGTCCCAGTCTCGGTCTGTTCGATTCACAGTCGTTTCCTTTACTCAAAGGGCTGGCGACCGTTATGACGGATCTTCGCCCCTCAAGAGACAGGATCCTTTCGTCTCATCCATACTTCACTCGACCCGAGGACGGTCTCCTCTGACGCCCTTGGCGACCTGGTGCCCGTAGAGGGGGTCCTGGTTCTGCTCAGGGGTGTCAGTTTCGCCCTTCGGGCAGAAGCGCAGGTCGTCCTTCACGTCTCCGCTTCATCTCGGACACCGAGAGAAGACCACGTCGCAAACCCCTCTAGAAAATGAGCGTTTAGAAATGACGGGAGAACACCATGAATAAAAGACCTGGCTAACGTTAAAAAGAAAAAAAATTCAATAAAAAATTTTGAAAAACAAAACGTAACCTCACATCCACTACTTGTTACAACACTATCAAAGCTCCCCTGTCGTTTCCCTGGGTCGGTGTGTGTGTGCACATAGGCAAGACGGGGAGCGTAGGTCCGAGCGACGTTTTGACAAGAGGCACGGCATACCATCCAGGAACAATCGACAGGAAAATTTGTGTCGAATCCCGTCCCCGCTGTCTCCTACCCTACCAGCCTACTGTAGTGACTGAGTTACCTGTTCGAGGTCCCCTGTGACTTCCTGTCCCTTCGGACTGTACGACGGTAAATACCCCAACGGTTCTCAGTCTGTGCTGACCCGCTGACTTGTTAGTGTTTCGCAAAGGGTCCACCGCGATCACCATTTCTCGGGTGGGTGGTTGTCTCCTCTGGACTCTCCCGACCCAGGGACCCGGCCCTCCTAGGGGACCTCCTCCTCCACCGTGGGTGAGGTCCTCAGAACGGACGTCTTAGGGTACTGTCTCCTCGGACCGCCCGATACCAGGTACCTCAGCGCTCTCTCGACCTGTGCTGACTCGCTGAGTGTGTGTAGGTAGGTGGGGTTTGAGGGATTGACAGGAAAGGGGGCAGGAGGGGGTCGTTGGTCTTCCAGGTAGAGATCCAGACACTCAGAAATAGACAAAACATTTATTCGAGCAAATGTCTTAAGGAAGAATCTAAGACGTATATTCCCTACGGTGTACGACAAGGAGGAAGGGACAGACTGAATGAAGTGAGTCACACTGTCACTACGGGCGCAAGACGGACCTTAGAGTCGGTTCGGATCTTTATGCGGGTCCAAGTGATCTTACCGGGTGTCTTCCCTTCAAGGACGTTTATGACGTTTGACCGTTTTTGTTCCACGTTGGCGATGGAAGGGTCGAGGCGGAAGTGTCTTCCGCTGAGCAGAGAGCACACTCTCGGACCGGAGTACGGACGGTGGGACCGTGTCACGTCTGTGGTCTCACACAGGATTTTAGCGGTTCCCGCACTAAAGTCCTCTGTTCGGGGTTGGTGACGATCGACAGAGACACAGGACTGAGAGGGGTCTGGAGACTGACCCGGGTCTGAGACGTTTGGTGCCTACGGTCCCTCCGACCCTCCCGACTCCCCCGGTCCACGTCGGGGGCTCTGGGTGACACAGACCCTTTATTACCATGTTACTCAGTGCACTCCCGTCTTAAGTCACTTTGCCGGTGGGGGTCCCTTTAAGTTGCACACGATTCACTAGTGTCCCACCCTCGAGGACTTTTTGTTCTTGCTTTTGGGTTTGGTGCCGACCGTTATTTCGAGTCTGGGGACCCTTTCAAGGTCCGCGGAGAGTGGGAGCAGTCGCCGACGTCCTGTCCACCCACCCACTCCCAGTAGGGGTGGGAAGGACGCGGGGCTCCTTGGACCCGTCTCCAAACTTTGGACCGCCCACACCTCCCTTTCTGTCTTTTTTATACTAGGAAGGGGGTCTTCCGACTTATACAAACGAGTTAATGAGTTAAATTTAAAAAAGATTTTACGGAGATTAACTGTCGTCGTTCGTAAGACTTTCGCCCCGACTGACGTTAATTTAAATCGTGTTTTAAAGGTATTAGCAACTAAAGTGGGATAGAAGTGACTCGCAAAAAATTTAACGTGGTCAAAAGTTTTTCCTCCCTAGATTAATATCGAGTCGACCCTGTGGACGAAAGTTCGGGTCGAGTCGACGCGACAAGACCCGTCAAAAGACGCGCGGGGGACGAGGGGCGGAACGGGGCACCATTGTCCGACTGCCCTGAACCCCCTTTACACCGACCCTCCTGGTCGAGGCCGTCCCGTCTGGGGAGGGCCCGGAGTCAAAGAAGTAGGCAGTTTACCTGAGTTTACGGGTGGCGGAGGACACGACCCTAGAGGGGGGGTGGGGGGCGGGGTGGAGCAAACGAGTCATCGACGACGTGCCGACGTCGAGGCCTTCTTCTCGGCAGGAGTCCCCGACGTCTCTCCTCATCCCCCAGCGCCCCTGAGGCCCCTGTCACCCCTGGGTCGGCGGGTGTCACCCACGCGACTGTGGCTCCTGGATCGGTAGCGGTGTGGGAAGTCCGAAGACTTTGGAGTTTCTCATGAAAGGGAAGGGGTAAAGGTCAGTGGCCCAGTGATTAGGGAACTTCGGGGAAGCCCCCCGTGTGGACATCACAGTCCCTGCGGAAGACCTCTCCTCTTCGACTTGACGTGGCAAACAACCCACAAAGAAGGCCCGCCGCGCAAACTTTCTGACAACCAAGATCGAGTCACATCCCTCACTCTAGAAAGGAACGTTTAAAACAAAGGTCCACAGACTCGTAAGTGTAAAAGGTGAGCGAAGTCTATACTTATACGACATTGGTAGAGTCCGACTCTAATTAATGATTACTCTCGTTACGTGACTCTTGTGTCGACCAGACACCGGGGATTGGTCGAGGAGGGTTTCCGTCGCCACAACAGTCTTTACTGTTATCTGGTCTAAAAATTTTATTAAATGTACGTTCAACGTTTCAGGGGAACCTAGGAAGCCCTTGTCTTACCGACTACTCCAGTGTGTTACTTCACTGAACCCTTCTTTACGTCTTTTTTGACTTTGTCCTCTTCATAATTCGGTCCACAATTCTAGTCTTGACCTACTGAGGCGGACGCTGTATAAGTGTCGCCAGAAGGCCCGGCCGCGTGTGGCGCGGCCGACGGACGACTGTCTCCACACACGGAGTCGGTCCCGCGTGACCCAGACCTCCACACTAGTCTTTGTGTGTGATTGTCCTTGCCTCCTTGTACGGCGGTCGGACTTCCGCGTGAGGCGGGGCGGTGCGCGACGGAAGGTCTGGCCGGCCGTGCGCAGACCTCAGTGAGTCTCCGCTCCGGCGCCAGAGGGCCCACCTTCGGGTTTCCGGGGACTAGCCTTGCCCCTCCCGCCCGCGCGCGGCCCAGTGCGCACTCGCACAGGAGCGACCCCCGGCACCGGCGAACCTGTCCTGTGTGGCGCGCAGGGAGTCTCGCCCCGGCGCCGCCCCGGAGCCCGCACCCCCCGTGTCCTTGGGCCCCCTGCCGAGGACACCTGCCGCGCCGCCTTCCTGTCCCGCCTCCTGGGTGGCGGAGATGCCTCGCGTGCGCCGTGGCGCCCCCTGCCCTCGCCCTCGACGCTCCACTCGTTCTCCTCCCGGTCCGCGGGCCCCCGTCGTGGCGCTCCCCGGTGCCGGCGTCGGCCCCGCCCCCAGTGTCTGCCCCGGCCCC
>SJYO01052617.1:56998324-57043926 GCA_006410555.1 Capra ibex | reverse complement strand
CCCCCCTGCCCCCAGTGTCTGCCCCGTCCCCCCTACCCCCCCCAGTGCCCGTGTATGTCCTGGCCGACCTCCCCCTCCCCACACACCCCCCATGCCCCAGTCGCGAGTCCCGAGGGCCGACGTCCGGATCCCTGGTCGGAAAGGGGGCTGCTTGACACAGTTTGGTCCCCGGTTCTGGGAGAGGGAAGGAGGAGACCGCAGACACCGGGCTGTCCCGAGAGCCGTTGTCGAGGGACTGTGAGTCTGCGAGTGTCGAGGGAGACGGAAGGCGGCGGGGTGTCCCGCCCACGGCCCGCCTCCTCGGGACCGATTGACTCACTGACACATGCTCGTCGGTCGACGACAAATCGACGACTGAACACAGACTGAGACACGCTGGGGCACCTGACACCGGGCGGTCCGAGGAGACGGGTACCCTAAGAGGTCCGCTCTTGTGACCTCCCCCAACGGTAAAGGAGGTGGTCCCATAGAAGGGGTGGGTCCCTAGCTTGAACCCAGAGGACGCAGGGGACGTAACCGTCCGTCTATCCTCTTCGGGGTCATCGGTCAATGGTCAGTGAAATACGTGTCTGTCGACGATAAGGATTTTCTTTCTTTTTGGTGTGGGTGAATGGTGGTCTTGACACACATTGTTTTACACGAAGAACTACTAAGTCTTCCGAGGAGTCATAGAACTTCTCGGGTTCCAATGACCGTTTTTTGTTTGGACAATTCGTCGACTAATCGGATCAAGACCGACTGGCTTACGGTCGATTGGTCATGAAGACGAGTGGAACTTGAAGAGGGATTTAATTGGGTAGTACTAACCTATTGAACTGAAAACGTTCATGATCACACTCGTTTTGTTCACTCTGGTAGAATTGTCTGTTAAGATACGTCCGTCGGTACCCTAATTAAGAAGTTCAAGTGTGCCCCACCACCATCCCCCACCAGTCGTCGACCCTCTTTTACACTCCCCCGACGAAGAGACTCGACCTTCAGGTGTCGGACGTTCCCAGTGTTGTCGGGACAACGACTCGTCTCTCCTGCCGTCTCTGGTTTCCTACTACGAAACACGAGTCTTCCGAAACGGGTGATTCTGTCCGATGACCCGTCGCACACTCGCAGTGTAGTGAGGCTGTCCAGACCTGGCTGACAGCAGACACGTAGAATATTAGTGCCGGGACATGTAGACGTTAATGTCCAGAGGAATATCAGTAAGAGTTTTGTCCGGTAATATAAGGTTGGGGGTTTCGAGATAAAATCTGATCTCTAGAATTAGGTGTAGGTCCAACTTCTCTTGTTCTCTTTGTTTTGACAGGAATGACTCTAGGACCACAACCTTATTGGCACCTCCTTTGCATTCGGACTCAGACAGAGGACGTGGAAGGACTACCTCTCCGTACAGAGACGAACTCTGGAGCTCCGTGGCTCCAGAGGTCTAACCGACTCTACGGAACTCTGCTTGTACCGTACCGAAATCTTCCCAGGATTGTAGACGACCTAGTAACTTTTTCGTTCTCTCAAGGTCTTTTTGTAGATAAAGACGGAATAACTGATACGGTTTCGGAAACTGACACACCTAGTGTTATTTGACACCTTTTTAGACTTTCTCTACCCGTATGGTCTGGGGACTGGACGGAGAACTCTTTAGACATACGTCCAGTCCTTCGTTGTCAATCTTGACCTGTACCTTGTTGTCTGACCAAGGTCTATCCTTTTCCTCATACAGTTCCGACATATAACAGTGGGACGAATAAATTGAAGATACGTCTCATGTAGTACTCTTTGCGACCCGACCTTCTTCGTGTTCGACCTTAGTTCTAACGGCCCTCTTTGTAGTTATTGGAGTCTATACGTCTACTGTGGTGGGAATACCGTCTTTCACTTCTCCTCGATTTTTCGGAGAACTACTTTCACTTTCTCCTCTCGCTTTTCAACCGAAAAGTCTTTTGCTTCTAGTACCGTAGGCCAGGGTAGTGAAGCACCCTTTATCTACCCCTTTGTCCCCTTTGTCACAATCTGAAATAATAAACCCGAGGTTTTAGTGACGTCTACCACTGACGTCGGTATCTTAATTTTCTGCGAATGAGGAACCTTCCTTTCAATACTGGTTGGATCTATCGTATAAGTTTTCGTCTCTACAATGAAACGATTGTTTCCAGGTAGATCAGTTTCGATACCAAAAAGGTCACCAGTACATACCTATACTCTCAACCTGATATTTCTTTTCGACTCGTGGCTTCTTGACTACGAAAACTTGACACCACAACCTCTTCTGAGAACTCTCAGGGAACCTGACGTTCCTCTAGGTTGGTCAGGTAGGATTTTCTCTAGTCAGGACCCACAAATAACCTTCCTGACTACGATTTCGTCTTTGAGGTCATGAAACCGGTGGACTACACTTCTCAACTGAGTAACCTTTTCTGGGACTACGACCCTCCCTAACCCCCGTCCTCCTCTTCCCCTGCTGTCTCCTACTCTACCGACATACCGTAGTGACTGAACTACCTCCACTCAAACCCACTTGAGGCCCTCAACCACTACCTGTCCCTCCGGACCGCACGACGTTAAGTACCCCAGCGTTTCTCAGCCTGTACTGACTCGCTGACTTGACTGACTGACTGGAGAGACAAGCAAAGGTTCCGTTTGGTAAGTTATAGTGCCATTAGGTTCAGATACGGGGTTAGTCCTTGCGACTTCTTCGACTTCAACTTACCAAGATACTTCTGGTTGTTCTGGAAAATCTTGATTGTAGGGTTTTTCTACAGGAAGAGTAATATCCCCTGACTTTACGTCTTCATCCTTCAGTTCTTTGTGGACCTCATTGTCCGTTTAAACCGGAACCTCATGTCTTACTTCGTCCCGTTTCCGATTATCTCAAAACGGTTCTCTTGCGTGACCAGTATCGTTTGTGGGAGAAGGTTGTTGTGTTCTCTTCTGAGATGTGTACCTTAGTGGTCTACCAGTTGTGGCTTTAGACTAACTAATATAAGAAACGTCGGTTTCTACCTCTTGGAGATATGTCAGTCGTTTTTGTTCTGGCCCTCGACTGACACCGAGTCTAGTACTTGAGGAATAATGGTTTAAGTCTGAGTTTAACTTCTTTCACCCCTCCTGGCGATCTGGTAAGTCCATACTGGATTTAGTTTAGAGAATACTAATATGTCACCTTCACTCTTTATCTAAATTCCCGGATCTAGACTATCTGTCTCACGGACTACTTGATACCTGACTCCAAGTACTGTGACATGTCCTCTGTCCCTAGTTCTGGTAGGGGTACCTTTTCTTTACGTTTTTTCGTTTTACCGACAGACCCCTCCGGAATGTCTATCGACACTTTTCTTCTCTTCGTTTTTCGTTTCTTCTTTTCCTTTCTATATTCGTAGACTTACGTCTCAAGGTTTCTTATCGTTCCTCTCTATTCTTTCAGAAGGAGTCACTAGTCACGTTTCTTTATCTCCTTTTCTTGTCTTACCCTTTCTGATCTCTAGAGAAGTTCTTTTAATCTCTATGGTTCCCTTGTAAAGTACGTTTCTACCCGAGTTATTTCCTGTCTTTACCATACCTGGATTGTCTTCGTCTCTATAATTCTTCTCCACTGTTCTTATGTGTCTTGACATGTTTTTTCTAGAAGTGTTGGGTTTATTAGTGCTACCACACTAGTGAGTGGATCTCGGTCTGTAGGACCTTACACTTCAGTTCACCCGGAATCTTTCGTAGTGATACTTGTTTCGATCACCCCCACTACCTTAAGGTCAACTCGACAGAGTTTAGGACTTTCTACTACGACACTTTCACGACGTGGGTTATACGGTCGTTTAAACCTTTTGAGTCGTCACCGGTGTCCTGACCTTTTCCAGTCACAAGTAAGGTTAGGGTTTCTTTTCGTTACGGTTTCTTACGAATTTGATGGTGTGTTAACGTGAGTAGAGTGTGCGATCATTTCATTACGAGTTTTAAGAGGTTCGGTCCGAAGTCGTTATACACTTAGCACTTGAAGGTCTACCAGTTCGACCAAAATCTTTTCCGTCTCCTTGGTCCCTAGTTTAACGGTTGTAGACGACCTAGTACCTTTTTCGTTCTCTTAAGGTCTTTTTGTAGATAAAGACGAAATAACTGATACGGTTTCGGAAACTGACGCACCCAGTGTTATTTGACACCTTTTAAGACTTTCTCTACCCTTATGGTCTGGTAGACTGAACGGAGAACTCTTTAGACATACGTCCAGTCCTTCGTTGTCAATCTTGACCTGTACCTTGTTGTCTGACCAAGGTTTATCCTTTTCCTCGTGCAGTTCCGACATATAACAGTGGGACGAATAAATTGAATATGCGTCTGATATAGTGCTCTTTACCACCCGACCTTCTTCGTGTTCGACCTTAGTTCTAACGGCCCTCTTTATAGTTATTGGAGTCTATACGTCTACTGTGGTGGGAATACCGTCTTTCACTTCTCCTGGATTTTTCGGAGAACTACTTTCACTTTCTCCTCTCACTTTTCAACCGAATTTCGAGTTGTAAGTCTTTTGCTTCTAGTACCGTAGACTAGGGTGGTGAAGTATCCTTTATATACCCCTTACTCACTTTTGTCACAGTCTGAAATAATAAACCCGAGGTTTTAGTGACGTCTACCACTAACGTCTATACTTTAATTTTCTACGAGTGAGGAACCTTCCTTTCAATACTGGTTGGATCTGTCGTATAAGTTTTCGTCTCTGTAATGAAACAGTTGTTTCCAGGTAGATCACTTCCGATACCAAAAAGGTCACCAGTACATACCTACACTCTCAACCTGACACTTCTTTCGACTCGTGGCTTCTTAACTACGAAAACTTGACACCACAACCTCTTCTGAGAACTCTCAGGGAACCTGACGTTCCTCTAGGTTGGTCAGGTAGGATTTCCTCTAGTCAGGACCCACAAGTAACCTTCCTGATTACGATTTCGACTTCGAAGTTATGAAACCGGTAAACTACGCTTCTTGACTGAGTAAACTTTTCTGAGACTACGACCCTTTCTAACTCCCGTCCTCCTCTTCCCCTACTGTCTTCTACTCTACCAACCTACCATAGTGTCTGAGGTACCTGTACTTAAACCCACTTGAGACCCCCAACCACTACCTGTCCCTCCGGACCGTACGACACCAGGTACCCCAACGTTTCTCAACCTGTCCTGACTCATTGATTGGACTTGACTTGACTTGGAGGGTGGAGGTGGACCTTATCCTCCGTTTTTAGGAGGTCGTCTCTTCGAAGATATGTCAACGGTACGTCAGTGACCCGTCAATAAGAATCTGAATTTACCTGGGTCTTTCTTGAGATTCGACAAGGTTCGAACCTATATTGTTTTGTCGGGTTTAACGAATTTTTTTTTTAGTTTCCTTTCCAATACGTCACGGAGTCGGTCAGGGTCTCGGACCTCCCTTGGACGGACCTGGCGTCGGGTCTAGCCCCACCCCTAGCCCTCCTGCGTGTGGGGACGAGGTCCACCCGCTCCAGTCTCATCCTCGGGTCTGCGGTCACTCGACCAAAAGTTACTGACGACTTCCGTGCGGTCGACGACTTGAGCGACTCGAGGACCAGGCTCCGAGACACCGGCGTAGACAGACAGACTGCGGACCCCTTCCCCGTGTTGGCTCCGGGTCCAGAAGTCACCTTTCCTCCGGAGTAGGCGCCTTTGTTTTCGGTAGCGACCTTTGCTTCGGTCCGGGGTTCGAGGACCGGAGTCCGAGGACCCGGGGACAGGACGTCGGGGGTTCCGGGGCGGGGGCGGTTCGCTCGGTGCGGAGGAGTCGTCACTCCTGCCCAACCGGAGGGCTCCCGCTCCCGGCCCGGGGTCATTCTTGGCACGGCTCCGGTGTCAGTCGGGACGGGTCGACCCAGTCGACGCCCCACCCCCGACGCTCCTCCGGACGAACGGAGGGCACTCCGGTCCTGCAGTGGATGCGCGCGACCCCTCAGTCCCCGTCCAAGGCTGGGCAAACACGAACGACACAGGAACCCTCGGTCAGACTTCAGACAGAAAAAGTTTTTTCTTTAAAGTAAGTAAAAACAGACACGACCCAGAAACGAACTCTTGAAAGAGACCAAGGTCGCTCGCCCTCGACGAGGGGTCGACACACACCCGACAGAGACCCCCTCCGAAGAGAGTGACGTTTCGTGTCCGACCTCCCGGGCCCGAGTCGACGAGGTGTCGTGCACCCTAGGAGGGCCTGGTCCCTGACTGGGCCCGGGGGGTGTGACCGTCCGCCTAAGAATCGGTGACCCGGTCGTCCCCTCGGGAGCAGATTTCGGAGATAGGGGTGTCCACCATGAACCGTGACTCTACGTCGCAAGTGACGTACCTCCAAAGGCCTTAAGGGGGAAAGACTCTTTCCTCGACCAAGTAGAGGTCCGCACTGGTGCGAGTAGCCACACAAGCGGGTTCACGAGCTCCGTGGACCGACACATTTGCCTCCGTCCGGGACCCGATGTCTCGTCTGAGTCGGGGCTGTCGAAGGGGGGAGTCTGTACTCGAGTCCGTGGGAGGGGCTACGCCCGTTCACTGGCCCTCTGTACCTAAGGAGCGCCCCGGACTTCAAATCTCAGGTCTCGGAAGTGTCGTCCTGGGCTCCGAGGAGAGACCTAGGTACATCTCTATTGTGTGTCTGTCCACACGGGTCGTTCCCCCGTGTCCCGACCTCCCACTACATTCCAAGTCCCGCCCCCAACCGCTCGGACTCTGTGTCCCCTCCCAGAAATCGTGTCCCGTGTCCGCTCAAGACTCTACCCACATCGGGTGCCGCGTGGGGACTTTTGTACGGCGCCACGTCAGTGTATTTGCGCACGCGAGGGGGGTGGGTCTCACAATCTTTAAGAGACGTCGCGGGAAGTCAGACGGGGCCCCAGACGAGACGACTCCTCGTCGCAATTAGGGACAACTACTACGAGCTTGTCCCCACTCTTTTACTAAAGGTTGTGGTTCGGAGTAGGGTAAAGTCAAATTCCGAGACGGAGATTCTCGACTTCGTGTTTCTCCTTTTGTTTTAGAGAAGGGTGACTACACGTCAAATGTCTAGGTGGGGAGGGCCTTGTAGTGTGTCGAGTCCTTCATTAATTCCTTCGTCAGACCCCCTTCTTTCGTCTCAGGTATTACTCCGTGTGTCTAAAAGACAAAACACAGGTTTTCCAGTAGCCTTTCATGAGTCCAAAGGTACCATTGTGGTCGTCCGGACTAGTTTGGTTGTGTGTCGATGTGAAACAACCCCCAGAGGTTACTTGGTAAAAGAGGGGGGTAGACTTCTTATAGGACTTAATCGATTGCAGAAGTTTCTGTTACCTCCGAAAACCTTTTAGGTCAAAGTTGTCGTTATTTGTCTCTTACGGACGAAAGAAAGGTGTCTGTTGGACCGTTGACTCAGAGTTCCCGTCACTAATTTGCGGAATTGAGAGCAGTATTGACCTAGTGTAAAACAAGTAGTCATTGTTCCTATTAGAGTTTTACAAAGGGGTCCTATTTGTCTTCGGCTGTGTGGACACTGGGAATCCGTAGACGTCAGGGACCCCGTCAGGACGATCACCACACACCCGGAGGTCTGGGTGTCGGGCGTCTCGCGGGAGGTCTGGGGCAGGAGGTGTGAGGGCTACCGCGGGTCCGGGACGGGCGTTCACAGACGGCAGTCGTCGGAGGATTGGTTTACAGTCACTAGTCACCCTGGTGTTTCTTCCGACTTGGGTCGTCTTGACTACGAAATCTTGACACCACGACCTCTTCTGAGAACTCTCAGTGGACCTGACGTTCCTCTAGGTTGGTCAGGTAGAATTTCCTCTAGCTGGGACTTATAAGTAACCTTCCTGACTACGACTTCGATTTCGAGGTTATGAAACCGGTGGACTACACTTCTCGACTGAGTGACCTTTTCCGGCACTACGACCCTTTCTAACTCCATCGCCCCTCTTCCCCCGTTGTCTCCTACTCTACCGACCTACCGCAGTAGTTGAGTTACGTGGACTTAAACTCGTTCGAGGACCTCTGTCACTTCCTGTCTCCTCGGACCACACAACGTCAGGGACCCCAGTGTCTCAGCCTGTGCTGGCTCGTTGACTTGTTACTGTCGTCACGGTCTGGTGACACTTGTAAGACACAAAATGTAGGAAGTCTTGGGTAAGGTTGGCCGTCCGTACTGGACATGCGAAGAAGCCCTGCCTTATATAAACCCTCTTTGTTGTCGTCCTCCTCCCTGGGTTCCCGCGGCCGGCACGTCCCAGAGACACGGGCGTACACACACGTGTAGCCCTGTAGAGATCCCGGACCCTCGACGGGCTCCTTCGCCTTCGAAGTGTCCATTGCTCAGTCCACACACACTGACGAGCCTACGAGTCAGCACAGGCTGAGAGACGCTGGGGCACCTGCCGTCGGACGGTCTGAGGAGACAGGTGCCCTAAGAGGTCCGTTCTTATGACCTCACCCGACGGTACGGGAGGAGGTCCCTTAGAAGGACTGGGTCCCTAGTGTGGGGACAGAGGACGTGACGTCCGCCTAAGAAATGGTAGACTCGGGGGTCCCTTCGGGGACACTCGGACCACGGCTCTGTTAGTCGACGTGTCCAGGAAGCTTGTTGGTTGTGTGTCCACTGACCTCTTTACCGTCCTTTACCTCGCACTCCGTCCACAAACCTCGTCTTTGACGTAATCCTCGACTCTGCAGTCCACTCCTCTCTCTTCGTCCCCACTTGTCCCCTCCTCCCTTCTGTCCCTCCTGTGGAGAGAGTCTCCTGTGGTGGCCCCGTCTTCCGCCGCGCGTGGCCCCGCACCTCTTCCTCGAGGGAAGGATCTCCAGACGTCTCTTTTCCTTCTACGACCGGGCGGTCAGTGTGGGTTCCTGCGACGGCCGACCTCTTCGGAGCCCGGACGGGTAGAGGGGCGACTGCGGTCTGGCCGAGGGACGTGTCCTTGGTCGGGACGAGACGTCCCGACAAGGGTCCGAGGTACGAGATTCCTATTGTCGGTCTCACAGTTGTCGGACGTTTCACTCCGCTACTGTAGATACGGAAATCTATCACAGGAATCTATTCCTGTTTCTAATTGTAAGTTTACTGAAAACGGAAGGTCGGGTCACTGGCGTTGTTAGACCGGGAAGGACTTTACTCTGAACGGCTTGTCTTTCTACCAAGCGAGTACGACGACAGAGTGGAGCTTAAAGACGGACTCGAGGTGCAACGGAAGGAGCAGCGGAAGCCCCTAGCCGTGCAACATCATGAGTGGGAGGAGAACCAAGTCGTCGAACATGGAAGTCTCTGTGCCCCGTCTCCTCCCACTCTGGC
Source organism: Capra ibex (assembly GCA_006410555.1). Lineage (NCBI taxonomy): Eukaryota > Metazoa > Chordata > Mammalia > Artiodactyla > Bovidae > Capra > Capra ibex. The sequence continues at coordinate 57,034,644 of SJYO01052617.1, read as the reverse complement.
ACGGCCGTTCTGGCCCAAGTTGTGGTGGGGGTGGGGGTCCGAGGTCAGGTCGACCAAGACTTTACGCAAGTGACCCCTCGGTCCTGGGTCCTTTGAAGTGTGTGTTACCAGGGAGACCTGAATTCGGGTGATCAGAAGACTTAGAGACTTTCGCGATTACAAAACTCTGTTAATTGAAAACCGAGTGTGTCTGTGTGAGTCGGAAGGAGTGGTAGGTGACCGGCCGTAGAAGTAGTCGAGGCTCTGGGGTTTCCTTTCCCTGGGGTACTTCAGCAAGGCACATCAAGCTAGGGTCAGGGTCTAGAGGTGCCTGTCGGCGGCCAGAAATAGTCTTCCAAAATTAAACGACAGTTTCTTGTGCATGCGTCCCCAATAGAACTGACACCAAATTCCCCACTATGGTGTCCGAGCTCCAGACTTAGACTCTAATTCCTTTGTCGTATAAGTCAAGAGAAGGACACCGAGAGGTAGTAGTTGTTTCACGGTCGGGGAGCCATTGGTTTCGAGAGCTGTTCTCCAATCGTTCGGTACTCGGTACTCGTTCAGTCCGGGTGACGAACACACACATTTATTTCAAAATAACTTTGTCAGTGCCGACAAACAGACCTGTGTAAACCGATACCGTCCAGTCTTAGGTCTTGTCATGGACGTTGTCTCTACCCTGCTGGGCATTCCGGACTTGGTAAATACCAGGTCGGGGAGGGTCTCGTCCGGCCTGTCGGAGACCAGAGATGGGATCTGTCGATGCAGACCCACACTGTCTGTTCGCGAAGGACACAGGAGTAAGCGTCTCTCCCGAGGAACGAACACGAGTCGACACGAGTGTCGGAAGAACGAGGACTGAATGAGTCCGGAGGTGAGGGGTTGGAAAGGAGGGAAGAGAGGGGTGAGGGTAGAGACAGAGGTTTTAGAAAGGTGAGGAAAGTCCGGGTGTAATTTACAGCGGAAGGGGTCTTTCAGAAGGGACGAATCTACCTTTCTGTTGGAAGGGTAAAGTCACCGTTGTAGCCGAAGCTACCGATGAGTGAATAAGGAACAAAATTTTTGATAACAAGTTTGAGAATAGATGTCGGAGGAGATTGGTCGGGGGTTTTTTGGTTTCAGTTGGTTCTCCCGAACGAGAATGTAGACTTTACACTCTCTTAAAAAACATGTCCTCAATGACTACCATTGAACCCCATAATACATATTCAGACCATTTGACTCAAAGATAGGTAGTTGGTTCTCACTGACGTCGATGCAGTGGTCGTCGGCACCCTCTTCCCGAATCCCTACTTACCTACAAACTTCTGGAAATATTATTCGGGTCGAGTAAGGACGAGTATTACACTTCCTCCTCTATGTAGTCCTTCTCCCAAGTTGAGTGTTGCACTTCCAGAGTAAGGTGACCCCCAAGTCGCACCTCGCCTACCAAAACCAAAAAACAAACGAGAGCAAGAACCCCAGTCCTTATTCGAAGTCGAAGTGTATCCCTAGACTTTCGGGTAAACCTAGGTATCCCTAATCCAAAAAGCGTAGAGCATGACGTTTCTCTCTTCTTCTTTCTGGGGTCCAACGTTTTCCTCTTGACGGGTGTGACGTCTCGTTGGGCGTAGCCCTGGACCGGCTAGCTCTCTGCCGTGCTGCCACGACTTCGCCCCCTCCTCCGAGACTGGGAGCGGTGCTCTCTTCGACGGGCGACGGTGACGGGTGGTGCCCGTCACCCGGACCCCCTGGGTCGTCAGTTCGGACCTCTGAGTCGTGACCGGACCAGGTCGTCGTAGACACTGTGGTCCCAACGGCGGGTTTGGACTCCTTCGTCTTGGACGTAGGATCGTGGGAGGGGTGGTGGTGGGGGTCGGCCCTCTCGACCAGCCGGAGGGCGGACTCGTCGGTCGTCCGATCGGGGTGTGCCGCCGTGACCCTGGGATGTTCTTCAGCAGAGAAAGGAGACATCTCCGACCACCGAAGATTGGGCGACACGTACTCCTGGCGCACCCTCCCCCCGACTGGGTCCCCCTTCTGAGTCTGGAAAGGGTTCTGGGACCCACCGGGGTCACGGGTGAGCTCTACCTGTTCGTTTACCTTTGATTTCACCTCTGTTCCGACGCAGCGGGCGTCTCCCCGTCGAGGTGCCTCGTCGGCTACCTCCGCGGACACGCCCTCCCGGCTGCGGCTGTGGACAGCCAGTGGACAGCCAGACTGTTCTTCCCTGGTGCCGGTGCAGGTGGTACGGGTCCCCGGAAGGAGTGAGAGGGCGAGTCGCGTCGATTTTCGAGACCACGGGGGTCAGTCGACCTACGGTGTCCCTGTGTAGAGGGACCCCGGTCTGAGAGTCGGGTCGTCGAGAGTGTCGCGCCGGGGACCTGCCGCCGGAACCGAAGTGGTTGGCTCAGTGTTGACCCGCCTCCCTCCCCCGAGGGTCCACCATGACACCCCTTCGACCGTTCTAGGTGAGAGGTCGGGTAATTGTTTGCCAATCACACTGGCAGTTTCCTCTTTAAATCTTCTTAAAGTCTTCTGCCACGGTCGCACCCGCCACCCGCCAACCCCCCCCCCCTGTCCACTTTCCCCGATTTCTGTGGCCCACAAGTCCACCCCGGGGCTCCCGTTTCCCGTCTCTGCTCGCGACGCACCCGCGGACGTCTGGGCGGTTCCCGACCGTGGCGGGAACGGGTCTTCGGCATCGGGCCCTTCCACTGGCACACCGGTGCGAGATCACTGGACGAGTCACAGGCTCCCCGCCGCCCGGCCGGGTCTCACTGGCGGTGTCTCGTCGGCCGGCGCACAGGGAGTACGAGGAGGCCGGGGAGGTCGGTGGGAGGGTATTCTGTCGTGGATTGGGGCGCGTCGGCTCTCGCGTGTCCTGTCTTCGTCCGCGGCCGGGCCGGCGGGGCACTGGGCGAAGGGCCTGTCTGGAGGCAGGACAGTGGGGTTCACGACCGTCGACGTCGAGTGCTCGGCGACCGCGAAGGACGTCTAGTCGGGCGTCCCCGCGTAGAGGGCGCCGTTCCTCCCGCCCTCGTCCTCTGCCTCCGTGCGTCTGTGTCGCGGGAGACGACAGCCGCCGAACCTCCGCCGTCGCTCCTTGTCTGCCGTCCTGCGCGCGAGCGCCCGTGGGACCTGCCCTCAGGGTCGGAGCAGGCGGCGGGCTCGAGCCAGAAGTGACTCTGTCCTCCGAGGTCCCCGGGACTGGCGGCCCTCTCGCACTGGGTCCAGATGTCCTCCAGACGAGCGGATTTTTCGTTGGGCTCATAGTGTTCTCTGCTGTTTAAGCCCGAATTTTTGCTTCGCGAGGGCACCTCTTGCCCTCCCCGGGTTCCCGAGTGAGGTGGGCTGACTCTCCACACTCACGCCACCGGTCAAGTCAGCGCAGGCTGAGAAATGCTGGGGTACTTGGCGTCGTGCGGTCCGGAGGGACAGGTAGTGGTTGGGGGTCTCAGGTGGGTTTGGGTACAGGTAGCTCAGCCACTACGGTAGGTTGGTAGAGTAGGACGGCAGGGGAAGAGGAGGACGGCAGGGGAAGAGGAGGACGGGGGTTAGAAAGGGTCGTAGTCCCAGAAAAGGTTACTCGGTCGAGAAGTGTAGTCCACCGGTCTCAAAGTCGAAGTTGTAGTCAAGAAGGTCACTTGTGGGTCCTGACTAGAGGAAATCCTACCTGACCCACCTAGAGGAACGTCAGGTTCCCTGAGACTTCTCAGAAGAGGTTGTGGTGTCAAGTTTTCGTAGTCAATAAGTCACGAGTCGGAAGAAAGAGTCCCCACGCTAAGATTTTAGTAAGTCACCAACCCCACAAGACCAACGGTTCATTAGAGATGCCGTCCCGGAGTCCCTGACCGACTATAGTCGGATTCTTCGCTGTCCGACCACGGGCCTGGGGTACTCTACTGTGCAGTTGTTCTGAGCCCGGACTCCCGTAGGCATCGAGGACCGGCTCCTCCGGTGCCCGCGACACGGGTGCGTGTGCGTCCTCACTTCGAGACACACGCTGCGATTAAGATCCTGTCTGCCGTGGCCTTTTTGTGTCCCTCCTCTCTGTCGACGGCACTTACTCCCACTTACTGTAAGTTGTTTCGTCCTACTGCGCGCAGGTTTAACACAAGCCACGGGGGGTGGCGGGGCGGGTACGGTTATTGGGAACTTTATAGGGAGCACACGTGGTACTCTCGGACTGTCCACCCAACATAAAAGTAAAAGGAAAAAAGTCGGGTTATTCGTAGGTGGTCTGAGTACGACCTCTTTGTGCCACTTACCCACTCTCCCCTCGAGACCAGGTATTCTCCAACTCCAGGCCACCGCCCCGTCCGAGGAGGTTGGGGCGGGGGCGGGGTGTCACTCACCCCACGCCCCTTCTTGCAGGACGGAACCTCCTCCCGTCCCTACTGGAGGTCGAAGGGGACGAGGGTGGTAGTCCTGCGTCCACAGGAACAGGACACCCAGGTCGTCCTAGTCGAAGGACACCGACGACCCTGTGCACTGATGTTTGAGTCACCGAATTTTATTGTCTCTAAATAAGGGTGTCCAGACCTCCGGTTACAGTCTTAATGGCCCTATTTTAGTTCCACAACCTTTTGGACGATATGTCGTCTCCCTTGAGACGAGGTACGACAGACGGTCGGACCTACCCTCCCCTCAACCTACCGACTCAGGGACTGACACGTAGTCTTCGATAGTATAACGACTAGCCGGTTTGGGGTTATGCCTTGTCAAAACCACAATTTTTTTTATTTTGATTTTCACTTTTTTCTTTTGGAGTTTCACGACCGTCCTGGTCCAAGACCGGTCTCCGAGGTCCCTTCTTGGACGGGACGTAGGGTGTCGGAGTCGCCCGACCGCCGGTGCAGAGAGGTCGGAGACGAGTCGGGGGTCCGGCGGAGAGGACACACAGTCTGGGGGGTGGTGTGGAGAGAGTAGTCCTGCGGACACTGCCCTGACTCCCAGGTGGACCATAATTGGCCCTTGCAGGCGGGAGGAGGTCTAAGCAGGGAAGTGGTGCATCCGGTTCTGGGAACCCGGTTTGTTCTACTGAGAGTCTCGAGGACCCCGACCCGGGAGTGGCGGGGTTTACCCGGAGGGGCACACCCGGCCCTCCTGCGGTACAGGGGTTCCGGACAGGGGTGGCGGGGAAATCGAGGAGACTCCTGCGGTGCTCTCCTCCTCGGCGCCCTCCTCCTCGGCGCCCTCCTCCTCGGCGCAGGATCCCCTCCCCCAAGGCGAGGTCCTCGGTCCTGAAGGCGTCACGTCGGCCACCCCCTGCGTCCGACGAAGGCGTTGTCCTCCCAAGTGGGTCGCAGGGACCGTGCTCTGCGACACCCCCGCCGGTTCGACAGATCGTCACCCGTACCGTGGCTCCCCCCGACCAAGACTCAGTTCGGAGAGGTCGGTGGTCTCTCTGCTCGGGACCGGTCGCACCCCCAGCGTCCTCCCCACCTGCCCACTCAAGTCCGGACCCTTCCCAGTCTTGGTCGGTCCGGGGTCCGGCCGCCCACCGAGTCTTCCAGTGGACCATCCGTCCCGGGCCCTGAGGAGCTGACCGTGGTCCGGGTCCGTGTCTCCCGTTTCGTGGACCCAGGGGAGGGTCGTGGGTGTCCACAGGTGTGACGGCCCGCTGTGCCGGGGACTCCCGCGAGACCCGTCTCAGGAGGAGGAGAAATTCGGTGCTCGAGGACCTCGTGTCCAGACGCCAAAGATACTGTTGGAAACCCGCGGACGCCAGGGGTCCGACACACGGAAGTCGCGGGGCGGGAGTTCCTGCCTCCCTGGGAGGAAAGAGGTGCGGGAAATCCTGGTCGCAGATACGTCCTCCTTCGCAGGTGGACACCCACCCGTCCCAAGATCCCGACGGGGATGCTGCCCGTCACTCCTGGCCGGTCCCGTCGAGGATCTGCCCTCCGGAAACTCCCCTCCCAACGGGTGACCCGGGGGTCAAGAGGTACTCGCACAACCGTGGGGTTCCCCGGTCCGAGCTAGACCACCTTCCTCGCTACCTCGATCTCCGCCGTCCCTCGACTCCTGCCCCCGAGTGTCCAGACCAGTGGTCGTCCACCGGGTCCTCTACGATTCAGTGTAGTGACACTGAAATCTTGTCTCTCTTAAAGACTCCGAACTCACTGTAGGATAGAACCTCCGCGGGTTGGATCTTTGCTCCCGTTACCCGACACACGAGACAATGACTTTGCAAGACAGAGCCAAGACCTCTGCGAGGTACGAGCCAAGGTGTGCGTGGGTCCCTGAGCCGGACCGGGGCTGCCCGACTAGTGACTCACACAGTTTGTTAATTGGCGTGGGTCGTGTCACACGAGCCATGAACGGACCCGGGGTTGCGAGTCGGGGGTGGCCGCTCGGGGGCGAGACTACGACTACTGAGACTTGGGGACACCGGCTGACGCCGAGCACTGTGTTCGAGCCCTCGACGCAGGACTGGGGGCTCGGAGGTGCGGGAGGTGGATAGACCCAAGTGGGACGGGGCAGGAACCGGTCGTCCCTGGACGGGGAAGGGGTCGGGAGGGCCCCGACGTCGGACCTGGAACCGCGGTCTGGATAGTAGAGGTTGGAGGGGAGGGGTGAGCGGGCCGGGTGACTTCGAAGTTCAGATCTCTGAGCCCCGTTGGACTGTCGTCCCCGTCGAGGTCCGGGGTGGACCACCCCGCAGAGAGGCGTGGACCAGGTCTGGGCGCTCTCTGGGTCGCTAAGAGACCCGACTCTTTGATGTCGACTGACCTCTCGACCACTTGTTGCGCAGAGGCCGACGTCAAGTATTTCGCAGGTAAACCTCCCTGAGAGCCTGTTCCTTTTCGGAGTGTCCGGAAGAGTCACCTCTTATTTCAGCCCAGGTTTCGTCCGCCATACAAAATCTTTTACAATTGACGAGCCTTCCTTCCCAGTGACCCGGGTGTCTCCAAATTTCCTGTACTGTGTCGGGGTCGAAAGTCCCCTTTGTTCGGCCTTTCCTGGGGAGAGCGAACCCCTTCCCTTCAGGGCTTGTCTTGAAGAGACCTAAGGTCCTTACTTTACGTTCCACCGTAACCGGTGTTCCTCGTCAAAAACTGAGTCATTGCTACCTGGTCCTGAGTCTTGTCGGACCCGGGGACTACGACAGAGAGACGAGGTAGACTAGGCTAATGTGCACGACAGACGACTGTGGCAGACACAGCTGTGGAGGTCGTAAGACCTAAACTAGAGGAGGTGCAGGACACCGAGTCACCATCTTCTTGGACGGACGTTACGTCCGCGGTGTCCTCTGGCCCCAACTAGAGACCCAACCTTTCTAGAGAACCTCCTCCTTTACCGTTGGGTGACGTCACGAGAACGGAGTCTTAGGACACCTGTCTCCTGGGACCACCCGATGTTACCCCAGCGTTCCCGACCTGTGCTGACTTCGGTGAACCAGTGTACACGCACGATTCTTATACGACGGACATGCAAAGCAGTAAAAACGAAGAAATTCCGGTTTCTGCTTCCACTCCCCTTTTCCGTCGTCCTTGCGGGTGGGCGAGTCGGGAGGGGCGGGGAGAGGTCTCGGTCCCGGCTACGTCAATGGGAGACGGAGTGGCCGCTCCGGGTACGAGACTACTATTCTTACATTAAAGACAGGGTCCTTTAGGTCACGGTAGGGGTCTGGTCTTTTTTTGGACTCAGTCGTTGAGATGGTGGTTTTAGGACATTTGCTTACTTTCTCTTGAATGTTCTTAAACCAGACTCCACTCTTTTTCGTTGAAAACCAGGAACCTGTTCTTAGTATTTATAAAGTGATGAAAAGGAGAAGGCCACTCACCTTTTATTGTTAAAGATAATTTCAAGATACTGGAACTTCAACGTTCTCCTTTACCTTAGACCAACAACCTTGTTATAAAAAGTCCAATACCCTCGGGTGTGCTAAGACATATTTGTTCTTCTTCGAGAATTCTTTCTGAAGAAAAAGAATAATCCTCTCCTTACCTATATGAGTAGTAAGTTTTGGATTTATGTATTTCCATAATTCTTCTTTTCCTTTTGGTGGATTCGAAGACGACATTCTGTCGACGATAATGGCGGTCCGTGAAACGAGACGTAAATAGATGTGGTCTTATAAATAAAAATATCTCAAGCACAGATCCTTGTCTCCCCAAAAAACAAACAAAACAAAACCAAAAATTAAAAAAAAACCGGTGTGGTGTGCCGAATATCCTAGAATCAAGGGACTGGTCCCTAACTTGGACCCGGGAGCCGTCACTTTCGTACCTCAGGAGTGACCCCCTGGCGGTCCCTTAAGGGATTCTCGCGTCAAATCCTTGGACGGAAATCCTGTGTTGTTCCATACAAAACTTTTGTACAATCTCCCGACCGTAGGGTAAAAGATCGATAGAGTATTAGATAAAATAGTTAAGGGACAAAGTCCGGTAGATGCATCTAATTTTAAGAAGGGGAAACACATTTAGTGCACCGTTGCCTAGTAGAAGGGCGCAGTTGTAGGTAGACTTTAAGACAAAAGGGAGTCCTATGTGCAATAATAATCGTCACCTGGCCTCCCCCATTTTGGCAAGTGCTGAGACTACACGCAACGGTTTAATGAGGGGCTCTGCAGTATAGTTTCGAGATACTTCCCACACCCCTATTTTGAACTTTTATCGGAACCTTGACACCGAAGGCACCAGTAAGAACTCCGAGCTGATAAGACGGGGACGGCACGATCACGAAGAAAAGGGAACCGAAGCAGGAACGGGTTCGAGGGATATCCCACCGTTTCGCGAAAGGATGGTCCAGTGTCCTCGCGAAGTCTGCCCTTCCTTAGACAGGGTACACGACGTTTGAGGGAGATCGAGAGTGAGGGGTTCGAGGGTCGTTGTGTCTCGAGGTCCGAAGTGCGATTCAGACGGTCCGTACAGGAAAAAGTGAGGGAGACAAAGAAAGTGTAAGTCTTTTAGGAACCGGAAGGACTCTACTCGGTTTAAAGTGAATTCAAAAGAAGTTAATAGGACAGAAAAAGAAAAAAAAAAAATTATATAAATTGAAAATTTAGGTAGCCTTTAAATAAAACCACATGCCACACTCAAAAGGATTAAAAAAAGAAGGTTTACAAATCTGTTGAGAGTCTTGGTGTAAGACTTTACTCGGTAGAAAAGAGGTAAGTCAGTGCACCGAAGACGAGACAACTAGTCTCCGGAAAAGAGGACAGTATAAGCTGAGACGATTAGGAACGTTGTTCGGACAAAAAAAAAAAAAAAAAAACGGTACACCGTAGATCAAGGGCCTGGTCCCTAACTTGGGCACGGGAGACGTAACCCTCGGGTCTCACCATTGGTGACCCGACGGTCTCCTCGTGGTCGGACGTGAATTTGACCACCTCTGAAGGTCGTGTAACACTGTGTCGGAACCCGCGAGTCCCCGTGACTCCCGCTAAGGAGAAGTCGACGGGAAAGGGACCAGTGGCCCATTTAAAGGCAGGGAATAAGAGTCACAAGTGCCAATGAGTCTTGTTGTTCCACTACCGAGTCTCTCCTTGAGTTACTCCTGGTCTTGGACTAGCCCCTGGACGGAGGAGCTTTCCTCCCCAGTTCGGACTCGGTGACCCAACCCCCCGTACCTTCCGTCGGGGGGCGGGGAAGGGGTCGGTGGGGGAGGTAGACTACTGAAGGGGAGGTAGACCCGACTTTTATCTGACTCGACTCGACTTTTATTGGTTCCTCTAATTTAGTTTAATTCAACCCGGACCGAGGGTCCGTCGACGATTATCTTGGTATTCGTGGGTGTGGTCACGCCGTCTCTGCCCCCGTAAATAACGAGGACAGAGAGAGAAGTGGACTTCGTCGGTTTGAGCGCTCTCTGGTCCGGGTCGCTTTGGTCGGAGGAGAGGCAGTGGAAATGGGTTCCGAGACTCGTCCTAAACGAGAACGACCGAGTAGGCCCCCTCGGGGTACAAGTCCTCCGGAAACGTCCCGAGGGGGTAGTCCTTAAGCTACGACTCGTAGTGGGCACTGTGGACGAACCGGTCGCTATCAGGACGGTCTTCCTCTCCCGGAACGGCAAGTGTCCCACCAGGGTAGTGGCCTCCCTAACTACTGCGAGGGTGTGTGAGGACCGAGGGTCTTTACCAGAGTTTTACTACGAGAGTCCCTGCACAGGGAGTCCACGATGACCCCTCGAGCCTGGTCATAAACGGAGACCTTGTGTCCTCGGACTCCTCTGTTTCCGGAATCGTCACTCGGTAGAGGGGCTCCGGGAAGGTAGACGCGATGGTGGCGCCAGAAATTAGACTCTTGTGCTTCGGCTTCTATTTGTAATCGATCTGAGGGGTCCAGTCCCGATGCTCGAAAAGTGGGCCGTCTCGGAGACCAGCGGAGGTGGTGTCAATTTTTTTGTTGGGGCCTACGAGAGTGATGGAAACCCTAGTAAGAGATTGAATCGGGTAGACAGTTGTGAAACCTTGAAGGGTTCCGCTGGTGTCCGCAGCTCGGATGAACTCCGATTTAATTAAGGCTTTTTTTCCGTTCTGATCCCCGGTTCCTAGAACCTACCTTTTGAAAATTAGGCCGTTTTATCGGTTCGAGAAGTGTGTGGCGACTCGGCACCGCGGAGGTGGTGGTGGTGGAGGCGTGTCGTCACTCCGTGCGCCTCCAATTCGCCCGCCCTCCGGTCTCTCGGTCGCGGGAGTCAGGTCTCTGCGTCCGCCCTTCCCAGACGGCGGGTGCCCCGAGATCCTCCACCCGTAGACTCCAGATTCCCGAGCCCCTCCCGGTCCGCTCCCGTTGACGACGGGCTCCCTTCAGTGGTGCCAAATGTGCGGTTCGTCCCCTGGACAGGAAAAGGACTGACACCCCCCTCGGACTACCCGACCGAGCGTCCCTTTTACACGGAGCAAAAAGAAAGGGACCGACCTCCCTTCGGTCCATCGAACCACAAAGAGCCTCTCTTCGATGCTGTGCCTCCGTGACAATCGTACAGAGGTCGACAAGCGAGAACGTCGACCTTGAGAGGCACTTTCGTTTCGACGCCCCCACTCTCCCCGTCTCGGCGGTCCTGGACCTCTCGGTGAACCGGACGTCTGGCACGACGGCTCGTCGGGTGTCACGCCCGCTCCCCCGAAGCAGGCCCAGAGTCGGGGTTCGTGTCCAGAGGCACGAAGGACCCGGTGAGCAGGACGTAGGATTCCCCCGGCTGAGCCTCCCATGGTCGCAGTGTCCCAGAGGAGAGGTAGTCCTGGCGCCTGTGTGCCGGGCCTCGCGACGAGATACGACGACGACGACGATTCAGCGAAGTCAGTACAGGCTGAGACACGCTGGGGTACCTGACGTCGGGTGGTCCGAGGGGGCAGGGACCCTAAGAGGTCCGTTCTTGTGACCTCACCCGACGGTAAAGGAAGAGGTTACGTACTTTCTCTTTTCACTTTCACTTCAGCGAGTCAGCACAGGCTGAGACACGCTGGGGTACCTGACGTCGGGTGGTCCGAGGGTGCAGGGACCCCAAGAGGTCCGTTCTTGTGACCTCACCCGACGGTAAAGGAAGAGGTTACGTACTTTCTCTTTTCACTTTCACTTCAGCGAGTCAGCACAGGCTGAGACACGCTGGGGTACCTGGCGTCGGGTGGTCCGAGGGGGCAGGGACCCCAAGAGGTCGGTTCTCCTGACCTCACCCACGGTGGCGGACGAGGTGCCACGAGGTACCGACGGCTTATTTTCCCCACTAGTTGCACGGCCCACCGCCCCAACCTGTTTGTACCGACTCAGGTTTGTAAAAGAAATAGGAACTGACAGGGATCTCTGGTCGGTGCGACCCTTATGCAAGTAAACAAGGTTTCCCTGAACACTCAGTACTTGTCCAAAGTATAACTTCGGATCTGTAGCAGAGACGAGAAGTCACTAAAGTGTGTGTCCGTTGTTCTAGTTTCCTTTTCCGGAGTTTCGGGTTCTGGGACAAGAGTGGGGGTAGGGTGGGAGCTGGTGGGAAGACGTGCTGGGACCGACCACTTCACACCGTGATGGACAGTGAGACAAACGAGTCGTAGTGGGGGAAAGGGTGTGTGTAGTTGACGGGAGGCTATTCGGGGCGGGCCGTCGGTCCCAGGTCCCGCGTCTCCCCCGTGAATTGGATGGTGCTCGGTTGTGTCGGAAGGGACCCGGGGTGCCTAAGTGCGAGCTGCGGTGTCCTCTCTGCCTCGACAGTCTTCGTCTGTGCCCCGGTGCGAAGGGCGTCTCGTCTTCGTCGGATCGAACGGTACTTTTTCTGTCTTCGTCGACCTCTTCCTGCCCACTCGCCTCGGGCGGAGACGGAGGCCGCAGGGGCCCCGGGGTCCCGCGGGGGCGGATGCTCGATGCGTTCTCTGGGTTAAAGAGCCCCCCTTTAGAGACGAAAGATTCTCACCCAACCTTAACTCAAAACAGGCAGTGTTGGGTTTTGGGGTGGCTTATCAGGGTGAGGGAGAGATTCGGAACCAAAAATATTTGTCTTGTCTTTTCCCGACCTGGTGCAGGCACGGAAGGTTTGAGACGAGGAGCCTCGGAGACGGGCCCGGCGCCCCCACCTACCCCCCTGGGAGGAGAGGAGAAGCTGGGTTCATGAAGACAACCACCCCTACAGGTGGTGACGTTGGTTCTGTAGGGAACTTCCGTAGACGACGAGTCTGAACCGACCTCAACGAGAATGACAACAAGTCGGCGATTCAGCCCAGGTCACGAAACGCTGGGACACCTGACGTCGTGTGGTCCGAAGGGTCAGGAAGTGGTAGAGGAACTCGAACGAGCTTGAGTACAGGCAACTCAGTCACCGCGGTAGGTTGGTAGGGTGAGACACAGCAGGGGAAGTGGAGGTCGGGAGTTAGAAAGGGTCGTAGTCCCAGAAATGGAAACTCAGTCGAGAAACGTAGTCCAGTGGAAATACTAGGATCTTTGCAATTCAGGGACATAGGAAGGAATTACCTCACAATGAGTAAACTACATACGGCTCCTTAAAAAGAAAAAAGTTTTTGTTTGACCTTAGGAAGTCCTCGAACTCCAAGGCTCGTAGTGGTTCCCAGGGGCAGAGAGCCCCGCCCCCGAGTCCCCCGCAGACCCCAGCCCGCCCCTCCGTCGCACACTCATCCTCCAGCACTCCGACGTGTCCGAGTGAGACCCGAAGACCCGAGGGGACACACACCAGCGGGTCCGACGGGCACTCTACGCTCCCCTGTCGGCTTTGCTACGGGCACAGGACGTCGGGATCAGGGTCGGGCACCTGGGGGTCGACTTCTCTCTGAAGGGGTTCCCCTTCTCGACGGTCACTCGCTCAAAAGGTCTTGTTCTCTGGGGGTGGGGTGGGGCCGACAAGTCGTTTCGGCCGCAAAGGAAGGTGCTGTAGGGCCGGGTCGCCCAGATTCGGCCACTTCGGTGTGAAGGAGAGGTACTGAAAGGGGTGCAAGTCGTTGGGTGGAGCCTTTGAAGATATCCTTCAAACGGAACGTAGACATGAGCGACGTAATAAGACCCCTTTCTTACGGACGAAACTAAAATTTTCCCTGGGACTGACAGAAATTAGTTGGTATTTGGGACGCGATTAACGGGGCCTCCCACCCACCGTCGGTGTCCGCGACAAGAAGAGCCCTTCCGCCCAGGGACCCGCGAGACCCTCGCTCGAAGGGCGTCCACCGGGACGGGGCGCGATAAGATGTCCCTACAAAATCCTGTTGGGGTCCTCAGTTTAGAGTCGGAAGAGTCCGTTAGACGCAAGAAAGGGTCGCCTCCTTCCACGGACCTTCAACTCGACGTGTGTGAGTCCAAAGAGTCGGGGTAAAGCTACGGCTACGGACCTCGTGTGCGTGTGGCGACGGACGTCTCAGGCAGCCTTGTGCACCCCTTTGTACCCGAGAAGTCTTATCCGATTATAACCCGGTTTCTGTCCTAGACGGAGAAGCTCGAAGAACCACCTCGTGAGGGTGGTGGGTGAGTACTTCTAAGTGACTTAGTTCTCTCCTCTTAGAGGTGTAAACCCCTGTAAAGGTCTCCCCTCGGTTTACTGAGGAGTCGTGTCCCATAACTTCAAAGGGTTGGAAGACCACGTCTTGGTCTTCCCCGTAAGGAGAGGGTAGGACTGGGAGTATTGTAGAGACGGGTAGTTTCTCAATTTTCTTGCAAAGTCACCTTCACTAATTTTGCTGTGGTAAAAGTTCGGAGATTCTCTGAGGAGTGAACCCATTCCGTAAATGAAAGATCTTCTACTAGTTCAACGAGCGTTATTAAAGTACCGTTAATTAGAACACGAATTTACGATTAGGACATTAATCTTCGTCAATTTTAGGGCGTGTTCTTACTGGCCGAGTCAGTCACAGTTACAGGGACATGCGATGTCCCCACCAGAACTCTCTCCGGCGTGTTTACTAGACAGAGGAGAAGGACCCCTACGTCCGTAAGTTTGGAGTGGAAATTTTTACGAAGAAACACCGTCCTCAGCGACTTCAGTTTCGCCTTCCTCCCGACTCCGCGGCTGTTTCCTAGGACATCCTCCTGACCCCCAGTAGAGTCGTCCTCTCTCTTCGGTGCAGTGAGACTCGAACCTCCGGCCCGACGAATGCTGTCTCCGTTTGCCACAGAATTCCTTTGCTGTATCCGCTGGGAACGGGGTCGGACCGGCACTACGACGGGTGTTCGTGGGTCTCACGAGTCGCACGTTTCGGCCCAGACTCCGGGACGGGTCCCTCCGGACGTCCTCCCTGGCAGGTGTCCTTCGTGGGCCGTCGGCCACCTGTGACCTGCCAATCGAGACGGTGACACCCTCCAGTCCTGATCTAGGCGCCAGTCCGACATTCGTTACTGCGCGGAGAACCTCTTCTACACTGGAGAAGAACCGCCTGCATACAAAGAGACTTCCTAGGGTCTTCAGTGTACCGATATACTTTATCCGATTTTGTCCTAGGGAAGGTACACTAAGTCTGCCTTCCGATTCTGCCATTCTGAGCGAATCTAAAGCCTACGCCCTCGTGTCACGTTGGGACTCAGGAGAGACCCCGAAGGGGCGACCAAGCCCCATTTCTTCGACAGAAGGTTACGTCCCCGACACCGACCCCTCGATTCGAGAGAGCCCGACGTCCCGTCGATTCCGGTGTCGGTGTCTTCGGGCACGTGGTGTCGCCTCTACGCCGTGTCGGTCTCTTCTCGGCCCAGCGAAAGGAGTTACGACGCGGGTGACCTGGGAAGGCAGTGGTAGTAGTAAGTGAGTTGTGTAGAGTCCGTGTTTAAGTTCCGTGACCCCTGTCCTCTGTTCTACGGTAGAGACTGGAGTTTCCGACTACCAGACCGCCCCCCTCTACTCGTGCGTTCGTAGTTGTTTGTGTGTCGGTGCACCGTCTACCCAAGCTCCCGTACTCCTCTTTCGTCGGGTAGAATCCGTTTCGTACTTAGCGAGTCTCCCCGAAGTGTCTCCGTTGGCTCGGCTCACACTCTCTACCAAGACTACCTCACCCCACTTGGCGGGCGTGGACACACACGAGTCAGGACCTTGTAAGAGACTGGGACGTCTGACATCGGACGGTCCGGGGAGACAGGTACCCCAAAGGGTCTTTTCTTTTGACCTCACCCAACGGTAAAGGAGGAGGTCGCCTAGAAGGGCCGGGTCCCTACCGTGGGTGCAGAGATCTTAGGGGACGTACCCGTGGACCTTGTCGGGTAGTTGTCGGTTGCCTCCACGCGCCCACCTCGGTCGGACGGGGACCCTCTCCCGTGTGTCGAGAAGAGGAGTCCCTCTCGAGACTCACAGTCCCCACCTCCCCCGCCTTCCCTATGCGGACCCCTCCCGTCGATGGTCGACGACCGCCCCAGTGTGCCCGTACCCCGTGGGCCCTGCGCCCTTACAGGTCAGCCCCCTCTTGTGTCTCCTTTCCTTGGGTGACTCTTCTGTGGCCGGCGGTGGACCTTCGTGTGCACAGACTCTGCCCGTTGCACGCTCGTGGAAGGCCCTGTGCGCCCGGCGTCTACGAAAGTCGGAGCTCTAGCTAGGGCGGACGGACGCGTCTCCCCGCGGACCTACAGTTCGTGGCCGGGTCGGCTCCACCCAAGAAGGTTCTGACTCTGAGTGAGCTCTCGGGAAGTCGTAGGAGAGGTGGTTGTGCTTTTGACTAATTCAAGTAGGAGCACGATTTTGGTAGCCGCTTTCCGACGACCAGTAGTCTGTGTTGTGGATCTACGGAATAATTAGCGTTTACAACTTTCAATGACTCTTCACCCCCCTAGACTACCTTTGTGCCATTGACCCACTAGTTTCCATAATTGTCGAGTGACTGCTACCAGTTAGACCTGTGTGGGCTTCTTCGTCGACGGACTCGGACGGGAGGGTCGGGTTTGGTCTGGTCGGTGTATCCGGGACAGGGGAGGACACGGGGGCTCGACGTAAATTAGGGTTCGAAAATAAATTCTCTTTACTGGAGGTCGATTACGGAAAAGGAAAGTCGCTCGCCGACCACGTCGAGGAGGGACAACCGTCGGGGTCCGCCCGTCAGGGTGGGGTGTCCGGAAGGCCGACGACACCTTTCGAGGACGTGTCTCGGAGGTCCGCTGTCTACCCGGCGGGTGGGCGTGGGGCAGGGGCCGTAGGTGTTTTTCAGTTCCCAGTGGCACTTGGAACCCCAGTGAGGACCTCAAGTCCCCTCCTCTGACTACAAGACAGGAACACTTTTTTTCTCGGTGGACGTGGTATTTGCAAGGACAAACTGTTTCTTCGTAAATTGAAGCTCGAGAACGAGACACTACGGACTCTTGGCACGTGCGATTTGCCATCCCTGACATCGGGATTCGGGTACTTCTGTCTTTCCTTAAGGGGAGCTCCGGCTCGTGCGACCTGAGGCTGGAGGCCCGGCCCCAGCTCGGGACGTGTGGGGGTCGGCTAGTGCCGGGCGTAGAAGTGCGCCGCCGGAAAGGGTGGCCAGGAAGGCCCCGGAGACCCTTCGGTGGACGTCGAAGGACCCTCGCCCGCTCCCTGGCGGGGTTCCCGGAGACACGAATGTCCGTGCGGGGACAGTAAGAGAAGGAACAGGTCTACGGGCGGGGGGGGTAGGGTCGTAGGGCCCCCGGCCCGTCTCTCGGACTGCGTGCCGAGTACTTACCGACTGATTGCCAGCTAGTCTCACTAAGGATACGTCTCGACTGCAGTGACGGGGTCGACGGGGCCGACGCGATGACTTGCCACCCTCCTGTGTACCGTATGTATCTTGCACTAATGAATTTAGTTGTTGGACTCCCGTCCAGGGGTGTGTCAAGATCTTCCAAGAGTCTCCTACGTTGGAGTGTCGACGGTCTTCGGAGTGTAGGAGTGTGGACGTCCTTCGAGAGGGGGAGGGGACCTCGTGCTAATCTTGGAGGTAGAGGTTCGCCTTGATTGTTTGCTTCATAGACTCTTTTAGTCTGAGAAGACGTCCTGTCAGATAAGCCCCTCTACACAAGGACTTTGTCGACATTTCGGATGCTACAAAAAAGGTAAATAAATGTTGTAATTTAACTTTTAAGCAAGGGTACTCCCTATAAAAAAAAGAAATGGTGAGGAGGTTTGGTTTATTTTTCGCGTGTCCTGACATCCTTTGGATAATTTTAGTGCATAACTTTGTTTTTTTCCTGTGACAAGTCTATTGTAGCGTGGTAGCGGGTTTCCGTTCTTCATTTTTATGTGGTCCTTCGACTGCGGGAAGGGTATTTATGACGTGGTTAGAGATTTCCTGGGACTAGAGACTAAAGGTTTCCCGTTAGAGGTAGGGTCATCAGGGAACCCTCAAAGACAAAATGAAACCCTTAATAAAAGTTTGACCCACTCAGACGTGTCCAGTTTACCTTTACCTCGATGAGATTGCTGACTGTGCGCACGGATGCCAAATTCTCGTGGCGGGTCCTCCGGTGAGCATACCCGTGGCATTCGAACCGAGCAGTACCCAACAGCGACTACAGACACAAGAGTGACACCTGTCTGGGGTACCTGACGTCGTGTGGTCCGAAGGGACAGGAAGTGGTAGAGGGTTTCGAACGAGTTTGAGTACAGGCAACTCAGCTGTTACGGTAGGTTGGTAGAGCAGGAGACAGCAGGGGAAGGGGAGGACGGAAGTTAGAAAGGGTCGTAGTCCCAGAAAAGGTCACTCAGTCGAGAAGTGTAGTCCACCGGCTTCTTGACCTCGAAGTCGAAGTCGTAGTCAGGAAGGTTGTTTACAAGTCCCAACTGAAGGGAATCCTACCTGACCAACCTAGAGGAACGTCAGGTTCCCTGAGAGTTCTCAGAAGAGGTTTCAAGTTTTCGTAGTTAAGAAGCCGTGAGTCGGAAGAACGACCAGGTCGAGAGTGTAGGCGCGCGCTGGGGACCTTTTCGGTTCCGCCCGATTAGGGAAGTGGAGGGGAGCGGGCGGGCCGCGAGAAGGGAGACCGGAGAGTTTGTGGGGGCAGGAAGCCGGAGGAGGTCCCCAGAGAGGGAGGGGGAGGGGAATCAGAGAGGTCGTGGAGAGTCGTCGCTGGCTGGTCGTGGGGACTTTGACTCGTGAATCAATGTACACCTGCACCGAGGAGGCACTTAACGAGGTGCGCCGTGGGCAAAGAGGGGACCCACAGTCAGGGTGCAAATCTGGAAGGCAGTGGAGCCTCTTGGACGCCCCACGACTACACCCAACTCGTTTATAAATCCCCAAACGGCAAATAGGGTTTCTCTGAGAACTTAACTACTCTCTGCACCCTCCCGGAGGCGGAGACCCAAGCCCTCAGTCTGGACCCGAGTTCGAGGTCGCGACGGTGAGGGGCGGACCAGGGGCGTCGAAGGACGGGGAGACTCGAGCCGAGCCACCGACGCACGACGCCGACAGGCGCTTCGCCCCGACATTCCGAGTCGTGCCTCCTTCCAGGTCCGGACGCCTGTCGTCCCCGGGTCCGTCCTGGTGGACGGCGCTGGGACCCCGGCCCAGACGGCGTACCCCTCCCCAGGCGCGGCCACTGCGCTCCCCGCCCCCGTGGGGACTTCGCGGGCAGACCCGAGGACAGGACCTGCCCTTCAGCCTAGAGAAGAGGAACCGAGAGCAAAAGAGCGACCGCACGTCCGCGAGTGTCGCAACGTAGCCAGAGGCGACACGTTGGTGCACTCGCGCCACAGTCCCGTGCAGGTGGCGACGGAGGACTCAAGGAAGGCAGGCGTAGGGAGGGGATGCCGCGATGGGTCCCGGGGCGCGGCTCGAGACGCACACAGGTCGTCGAGGGGCGACCGACGCACAGATACGAAGTCCCGACGAGCGAGGGAAGTGGGGTGGGAGAAGAAGGGGGCGACGTGGGTGTTCGGAGCGGAGACACAGACACAGATAAGGATGGAATGCTCATCCAAGTAGTCATGGTAAAAAGGTCTAAAGTATATGTATACACAATTATGTGCTATAGACTGAGAAATTTTGTAAAGGTAACTAATTGGACACCGAGTGTTTAAATAGTCCATGACAATTTTTACACTGACGAAACTATGAGCTCGATGCCGAACCCTCGACGACCCACTTCCTGCATCCCTTGAGACACGATAACCGAAAACCCTGAACAAAAACCATGGCGTTCACGGCGACGACGACGACGATTCAGCAGTCAGCACAGGCTAAGAAGCGCTGGGGTACCTGGCGTCGGGTGGTCCGAGGGGGTAGGGACCCTAAGAGGTCCTTTCTTGCGACCTCACCCCCCGGCAAAGGAAGAGGTCACGTACTTTCACCTTTCACTTTCCCTTCAGCGAGTCAGTACAGGCTGAGAAGCTCTGGGGTACCTGGCGTCGGGTGGTCCGAGGAGGTAGGTACCCTAAAAGGTCCGTCCTCGTGACCTCACCCCCCGGCAAAGGAAGAGGTTCACGGCGATCAGTGATAAATAATAAATATGAAGGCAAGAGGAACTTCGGTCCGATTAAGACTAAGACTTGTAGATTTTAATGAGATGTTTAAAATTTCTTTACTAATGATTAATCAATAAAGGGAATCAAACCGTAAGATATAAATCCTGACTTAAAGGACGTGTGTTTATTGATGACACAAAAATTTAGTCTAAACGACACCTACCTTACAAACACGGAGGTCCAAACATGCGACTCCGGGATTGGGGGGACCCCTACCACGTCCCTGCCCCGGAACCCCACTTCTCCAGCACTCCTCGGGAGTCCCATCCTTGTCACGGGGCTTCGGAGGTATCGTGCCGCGGGAGGAGACGGCGGGCGACGGATGAGAGTTGGAGGAGAGAGAGGGGACAAGGGATTCTGTGTCGGTCCTCCGTCGACGAGGTGTGGTCCTTCTACCAAGACAGGTCTTTGCCAGTTATCTGTGGAACTAAAACATAAAGGACAGTAGGTCTTGGTGTTCTTTAAGTCAGGTACCATAATAATGTTGTCGGAATCGATTCTGCTCTAAGGTTAGGAAGGACCATGGCAGTAATTTTATAGAGATGAAGATAGGTAATTTGTCCGAAGGTAATTTGACTGCTAGACACGCTGAAACCCGTTCAATTAAAGAAGCACGGAGCCAAAGTAGGAGACATTCCTATTATTTAAAGACGTGTCCAAATTTGTTCAGTGTGGCCACTTCACGAAGTTTCCACGGGGAGACCCCCCTACACGAACCAGTGACTCGACGACAACGACAATCATAATTCCTCGGCGACTCAAGTGTCAGGATCTCGCCTCGTTAAGAGACGTGTTTGTTCGCCTGGTCCGGAGGTCGCTGTCCGGGTCTGATGTCGGCCTCCGCGGGGACCGACCGAAAGTACGCACTCATCAGAGACTGGGTCACGCCCACAGAGGGGGCTCTGTTAAGGTGTCAGTTCAAGTTGACGTCCGCCGCTGCCGCACTAGTCGGGGGCTCGGGGTCCTCCGAGCGGCACAGCAGGGACACTCGACCCGGAAAGAGGACGTGGCCCATGACACTCGACGGGGTCGCCCCGGGGCCACCCGGAAAGAGGACGTGGCCCATGAACTCGGTGGGGTCGCCCCGGGGCCACGGTGAGGACTCCGAGTCGTCTCGGTCCGGGGAGCCCGTCGTCGGACCCTTACTGCGCTGGTCAGATCGCGCGGGGCGGACCCCAGACACAAGTCTTCGTGGTCCTGACCCTCGTCGGGTACCGGTCCACCAGGACGGACTCCGCCCCGGCCCTGAGAGGGGCGACTCCAGACGGACGAGTGGACGCCCCGCCCCCCGTGGTGGCCCGAAAGTCCCGTTTCCTGTCCGCGAGAGGGAATGCGGCGAGGTAGGGAATGGTGAGCCACTCGGAGACAAAATACACTAAAAGAGACTTCGAGATACGAGGGACGGCGATGCACTGAAACTGTTACCTCCTTGGAATCATCTTTTCTCTCTCTTCAGTCACTCCCCGACGCTACCACACCTGGCCGAGCACGTGGTCGGGGGTCCCAGACGGACGAGACCCGGGTCCCCGGGCCGGTAGTCAGTCTCACCTAAGGGGGTTTGGGGCGTCCACTCCCTTGCGTCCACTCGTAGCGTCGGGGTACACGTTCCTACGTCCAGCCCTCCAAGACTCGTTTATTTCGTTGAAGAGACTCTGTGTCTCAGTGTCCCTCGGGCACAGACGGCACCCCTGAACTGTGTGCTGGGGTACGACCAGTAGTCGACGTACCCCAAGTAAAGTACTCCAGTGGGCCACCGTTTCGCTCCCTGGGAGGGGAACGTTGTGGAACTCTGGGAGACTAAAAGGGACTTAAGAATAGACTGTCCTGTCGCGCCCCATCTTTTGAACTAATCAAAAGTTTCTTTTTTTGCACTCATTCAAGGGGTTTCACTCGAGAGAGACCCTGTCGGAGGGGGTGGGTCGAGAAGGAAGTTGTCTGGGAGGCTCGGAAAATAGAAAGATATTCTAGACAATAAATGTCATTCTCAGTCAGCCGAGAAGACGAAGACACTATCGGATCTTAAGGATTTATGTTCACCCTTGTGCCAGGGTCCTCTCAGGGACTCAGGGTGCTCAGAGTAGAGTACTCTCACCTACAGGGACAGGTCCTCCTCCCGCACAGGTTTTCCACCCTGTGTCATCCGGGTCTTGTTCCTCGCTTTCACCGACGGCAGACCCCGAAGGTGGGATTGAGTCGAGTCACCCGTAGAGCCGTCTGTGCAGGCCAGTGGGACTCCGGGGAACCGGCTCGCACCTAAAGCGCCCTCGGGTCTCCCCTTCGACACGACGCTGTCGCGGGTGGGTCTGTGCCGGGCTCCCCCCGCGGGCCGGTCCCTGCGCCTGCACCTCGGTGGCGCCGGCCCGGGAGCACCCATTGGCGACGCCCTCCCACTACCGACCTTCGTGTCCCGGACCCTAGGGGTGAGTGCGACACTGAGACGTCCTGGGACAGAGGGCCCCGGAGCCAAAGGAGGAGACCTTTTGCTGCGATCACTAGCCCGTCAACACCTTACATCATTTAATCGGACGCGCGTAAAGAGTCGCGGGGTGTGTGTCGTCTCCGCACATGTACGGGGTTTCGCGACGACAATAGTAGTGCCGGGTTGCGGGGTCTTGTGGACCCGGTGGGGCGTGGACGGGGGTGGGTCCGACGTGGAAGTGGTCTCGTGGAGCACGGTGCCGAAGCCCGTCGGGTAGGTAGGGGTGCCCCCGTCGGCACGGGAGTCTCGGGAAGAGGTGTGTCGCGAGCGCTGAGCGACCTGCGGCTCACGGACGCCTAGGCCCTCCGCCCACGTGCACTCGGTCGCCGAGACGCAGGTCGGGCCGAGCCCCGGCCGGAGGGGACCAGACGTCCGGACGCCCGCCGGGTCGGTGTGGCGGCCCCTCCACGGAGTGGACACTGCACGTCGAAAAGTAGGCACTGGAGCCGGAAGTCCATCTACGCCGGGGAGAAGAGGCACACCAGGTACGGTGTCTCCGACCCGTGCAACTAGTGTGTGACGAACACGTGCAAGTACAGTGTCCGACGTTCAGTTCTTTCGTGTCGCACTCCGACGCACACCGGACCTTGGTGGGGGCGGAGACACAAAACCAACGCACTTCTCTTCGCCTTGACTCGGTGGGAGACTGAGCTATGGGACGGCAGCTCGCAGTCACTGTATTCCTTGACGATCGTCGACAGGGGGTGTCGTGTCCGAGGACACTCACTGTGCAGGGACTTTATGAGGTCGGTACGGACAGGTCGGCGTTGACTTCGTCTGGTGGAGGCGGACCGGAGGGCTTGCACGGATATTGCAATTGTCGTTTGTTTTAGGTCCGTCCGCTTACGCGTGTTTGTCCCCGATTGCTTGCGAAACACGCGTGTCTCCGTTCGCTGCGTGTGTCAAATTTCCCCCAAGAAAGACGGTTTCTCAGAGAATACGGAAGGACTCTTAGGCGCCCCGACTCCTATGCTATAGGTGCAAGAAAAGGAGTCGCTTGAGAAGTAGGGGTTCCTCCGAATGCACGTACCGAAGACAAACAACAACAACAAAAATCTTCTTGGACACTAACTATAAAATTTGGATAGAAGTGTATAAATTTATAGTAAGACGCATTTTGTTTATGTGCGGACCGAGTCATTTCGTAGGGAGTGGTCGACTGTAATGCACCCGCTCCGCCCCTCCTGATTTCTGTGGGACTTTCCTCAGGACACGTGCCTCGTGTTTGTGTTCCGAGACGCATCCGCAAGGACGAGGCGACCGGGGCGTGGAGTCCGAAGGCCTTCCTCGCCCACCGGGGACCTTGGGAGTCGTTAGGGGGCCCCCGTGGTGTTCCGAGAAGACAGTGAAGTTCCACCTCGGAAGAACGGTGAGAGCAAAACTCACGAATTGAGGAGCCAGGTACCCTGAGAGGTCCGTTCTTATGATCTCACCCAACGAGAAAGGAGGAGGTCGCCTAGGAGGGCTGGGTCCTTGACTTGGGAGTCGAGAACGTAGAAGACGTGACCGTCCACCCAGGAAATGGTCGACTCGGTGGTCCCTTCGGGCAAATTGTGCTGCTTGATTTGTCGTTCTTCGTAGCACTTCGCGTCCGGAGTCGGTGTGTCCGAGAGCTCTTCGACACGATACTCGGCGCGACTGGTGGAGTGAACCCACCTTGAACTTCCTCATTTCCGGTCGTGGAGGACCCCGCCGACACCCGGGTCCTCCCGCCGCCTCTTTCCTGGGCCCGATGCAGGACACAGTCGGCGTAGTGAGCCTCGGTCACACAGGGCCCTTCACGGACGAAGACGAGACGGACGACGCTCCACTCGGACGTCCCCCGTCGACTGAGGGGTGGTTCGTCCCTACGGGTGTCGTGGTAGTGTGATATCCCACATCCTCGTACCCCTCTCCCCCAGAGGTGGTACGTGCAGTCCCCTCCCCAGACCGGGAGCTGGTGGCCGAGTGTCAGGAGGACAAGGTCGTACCTCGTGTCTGTCGTCGGTTCTCGGGGAGTGTCGTCGGGTCTCTGTGTCGTCGGGTCTCGGGGAGTGTCGTCGGGTCTCGGGGAGCGTCGTCGGGTCTCTGTGTCTGTCGTCGGGTCTCTGTGTCTGTCGTCGGGTCTCGGGGAGCGTCGTCGGGTCTCGGGGAGCGTCGTCGGGTCTCTGTGTCTGTCGTCGGGTCTCTGTGTCTATCGTCGGGTCTCCGGGAGTGTCGTCGGACCTCGGGGAGTGTCGTCGGGCCTCGTTGAGCGTCGTCGGGCCTCGGGGAGTATCGTCGGACCTCGGAGAGTGTCGTCGGGCCTCGGGGAGTGGTGTCGGGTCTCTGTGTCTGTCGTCGGGTCTCGGGGACCGTCGTCGGACCTCGGGGAGTGGCGTCGGGTCTCTGTGTCTGTCGCCGGGTCCCGGGGAGCGTCGTCGGGCCTCGGGGAGTGGCTTCGGGTCTCTGTGTCTGTCGTCGGGTCTCGGGGAGCGTCGTCGGACCTCGGGGAGTGTCGTCGGGTCTCGGGGAACGTCGTCGGGTCTCTGTGTCTGTCGTCGGGTCTCGGGGAGCGTCGTCGGACCTCGGGGAGTGTCGTCGGACCTCGGGGAGTGTCGTCGGGCCTCGGGGAGTGTCGTGTCGTCGGGCCTCGGGGAGTGTCGTCGGGCCTCGGGGAGTGTCGTCGGGCCTCGGGGAGCCTGAGGCTCCTTTTCTCAATTTCTGTGTTACGTTGTGTGACGAAGTCCACCCTTGTGTCAGGTATTTGTCTTAGACTTCGTCTTGGGATTGTATATTTGGTCCCCGTACACTAAAATAATCGTACTCACGCACGATTCAGTGAAATCAGCACAGACTAAGACACTGGGGTTCCTACTTCGGGCGGTCCGAGGAGGCAGGTACCCTAGGAGGTCCGTTCTTACGACCTCCCCTGACAATAGAGGAGGAGGGCCCCCAGAAGGGCTGGGTCCCTGACTTGGGCGTAGAATGAATGTAGAGGACGTACCCGTCCGTCTACCTAAGAAATGGTGACTCGGTGGCCCCTTCGGGAAAATAATCTTATGTAAACCGATTATTTAAGTTTAGATATGGTAATAAGTGACAATCCTGTGAGGACCTATCGGTAATTGTAGGAGTCTAGGATTGTGTTGATACCCGGCTCGACGACCCCTACGAGCCACCTCTGAGTCGAGTCGGAGCTCCTACGTAAGTGAGGACCGGACACAATTTCAGCCGTCGTGGGGGCCACGACCAGGTGGGTCTTGTCGTCTTCCCATGGGGAATTTGACCGTGGGCAAATTCCCGTACCCAGTACCAGGACCGGGTGTGCCTGCTCCCACGCCGCCCTCTGTGTACCGAACAAGACGGGAGCCTCAGTCACCCGTAGTCAGAGTTCCCGTGGAAGTTGAACAATGCAGCTCACGGATTGTGTCGGCTCATAAGTGAAAACGAGGTTCAAAATGTTGTCAGTTTTCACACAAATGTTTGCGTGAATGTTAGGTGTGATTGGGCCTTTCGCCGGAGAAACCTTAGGCTGTTAGAGACCTGCGTTTCCTTTGGTGGACTGGTGTCCCCAAAGAGCGCCGACAATCCCAGGTCCCGAGCCCTCCCACGTCGGACGCAAGATTCTTCGATGAGTGGAGGAGGTATTTCAAGTGTCTCGAACGGAAGATACATGTCAACTGGGACTCGCTGCACCCAAAGTTGATGGGCAGAGGAGGTATTTCAAGTGTGTCGAACGGAAGATACATGTCACTGGGACTCGCTGCACCCCAAAGTTGATGGACAGAGGAGGTATTTCAAGTGTCTCGAACGGAAGATACATGTCAATGGGACTCGCTGCACCCAAAGTTGACGTGCCCAAAAGAATCTGTGCCTGGGGGGAAGGACTCTTAATGTGCCGACCGGGGCCATAGGTACCTCCCAATGGTGTCTGTGACTCCCTTCTGTTGCGTCTGCGTACAGAAACGAGGCGCACCCCTGCTACTCCGACACCCGGTGTCGTCGTCGTAACAGCCCAGTTGTACGACTGACACGGGTTTGAGAAGGAGCAGATGATTTTTTTGTCCGAGCAGTAATGGCCGAGATTAATGGAAGAGGACGGGATTTGCACTTTAGAATGACTTTGTTTATTTATCGGACCCCGTTAGAGTAATGTACTCTAATTAGCTTCGTTTCTCAAAGGTACTTTTTTTGTCTACAGAAAGAGGGGAGGACGTCAACCGTGTTTGTGTGTCTTGTTCCTCCCTCTTCCCCCTCCCACCCACAGAAGGCCCTAAAGTAGAGAGTGACCGGACCATCCTGAACTAGACGGGTATTAATGCGTTCTACTCCCTTGAATTTCGCTCTAGGACAAGAATAAAAGTGACACCAAAACCGAGGTTCCTCTCGGGTGACCTAAAAAGGTGTCAGGTGGGTGATTAACCTCTGTGCCCGCCTATTACTGACACCCACGAGTCGAGTAGAACTTCGACTTGGTTTGCACCTTAGACCCCCACCCCACAGAGGAAAGTCGTGCACCGTAAACGAACCCCCAAACTGGTCGGACGTAAATTGTCACTAATCTCTAAGGATGGCACTTTTTGACCCCGGTCGTGGTTGACGTACTTTAGCCCACGAAAAAGCCCAGATGTTAATCCGTCCCTTCAGTATACTATTTGATCTTGGAGCGGTCACCTCCCTAAGATATGAAGACATTAACTCAGGTATAGACTTACTGTCGATGGTTAAAAGACTTTCGAAGGACTCGTAGTGTCCCGGGACGACCGGGGCCCCCGCGACGTTCTTGTCTTTCGTATGAGTGACAGTGTGAAGTAGGGGACCACCTACTCCGGCATCTCGTCCCTGGGCGTCACCAGCGTCTTCCACCCCGACGGTATACACACCTAGAACTTGAACACGAACGAGGAGCCCAGGACGTCCCTCTTCGCCGCGTGTCTGACAGTCAGTGCGCTCCTGGCGCAGATCCCGGTTCGGTTCGGGTCCGGACGGGGAGGGCAGGGGTACCGTTGCCAGATCCGGCGGGCGCACCCGGGGCAGGAGACTACAGGACACTGCCGCCCCGAGGACAAGACCCGGCCCGTGGTCTGTGGACGTGGAGGAGAGAAAGGTCCATACTGGACGTGTGCAGCCCGAAAGGTGGTCTTGGTGGCACAGACCTCGGTCTCGGTGGTTCCCCTAGCTCCACGGGGTCCGTTCGTCTCGCCAAGTCTGTTGTGCCGCACGTACAGGGGCCCTGTGCCTGTGTGTGTGTCTGTGTGTCTGTGTGTGTGTGTCTGTGTGTGTACGATCACTAGAAGTTTCAGAACTCTAGACTGGTTGCCGGTTCTGAAATTGTGACCAAGGGTAGACTCTCGAAAGTCTTTAAGTGAGTCTCACTCCGAGACCGAGGATTGTAATTTTTTTTTTAAAAAAAATTTATAAGCGTTGTGTAAACAACACTGCGTTCTTGTGGTGACTAAAATACTTATTTCGAAATGACCTTGTGTCGACGCGAGTGAGGAACTGTAGGAGAGACATCGATGTTACCGGCTCAATTCGTTGTCTTGGGATTACTGGGTGTGTCCGACTTTGAGTTTAACCGGGCATGTCCTGTTCGGGGGGCAGAGAGGAAATCCCACCACGGCAGACCTCATGCCGGAGATACACCGCAGTAGCACTGGGCTTTGAACAATCTTTGATTTAGCACCTCGGGGAGGGGTCTGGTCGACTTAATTTGAGGTCCCTGTCCGAAGTGGTGCGGGACGCCCACTCGGACTCCGGCCGTCCGTGCACTGCCGCCCCTCGGGGACGACATCTTCCGAAGGGGTGTTTACGACTCGGTCACGGACCCTGTAAGGTCCGCGTGCACACACAGACACGGACTCCGTCCCGTGATCAATGAACCTTTACAGAGAGCCCTAGTCTCTTTAGTTGTGGAAGGAGCCCCCGAATGAAAGGACCGGTCCTCGTCGACTCTTGCACCAGACTTCACCCCCGAAGTGGAGAATGGTCAAGAGGGTTGTAGGGTCCTGCGACCTGGCTTATAGTGCCCGTGTCCGACCGTAGTCGTGATTGGGTTTCAAGGGTCCTGCCGGTCATGTCCGACACACGGTGGTACACCTCCCGTCGCACCTCCGGTCCCCCTTCCTGTCGGGCAGCAGGGGTGTCTTCCTGCCGTAGTTGGTAGCCGCTCTCTATTTAGGTCCGACCGTCGAGGGTGCGCCCGGGGCTCGGGCCCACGTGCCGCCGGGGTCCGTCGACAGGACGGTCGGCGTCAGTGTAGTTAGAGACAACCGCACCGCGTGCCCCTGAGTGAAGTGAAAAGTCCCTCTGGGCCCGAAGGAGGAGGTCCGAGAGTGGACCCTTCCACGTCCCCCCCGACGGAAGGACCTGTACCACCCTCCTCCGGTCCTCAGGAGTGTGGGATTTTAGGTGCACGTCGGTTCCTGGCCCGGACGCTACGTCCTGTCAACTGTCGTTGTGGCGGAGGACGGACCACTGGTGGGGACTCACGCCCTCGAAGGAGTGTGGGCTGCGGAGAGGACAACCTCGGAGATGTCCCAAGACTTGGGTCGGAGCTGTGGTCGAGTCGTCGGAGCCCTTCAGTACCGCGAGTAAATGCTCCGTCTTTGTGCGGGCACAGGATCTGCCCCTCACCCCGGGTCCCTCGCTTACTCCTTCCCGAAACGTTAGACTCTCTACAGTCCTGCTTACGTTCCCTCCCGCTGAAGGTTGGCATTGTACGAGTAACCAGTATTTTCTCTGAAGGACTTCGTGTCCCGACTTAAACGGTGACCCGGTCTTGGTTCCGACCGTCAATGCATAACTGTAACAGAGAGCCGAAGGACCTTTGGTTTCGTTCTCCTCTTTTCTCCGTTTGTGTTATCCAAGAGGACCCTACCGTTCCGGTGGACATCCGCCTTTAGACAGAGTCATGGGAGATTTCAGTAAAGAGTAGAGTCTACGTCACTTGGCGGTTGTGTGTGCACACTCTCCCTGGACGTCCAGAACTTGTCTCGTGTGAAAGACGGGACGAGTGACCCCTACGGGTGTCAATTGGTGTGTCTTCACTACCCTTCAGACCGGTACGAGCTACGGTGTCTGTGCGCCGAGCTACGGTGTCTGTGCGCCGAGCTACGGTGTCTGTGCACCGAGCTACGATGTCTGTGCGCCGACCAGATGTGTGGTTTCGCCGTGATGGGGGTCCGACCGTTGTAAAAAAAGTAGAGTGCGTTATGCACCTTTAGAATGAAAAATAAAGAGGTCCGTGACCGTTGGAGAGTAATTCACCTCACACTTTGGGCGACAGTATACAGTGTTCGGACTGTAATAGAATATTACTTACACCCTTTGCGAGGCGAGTCTACGAGACAGCAGATGTGGAAACCCCCTCTTCTTTGTAAAAACTGATTTGGTTAAAAGTATCCGTGGCTACTTCAGATCGGATCTTCAGATTTAGATCTGGAGAATCCTTTTTTATTGTGTCCTCTTAAAGTTCAAGATAACCTTCGTAGATGGTCGGACGAAAAGGATGGAATCAAAATATTACATCGTTGTAGTAGCCTTTTAAAGAGTCGTAAAGATGGTCCTGAAAAGTTTCAGTAGTGGTAGTGTAACATTATGTAGGTTTCATTTGGACACCCAGAGGTCACGTGCCATAAAACTCCGACTACTCGGAACGTAAAGGCCCTGTCGAAGAACTTAATAGACATTCGTAGGTCTTCCGCATAAGGTCTGCTCAAAATTTAACGTCCGAAGGTCCTACCTCTGAGTACATCGTTACACGTTACACTTTGGAGGTCTCCTCAATCTGCGGGAGGAAGGGGTCCTCCTTCCGTTAGTTACTACGAAAGACTACTTTACAAATATAAGCTTACCTGTAGGGAAGTTTTCGGGAAAATTAGAACACTCACTTTACTACCGTCCGAAAACCGTCCTCCAGTGGGACCGCACTTACGGGGTGTCGAAAGAGTCTCCTGCCTTCGTCGGTAGTGACTCCCGACGTCAAGGCCCACATCCTCGAAGACCTTTTCTGACAACAAGTCACTTCGGGACCCCACCCGGAACGAGTCGACGGGTCTCGTCGCTCCGAGGAAGTTCGACGAGGGAGATTCGTGGTCCTTCCGGGGACGAGAGTGGTAGACTACACAAGAGTACTCAGTGTAAACACTCGGTCCGAACCCAGATTTACAGTGGGTACGTTCGTTGTGGTTTTTGAGACGAGGTTCCCACTCAGATCGTAACAAAAACGCTAGAATTTGAAGAACCCTTCGTCCAAAAAACAAAGATTTTTTTTGTTTTTGAGATACTGAATTTTTTACAGATAAATTTTGAAAAACAATTGGACTCTCATGATAGTTTTGGTCTAGTAGTCTACTTCCACTAAAATGCATTGGTCCCATGCTAAGATTGGTAATGTAACCTGTAGCGCACAACCCGTTCGTTCGGAGACTGTCGGGAAGAGTCCGAGGTCCCGGTCGGACGAGTGTGTGGTGGACGTGTGTCACCCACATGTTATTTATCAGAAACTCCCCTTTACTTCTTTAACTACTGACTAATCCCCCACACACACACACACACACAGAGCCAACACAGACTACGAAACGTTGGGGTACCTGACATCGGACGGTCTGAGGTGACAGGTACTGTAAAAGGTCTGTTCTTGCGACGTGACCCGACGGTAAAGGAAGAGGCTCGATTAGTCCTATAAGGAATAGAAAGACTACTTACTATAGATCTGAAGCACCAAACTCCCGAAGGGGTCACCGAGTCTGCCATTTCTTAGACGGACGTCACGTCCTCTGGGTCCAGACTAGGGACCCAACCCTTCCACGGGACCTCCTCCCGTGCCGTTGGGTGAGGTCTTGTGAACGGACCTCTTAGGGTCCCTGTCTCCCCGGAACCCCCGATGTTAGGTACCTAACATCTCAACCTGCACTGACTCGCTGATTGTGAAAGTGAAAACACCAAACTTATGAACGTATAAATTTCGTAGAATAAAATTACAGTCTTAAAGTTTGATTTGGTAGTTTCTAAGACAGCCTTAAACTTTTGATACTAATTACTTACAGATGTATACAGTCCGAAAGGACCCTACTACCGCTGCATACTCCGATAGTGTTTATTCCTCTACGACCTATACAATATCGCAAATTAATTCTGAAGGCAAAACGACCGCCGGCCTCCCGGGGCACGGCGGGTCGCTAGGGCACACCGACGACCTGACCTCTGTGACGTCTGCTCGGGGAAGTAGTGGCCTGTGTGTCGTCGAGAGGGAACTCACCGAGCACCTGGCCGACTTGGTAACGGTTTATTGAAGTCGACCCAGGCTCCGCTAAGCCTACTGCGTCTCTTACATACTCGAGTGAAGATTTTGGGCTTGGAACGTCTGCCGCAAATTTCCGAGAGAGCGACAATGGCGACTTCGACCAGACAGAGGAGCGAAGGGGTCTCCGTTCGACGACCACGTAGACAGCTCCCCTCCCTCCAAACTGACAAGAGAGAGACTCCGAATTAATAATGGGCCAAAAGTGTGCCTGCAGTAATACAAAATGCGAAGGGAGCCGCCGAACGAGAAAAGGAGTCTGCTATGTAGAACCTCTGGACAGGGGCAGCAATGTCTCTGGATTGAGTACACTAAGGTCGGAAGGGATTATATTCATTTCATGCCGAATACATCGGAACGACGATCTCTAAATATATCACAAAAAAATTTCTCAGACGGAGAAGTGTAAATTACTACTGCCTTAGAACGTATCGACCCGTTTCTTGGGCGTTCTTAGAAAGACGGTCGGTTCGACTCAAACTGTTTCACCCGGTTGACATCTACACTCACAATAAGTAGTCTTATTTTACCCCGAAGCTCGTGCACACGAGTGAGTGCGGTCAGCACAGACTGAGACCCTGGGGCACCTGATATGGGAGGTCCGAGGAGACAGACACCCTAAGAGGTCCGTTCTTATGATCTCACCCAACGGCACGGGAGGAGGTCCCCAGAAGGGCTGGGTCCCTAGCTTGAGTGTGGAGAATGCAGAGGACGTGACCGTCCACCCAAATGGTGATCCCGGCGGACTCTTCGGACCCAAAGTAAGTCTACTTTTTAATTGGTCGTGGTCTCTATCTTCTGGGAACCAAGATAAAGTCTCGTCCCGTGCAAGTCGTTCCGACCACCCGGGGAGTAGGAGGATGTCCTGTCTCGTTCGTCACCCCCGTTCTTGTGTCGGGGGGTGGGGGGTAAGGACGTGGAGACCTGACTATGAGATGAGCCCTCGAGTTCCCACAAAGAGGTTCCTATATCGTAAGCAAAAGGAAAGGATTTCAGTTGGACTGAGGGATTCCTTTTTTTAGCTGACGAGATGAACAGACAGAATGTTGGGGGCAGAGGACACAGAGGCCGTGACCAACCACCCAAGAAATGGTGAGCGGTGGACCCTTCGAAGGGAGGTTACTACCACAGGAATGTTTTGACGTCCTTGTCCTAGTTTCGGGTCCTCACCCACGGCCCTGTTTCGACGACACACCTAAAGTGGTCATAAATGCGCCTGAGTGAGCGCACACACGTCAAGACACCACTGTGAGTGCCAGTACTATAGCTTCCTGAGGTCGGGGTGTTCCTTCGGGGTCGTGGTAGACGGGGGTCTCCGTTGGGAGGGGCTGGGATTGGCGACCGTTCACGGGTGGACAAGAGATGCTCTATTTGGAAGTGTCGTAAAAACTTTCGTGGTTTGTTATAAACAAAACTACTTCCTAAAACAATCGCGGTCACGGAGTCAGACTCCCCCTTAGTCTGATCTCGGGTTCTTCGTAGAATTAATACACTCGGGAACGGTCGAGAGTCGCCGACAGAGGACTTTTTTGTAAGTACCGGTTCAAATCTCCTGACTCTTGACTAGTCTCTGTGTGCCTTTGTGTAAACTAAGGTCTCAGAACAAAGTGAATCGTTTCTGTCTTCACCCAACCACAAGCGTACTCCTCGGCGCGGGCTGCGAACTTACCCCACCCTACGAGGATGTGCGTCCTGCACCACCTCCATCTGCTGCCCACCCCTCCCTGCGGCGCACCTAAAAACAGTCCCTGAGCTTTTCCGGGTCGCAATGAACGTCCTTCCGACCCAAAGGCTGGAGGGAAAGTCTGACCTTCTAGGGGTTCGTCGACCATAAACAAGCTGACTACTTTGTGTCTCCTCCGTCTTTGGCGCAGGGGCGGAGAAAGGGCAGACGCCTCAGGTTTCCCCCGTCCGTCCCCCCTCACACAGGAGGGGGACGTCGGAGCCGGAGGAGCGGGTGCGACGAGCCACGAGGGTTGTCGGTGGAGGGCTCTCCGGCAGTGGAGGGCTCTCCGGCAGGAGAGGTTCACTGCCAGGTACGAGTGAAGGACTACAGACCGTTCGAGAGACGAATGTTGGAATAAAAAAAGAATTACACGTCGAATAGTATTTTATAATAATCAGTGGTAATAATTAAAAGTTAACAAATAAATGTACAAGTGAATACATTTATTTTAGTAATCAATTTTATTTTATCTTTCCTTTTAATATATGAACCCCATACGAAGCAAGTTTTTGCTGTCACATACCTAAACGGACAAAAGAATTCTTAGTATATTTGTCTGACCAGACAGAAAAAATTTAAAAAAATTAGGTAAGGATAGTTTGTAAAAAGCTACAACAATTGATGTTTCGTCAGAGTGCAGTGTGCCGTACCATAAAGTAGGATTCCGACGTGGTAAAGACTGCACTGGTTGGGGGTTAAGGACGTGTAAGTCCAGTGAAGGTCAGAGCGACGATGATTGTGCGACGGTGGCCACGGACGCTTGTGTGCCACGTCCTTTCGCGTCCCTGTGGCAGGTCAAGTCGGAGGTCTAGGGAAAGGTGAGGACCTCACCGTCCGTCTATGGGGACTCGGGGTGGTCTCCCCTTGTCGTACCGTAGTCCCCTCCCTCCCGTCTCCTCTGGGCTGCCGACAGGGGTAACAGTGACGCCCTCGCCTGCCCTTCGGACGACCACGTCGAGGGTGTTTCGGCGCAAAGCCTCGGCCGCCCCGGGAGCGGAAGTGGTAGTCGATGAGGTCTCTTCAATTTTGTCCGAACCTAAAATAAGTCGGAGTTGCTGTGCACGTTAAACTTGTAAGGCAAGCAAGGCCTTCCGCTAAAAAGACAAAAAGAGCTAGTTCGGGTGCCGGAAGCTGTCGGTTTGGCCACGGCAAAGTGTTTCTTAGACTAGCCACGAGTCTTCTGCCGTACAAGACACGTGTCTCTGTAAAGATGTCCCTTCGTGAGGGGAGTGGGGCCCTCCGAGGAGTAGTACCTGTTCCTCTGCCCCACACAGGTAGTCGGGTCCCCTGGGTGGCGTCGCGGGTGACTCGATTGGCGGTCGATACACGCTCGTGAACTTTACGTCACTGAGATGACTCCTGGACTTAAAAACAAATAAAATTAGGCGAATCTAAATTTGTCGGTGTCCCCGGTCCTGAGTCTCTTGTGGAAGGATCTCTGCTCAAGTTCGTGCGCGAGGAAAGAGGACACCGGGTCCGAGGGTCGGCGCAGACCGAGAAACACTGGGGTACCTGACGCCGTGCGGTCCGGAGGGACAGGAGGTGACAGAGGGCCTCAGACGGGTGTGGGTGCGGGTGACTCACCCACTACGGTAGGTTGGTAGAGTAGGGCAGTGGTGGAAGGGGAAGACGGAAGTCAGAAAGGGTCGTAGTCCCGGAAAAGGTTCCTCAGTCGAGAAACGTAGTCCGCCAGTTCTATGACCCCGTAGTCGAAGTCAGGAAGGTTACTTGCAGGAAAGAGGACGAGGAGGAGGTTTCGTAGTGCTCCCGTCTCAGTGGTCTGTCCGACCGGACGCTGAGTCCCCGACCTGTGGCGGGAACTCGACCGGGAACCTGTGAACGGAGTACGGGGACGGGCTCCGGCCCGAAGGACGGAGGTAGTCCAGAGTCCCCGAAGGCGGGTGTCGGTGAGGCACAAGTGCGCCGGCTGTGTGACTGGCCGACTCGTTGTTGTTCGGCTACGTCACAGCACTGAGAGTAATTCGCCTAAAGATCTCTTGAAAAAGAACTGGACCTGAGACTTGAATCAAAGTCTAGAAACGGTTCAAAATTAAGTCCCTTGTGTCGACTCCTAGTCGTCAAATTTCTGCGTGGACCTGTCGTTTCAGTAGTGGTTCCTTTGCGGTCGAGCACCCGGAGTTCGTGAGTCCGTAAAGAACTGAACCGAGACAATCCAGACTTCTGACGTCGGTGTCTGAAGCGAATGACCTGCCAAGTCAAGTAGATTTCGAAGTCCCTCCTTCTTCGGTGGAAAGGACTTGTCGTTCTAGTCGGACTCAAAAGGGATACCTTGAAGGTCAAGGACCTGTCTGCCAATGAAGGACGGACCTCCACCCTACCGTTGGAGTGTTGGTCTGCGCTACGTCGAGGAAGCTTCCGTCTCCTGTGACCTTTGAGAGAATGTTCCCTCGCCCCAAAAGGTGACAGAGTCCTTCGGTCCGGCGTCACTTCTCCCCGGCAGGTCTCTGACCGGTTCGCCGAGGGGTCGAAGAGGGGCAAAGTAGTTCAAAAGCGCTCAGTCCCTGTTCGCCCTGCCCACCACAGAACAGAGAGGACGACGGCAGAGCCCTGCCCCACTGAACCGCGAGGGCCCTCCGCCGTGTGAGCCGAGACCCTCTGTGCTCAAGTGCTCAGACAAGAGTTACTGGAGACACCGGTGACTTCCCTCACACACTGTCAGACCGACTGACCTTTTAAAAAAATTAATGGTTTTTTGTTCCGACAAAAGAAGTTATAAAACCCGACAGAGATTCCTTGTCGATGGGTGTAGACGTACATCGGCGGAGGGAGTGAAATATTGGAGTCTTACCCGAAGTCAAGTCAGGGAGTCAGCACAGGCTGAGAAACGCTGGGGTACTTAGCGTCGCGCGGTCCGGAGGGACAGGTAGTGGTTGAGGGCCTCAAGTGAGTCTGAGTGCAGGTAGCTCAGGCACTACGGTAGGTCGGTAGAGTAGGAGACAGCAGGGGAAGAGGAGGACGGGGGTTAGGGAGGGTCGTAGTCTCAGAAAAGGTTACTCAGTTGAGAAGCGTACTCCACCGGTTTCATGACC
>SJYO01052617.1:56818281-56982609 GCA_006410555.1 Capra ibex | reverse complement strand
AGGGTAAAGTGTCTACACATTTGGACAGAGAATATGTGTAGATCTACACATATTCTCTGTCGGCGGTGGGGCCAGAGACCCTGCGACTACCGGCCCACGAGACCCGGGTTCCCAGAAAGTGACAGGCAATTTGGGAGACTGACGTCTGACGGCTCTGGTGCTCGGTGACGAGAGACGTCTCCTTGTCAGGGGTCCACACGCCCCTGTCTTTACTCTCGTCCTTCCGCGGAGGGGCGGGGGCGGCGAAGCACTGGTGGAGGTCCGGGCCTCGGGTCGGGTCGGGGGGACGGACGGGAGGACTCCGGGGTTAGACGAGTAAACATGTGCTGTTCGAGCCGTTAGTTTATTTTACTCTAAAGCTCGGACCAGTTCAACATGTACCTATAGTTTAAAGGGAACAGGACACTTGTCGTCTTTACTTTAAAGCCGCACTTTTTCCAGGAGTTCGTGGGACGTTTTTAGTTATCCCTCGTTTAATGTACTCCTCACTTCCCGGTGTCCGAAACCGTGAAGCTTTCCGGAAATAAAGTTTAATCTCTCACCGGGACTTAGTGAGGTCGAGAAGGAAGTAGAATTACTATAGCATTCATCCCCGAATTCAGAAAGAGTACGAACTTTAATTGAAGTACTCCGACCTTAGGTTCGACAAAACGTGGAACAGTCAGTGGTGTCTTCGACCACGACATTGACTTTTCCTTACGATCAGTAGGGGGTTACGTTTGTAGGAAATAGTCCGCGTCGTTACTGCGCACTCTGACCGCAGGATCGCAGTTGTGACCCGACGCTCACTAAAAGGCACAACACTGTGTCAGAAAGATCGGTGGAAACCTGTTTCCAGACAGATCTGTTTCGATACCAAAAAGGTCATCAGTACATCCCTACACTCTCAACCTGGTATTTCCTTCGACTCGCGACTTCTTAACTACGAAAACTTGACACCACGACCTCTTGTGAGAACTCTCAGGGAACCTGACGTTCCTCTAGGTTGGTCAGGTAGGATTTCCTTTAGTCAGGGCTTACAAGTAACCTTCCTGACTACGACTTCGACTTTGAGGTTATGAAACCGGTGGACTACGTTTCTTTACTGAGTAATCTTTTCTGGGACTACGACCCTTTCTAACTTCCGTCCTCCTCTTCCCCTGCTGTCTCCCACTCTACCAACCTACCGTAGTGACTGTGTTACCTGTACTCAAACCCACTTGAGACCCTCAACCACTACCTGTCCCTCCAGACCACACGACGTCAGGTACCCCAGTGTCTCTCAGCCTGTGCTGACTCGCTACAAGTGAAAGTCGATAACCTACTACACAACACCCGTACGTCAACACCGACTGAGAAACGTTGGGATACGTGACACCGGGCGGTCCGAGGAGCCAGGTATCCTAAGAGGTCCGTTCTCATGCCGTCATCCCATCGGTAAGGGAAGAGGTCCCCTAGAAGGGTTGGGTCCCTACCTCGAGGATAGAAGACGTCACGTCCGTCTCACAAATGGTAGTCTCGGTCGTCCTTCGGGGATGTAAAACGGTTTAAGTAGAGGTTTTTCCGTAACACTTGAGTGTCCGGTGCCTGTTCTACGTTCCACATAAAGTAGAGGGATAGCTGGGTCCCGTGACACTAAAGTAATCAAATTACTCCTCCCAGAACGAAGTGTGCGAGAGGATGGGAGCTCAGACAAAGAGATGTACAAATGAATGTACACCATAAAGTAGAAGACTCTTCCACCTATGGAGACACTCGCCCCACATACACGACCACCCGCGGTGCCGGGAAAATTTACTTTTTATGACGGATCCTCCGATTATAATCGTTTCGTATTTCAGTTTCTCCTCTCAATAAAAAAAACAATATTTACGAGTATTTGTAAAAAGATTATTGGGTAGGGGACTTCAAACTCAATGAAAAATAAATAAGAAGTGCAAACTGTAACAATCTTAAAAGACATTACTCGTGGTAGTTTTTTTTTTTTCTGCGCAAAGTCTGACTCTCCCTCCTTTCTTCCAACGTAAATCTAGGAGGAAAAAAGAAAGACAAGATTATCTGCCTACTGGATTCACAGAGGTTAAAGTCGTCTTCCTTTTCTAGTCCTCAAGAGCCCCCGTGATCTCTACGTCGGACTCTAAGGTTCGAACAAGAGAGAAATGACCAAGTTTTGCGGAGTAGAAGGTGAGCATATCGCGGTCCCGTAAAGTCTTCGTTCCCGAGTAGACGACTACCGTCGTGACACCGCGGTGGACTGTTGACCACTCGAGTGGAGCCTTCTTCCGACCGCGCACCTACGAAATTGCTGGAAGAGTAGAGGGTCAATGTGGTAACCAAGTTGAGAATTCGGTTCACAAAGGGATATTTCACAGAACTCTCTAAGTACCTTTTCAAGGAGACGTCTGTCTTGTCCAAAAAGGGGTTTGAGTCTTTTTGGTGACACATGGAAAATTTCGGTCGTCAGGAGTTTTCGAGAAGGTCGTACCACTCCTCCTTTCCGATGTGAAGTCCAGTCTTAAAGCTCTCTGAACGAAGTACGACCCACAAAAGGACCTCAGTAATGAGTATAAAAAGTTTCTATGAGCTTCGTGTTACAAACAAGACTTTTGATATTTAAGTTGACCTCCAATTAGATAGTGTGGCTCTCCATAATCCCCAAATCGACTCAGGTCCTAGCGTCTTCCGACCTGGTGCCCGGGACTGAAGGGGGCCGAATGTAGGGATAGTCACGACTTCTCGGGCGAGGGGCGCCTGTGTCCGTGGAACGGGGTCGCGTGCCCTACCTGTCCGGGGTGCGGCATTGTACCTCTTTGCCGACGGGGTCGAAAGGTGAGTCAGTTTGTCTGGATGGGGGACTGAGGGACGCAGTTTGGGTCGCTGGAGGGAAATAGACAGTATATATATTTCCAAGTCGTCTTCCCAAATAAACGTCCTTATATACAGACGACGATTTGTTGTTAAGATTGGGGGACCGGACCTAGTTGTCAGATAAAAGACTCTCGTTGTCAAAAGTTTCTTAAGTGAGTCCTTCCAACAAGTTAATGTCACTTCAACTAATTCGACACCGAAAAGAAGAGGAGTCAATCTATATAAAGAAGACTAGTTAAATAAACTGATTTCCAAGGTTTAATCGAAAAAGAAGGTAGTTTTTCTTGTAGGGTTCGTAGCCACTATTCTCAATTTGGCTAGTACGTCACACTTTGGAGAGGGGATTACACCGAATTACTAAGCAATCATCCGTTTACTAATTCAATTTGTGTAGGCACACGCACACACACACACACACACACGCGCGCGCACGTACGCACACACGCACACACACACACACACACACACGCGCGCGCGTACGCACACGCGTCAGCACAGCCTGAGACGCTGGGGTACCTGACGTCGGACGGTCCGAGGAGACTCGGACTCTCAGACGTCCGTTCTTGTGACCTCACCCAACGGTGCGAGAGGAGGTCCCCTAGAAGGACGAGGTCCGAACTCGGCCTCAGAAGGCCCAGAGGACGTAACGTCCACCTAAGAAGTGGAGACTCAGTGGACCCTTCAGGAAGTCAAGTCAGTCAAGTCAAGTCAGCGCGTCAGCACAGGCTGAGAAACGCTGGGGCACTTGACGTCGTACCGTCCCGAGGGACAGGTAGTGGTCGAGGGCCTCAAGTGGGTTTGAACCCTTCAGGATTTGTATAGATATATATGACTGTTTTTAATGAAATCTTTTTCCCTCAAGGGCCCGCCGGGTCCTGAGACGTGCCAGTGACGGTTCCGGGTGCAGACTGGGGACCAGTTCTTTCGCGCCCGAGGGGTCCTCCACGGCGTCATTTCTCAGGTAGATGTTACGTCCTGTACGTTCTCTGCGTCCGAGCTGGGGACCCAGAGGCGACCTCTCTCGTACCACTGGGTGCGGTCGCGAGAACGGACCTCCTGGGGTGCCTGTCTCCTCGGACCGCCCGGTGTCAGGGACCCCAGCGTTCCTCGGTCTGTACGGGCTTCGCTGACTCGTCCGTGTGTCCCTTCTTTGACTCCAGGACATTCGACACTCCACACCGGTTTTTTTCCTTTTCTTTATATTTTCTCGGGGGTTTAAAGGACTTCAGCGAGGAGGGGACATATAGGTCGGTGGCGCGCACCGGACGGGTGTGGCACTTTTGTGTCTTTACTCACGGGCGTTAGACGTTACCCTGTCCCAGATCCCTGTTCTCGTGAGATGTGTGATTTTAAAGAGGTTTTAAGGAGGCGCCGTGCCCGACAAAGACTGACACGAAAACAAAAGTGTGGAGTACACAGATATCGGCAATTTCCTTTAAAGTCTTTGTGCACGCACACCGATCGTCGCGGGGCCCTGCGCACCTGGCGCGTCGTCTGCGGACAGAGGTGGCAGAGTCAAATCCTCGGCGCGCCCGCGGGGAGCGAAACGGGGGCGTCGGAGTCTCTGCCGCGCTGCCGGTGCCCGTCGAACTGCCGGTGGCAGCCGCCACCCCCCGCCCGTGGCCCCTCTCGCGGGGGAGGGGCCGTCCCGGCTCCGACTTTGATCCCGGTCCCGAGGGCCGAAGGTCGGGTCCCGGGTACGGCGACCGAAGTCACCCTACAGTCAGCACCGCTTTTAAGTCAAGGGTGGTAGACCACCCTTCGAAATCTTTGATTCAGGAGTCGAGGTTGGTTCACCGCGATAATTCTGTACGCGTCTTAAAATAATTGTTCTTCTTTACACCGGGTTTTACCTTTTCCTACCGCCCCTCGGACTTTCTTCTTGACTCGCCAGAAAGAGCTGGCTCACAAAGCCCTTACGGCGTTAGAGCGAGAGAAAGGACTCTGTGATTCCTTCAGACCCAGCCCTTCTAGGGACCGCACCTTTTACCGTTGGCTGAGGTCCCAGCAGGTACCTGTCTCCCCGGAGGTCAGTGTCTCAGTCTGAGGCGTTGTTGTCTCCGTTTGTGTTCCGGGGGTCACACTCCCGCTACGACTTTGTTTGGAGGCAATTGTACGTGTCGTGCAAGCGGCGCACGTGTGCAGTGCCGGGTGCGGGGCGGGGCAGGGCCTCGGGGACGACCACACTAGTGTGGGGTGGGGCTGGGCACTCGGGGAGGACCACACACGTGTCGGGCTGTGGGACAGGACACTCGGGGAGGACCACACACGTGTCGGGCTGGTTGTCAGTCTTGGGGTCCCGGAGAAGGTCCGTCGGTGGGAGGGGGTTTTCGTCATAACTACTCAAAACGGAAAATAAGTTGAAATATATAACTCGACCGGTTTTTTAAACAAGACAAAAAAACATTCGACAATATCTTTTAGGGCTTGTTTGAAAGTCCGGTTGGGTTGTACGTTTTCACTTTCACAATCAACGAGAAACCCTGGGGTACCTGATGTCGGGCGGTCCAAGGAGACAGGTGCTCTAAGAGGTCCGTTCTTATGACCTCCCCCAACGGTACGAGAAGAGGTCCCTTAGAAGGGGTGGGTCCCTAACTTGGGTCCAGAGGTCGTAAGATCCGTCCAAGAAACGGTGGACTCACTGGTCCGTTTGTTGTATATACCTTGGTCTTTTGGTGTAAAGACAGTGTGCGTCGTCCCAAAAGTGTGTTGCAATGTGTACCGACGCGACGTCCCGTTGCGTCTGTGCCCTGTGACGGCCCCTCCTCGTCGACCCGACAAAGGCCGAGTCCTGTGACACAGGTTGTGGACCGCAAACCCTGGCCACCCGCGGACAAAGGAGACCCGTCCGGAGGGCTTCACCTTGACGACCCAGGGTCCCAACGATGACTGCCCAAAGGTATCGTCGACGGGGTCAGGCCCTGACCCACAAAAAATAAAAGAAAGAATACTCTCCATGTCGATAGAACAATGTCGAAGTCTAAAGGTGAGGGGACTACTGATGACTCCAGAGTGTAAAAGGGGACAAATAACACGTTAAAACGAGGAAGGACATGTTTCATACGTCCAAGCGACGGACGAAAGGGTGCCTGACGAAAGAGCACCGACGAGACATCCTTAAGAAAACAAGACCTGCGTTCGGGAAGTCACTCACGTGGTAGCAGGGAGTAGGGGCGGAACGGGAGGGGAGAGAGTCACGGAGTTACTTCTCTTCGACAACTAGAGTCACACGAGACCGTACAGGTAGAAGAGGAAAAAGACCGACGACGCAAGGGAGGAGACAAATTTGTGCATAAGAAGAGACGGTAAAGTAAAAGATCTTGGAAGTCCAAATTCTAATTTGAATGGTAGATAGACCTTAACCCAAAACACAAGTGACCCTGAGTCACCTCGCCCTGTGAAAAATATCTACCTAAAATATAACAGGGTCGGAGTTAATTGTTTTTCTGGTAGGTGGAAGGGAGAGCGGGGTGAGTCGTCAACTTCTGTGTAGGTACTCGTACGACTGGAATTCGTATGTGTCTTTTTTGAGAGTTTCTGGGGTACAAAAGTGAATTTATAGGAACGTGTTCAGGACAACGCTGTACCTTCGTCTTCGGGTTTCTACCTCCTTTTCGAAACAAGAGTGAAGACGGTGAAGTATGTTTTCACAAGTAAAGGGACTGACGATTCAAATCTGTTGTCTTGTATTCCTTTACTAAAAATTTAGTAGAGTTTTACTTCTCTAATATTGCAGTAAAACATGGTGTTCCTTGAGGAACACATAGAGTTTCAGGTAAAGAATTTAAAGTAAAATTTTTGTAGAGATGAAGTAATTGAAGGGTTTTCGATAAGGTTTTTCGGAACGCAGAGCCCCTCGTCACTGACCGACCGGTTCAATTTCTACTAGTCTGAAGACGTCCCGTTCGGAAGGACCAGAGACTACGGGAGTGTTTTTTGCACGTAAAGACTCACTCTCGGTCTGAGGGCAAGGAATTTGGTGTCCAAGGAAAAAGTGGACGTTGTGAGTTGTCGTAGCGGGTCTTGTTCGAGTCCTCGGGTCTCCCCTTTTACGACTGGAGATGCCTTTTCCTCTGACGTAAAGATAAAAGACTTTCTCTCGCTTTCACAATTCAGTGAGGTAGCACTGACTGAGAAACACTGGGGTACCTGAGGACAGAGATACCTAAAGGGTCCATTCTTATGACCTCGACTGACGGTAAAGGAAGAAGTCCCCTAGAAGGACTGGGTCCCTAACCTGGGCCCAGAGGACATGTCGCCCGCCCAAGAAATAGGAGACTCGGTGGTCCTTTCGGGAAGAGAAAAGTGTATGTCGGGAAAAGGAAGTGCAAATCACGAAAACGTGCAAGATAACCATTGAAAAAGGTCCTTTGTGTGTCTGTTGTCAGGAGCCTCTGAGCAGTGAAGAGTGGAAGGGGTAGGTGACCGAGTGTTCTGAGACGATAGAGTGGTAGTTCCGTACTTGAGTCTGGAAACCCGAAGGAGGGTAGACTACGAGTAAAGATTCTATACTTCGCAAAGTTTATAAAGACTCTACTTGTAGTTTGACTTTGAAAGGTTGAGTGTCACATGGAACCGTAGTTCCATAGTGTACAGATCAAGACCCCTTTGGAAACTAGGGTGGGAAATACACGACAATGCCTCCTCGGTGAAAGGTAAAGGGACTTTGGCACTCCTTGTCTCCCGTCCCGTCGCTCTCCCCCGTCAGTCCAGGACCCGACCCCTTCCCCTCCTTGGTTTTTAGATAGTTGA
The DNA here is from genome assembly GCA_006410555.1 of Capra ibex. Classification (NCBI taxonomy): domain Eukaryota; kingdom Metazoa; phylum Chordata; class Mammalia; order Artiodactyla; family Bovidae; genus Capra; species Capra ibex. The sequence goes on along the minus strand of SJYO01052617.1, from coordinate 56,975,010 downwards.
CGGTCCAGGTTGACCACCGAGTCGACCACTTCTTAGGCGGTCGTTACACCCTCTGGACCCAAGTTAGGGACCCAGTCCTTCTAGGGGAGCTCCTCCCCTACCCTTGGGTGAGGTCATAAGACCGGACCTTTTAGGGTGTCTGTCTCCTCGGACCGTCCGATGCCAGGTACCCCAACGTCGGCCGGTGCTGAGCCGTTGATTCGTGTCTTGGGGGTCTCGTAGGACCGTCGACGTGCCTCTGTCGACCACATTCCGCGTCGGGCCCCCGTCTCGACGCCCACCGGACCGTCCTGGAAACGGGAGAGTCCCTGGTTGTCGCCGGAGAGAAGTGTAGGAGTTAGACCATGGAGTGGTCGTCCCCAGTTGGAGGACGCGGTAGGGTCGGTATCGGTGAGACCTGGAAAGACCTTCGACCGGACTCCGACGTGGTCCAGGACGGGTGGACCAGAAAATCAGTGGTGTCACGGGAGAGGACGCACGAGTTTTGACTGTAAAGTATAAGACTATTTCCTCGACGGGTGTACGTAGGACTTAAAAAGCGTGACGTGTCTCCCCTACTCCTGTCCTCAAGTCGTAGTCGGAGGAAGGAGGAGTTGTGACTGGATGCCGTCGTCTTTCCGAACGGAAAACGGGCACAATGTGCGGTCCATGTCACACCTGAGGGTGAGTGTTCTCTTCTGCCAACAGCCGGCTCCCTGAGTGTTCAGGAGAGGTCGTGGTGTTAGCCTTTCGTCGTCAAGGAGCCCCGAGTCGGAAGAGACACCAGACTGAGAGTGTAGCCGTCCGAGGAGGCAGAAAAGTGCCGACTGTCGAGAAAGACGGTGGTGAACTCTCGAGAAAGAAAAACAGCGAGTGATTATTAGGTGCAGACCTACCCGGTGTCAAATAGGTCAGTGGGCGACTTCCTGTAAAACCAACGAAAGTTTAATTTTTTTTTTATTTTTTGAAACCAAAGGATGTCTAAAATGGGAACTACAGGACTCGACTCTTCCCGGTTCTTTTTATCGTAAGACAAACGGGATAACTGAACCCAGACTTCTTAGGTCTGAGACCCCGACACGGCCGGTCAAACCCTCGACACCCAGGGACTACGACTCCGTGAACGTCACACCCACCAGACTCTCCTCTGCGTACACTGCAGACACTTTTTATGTGTAGTCTAAAGTTTCTGCGGAGTATTTGTGCTTGCGCTTCGCAGTAATTGTCGAATTGTCACTAGTAGCTCCTTTGCTGTCCAAAAATTTACGTGACCTAATTTACTCCATATAATTGTAACATGGCCAAAGAATAAAAAACTTTACACGGATGATCTTATTAAATTGAATAGTAACACCGAGTACAATGCAGACGTGACTCGTCCAGACGATCTTTTTATTACGAACAGATGGTGTGAGGAGGTTCGGTTCGGGACGAGCTCCTGAACTCTACTCAATCCCCGAATTTCTCTGTTTCTGCGTGTCGAGGCACCCAAATCGTGTAAGTCCAGACCTATATTGCCTTAAGTCCTTACAGTTCAGTTCGGGCAGCCTGACGTTCCTCCAGTTTGGTCAGTTAGGATTTCCTGCAGCTGGGACTTATGAGTGACCTTCCTGACTACGACTTCGAGGTTATGAGACTGGTGGACTACACTTCTCGTTTAAGTGACCTTTTCTGGGACTACGACCCTTTCTGACCCACGTCTTCTTCCCCGTTGTCTCCTACTCTACCAACCTGCTGTAGTGGTTGAGTTGCCTGCACTTAAATTCGTTTGAGACCCCCTACCACTTCCGGTCCCTAGGGACCTCACGACGTCAGGTGCCCCGGAGCTTCTCGACCTGTGCCGGGTCACTGACTTGATGTCACTCCACTTTCTTCGGTCAGACCTTTCCGCTGCTGACAGACTGAGGTTGGTACTCTGAAAGGTCTTCTCCGCTTCGATACCTCTGTTGTCGTTCTGGTGGCTGAGGGCCCCTCCTCCCTCTCCTCGTCCACGAGGCGCCCGAGGGCCCGTCGCCTCGAGAGACACCCTGTCACTACCGCCTGTGTGCGCTCAGTGGACGGCAGCGTCGGGCGTCCGGCTATCTGTGTTGTGTTCCCCCCTCGGGATCACACGTGACGCTCGAAGTCAGTGGTATTATTGCTGTGCAGTTGTGACCGAGTTAGTATTGTCTGTGGTGCGGTACGTCCCCCAACCCTTACCTCGTCTGTCACGCTCCCCCACCATCATACCTTTGGCGGAGGGTTGAGAGGCCATTTGGGCTCTTGCGACGGGGATGTTCTCGGCCAGTCGAAAGCTGTACGCATGTCGTACTTCGTCGATGATGTCGACCATCTGAGTGGTCTTTGGTGCCCCTTTAGTAGCAAGGTAGGACTTGGTTTCCCCTTTTCTCAGGGAGACAATATCGGAGGGAGTCGTCTGAGCACCCGTGAGTGAGACGGGGTCTCTGGTATGTAGGTCCTGCCTGTGTCGTGACGGGCGGACTGAACGTCCGTCGACTTAGGGTCCATTCAAGACGGAGGGCCCAAACAAGGGTCGGCACACGACAAGAGACAGGAGTGACACCACTGGAGGTTTCGTCCCGACTACGACCCCGAAGGGTCCACCCAGTCAGGACGATTACGTCCTCTGATTCTCTGCGTCCGAGCTAGAGCCCCAGTCCTTCCAGGGGACCTCCTCCCGTGCCGTCGGGGGAGGTCACGAGAACGGACCTCTTAGGGTACCTGTCTCCTCGGACCGCCCGATGTCGGGTACCCCAGCGTCTCTCAGTCTGTGCTGACTTCACTGAATCGTCCGTTATTTGGAAAATTCCAACAGGGTAAATCTCGTAAAGAGTGTCCTGCCTTGTATATGATTCAAAATTTTTATATACAGCGCACGCGACCTCATAGACTCTTGTGGTCGACCACCTGGGTTTTCTGAGCACCCGGGACCTTCTTATGACCCACGGAGCGACCCCTCCCCACCGGACCCGGTGACCGCCGAAAGGAAGACAGGCAGGGGTAGTAGAGGTAGTGCGCGACCCAGGGAGGGTCCAACGGGACTTACATGGACTCTTTACCGATGGAGAGAGCATGTGGAAATTCGTTCTCCATCGTGGTCCGACGGTCCGACTGTTTTTGCGACGCCCCAAACGGTTGTGGAGGCCCCGACTCGGAAGGACTTGGTCCGTCTCTTCTGGACTTCTGTGTGGACGAGGAAGTGGCGACAAAGGGACCACTAAAAAAAAAAAAAAAAAAAATGACACCATTTCGTATATTGGTAACTTTGGTAAAATTTCACTAGTCGTGTCACCGTAATTCATGCGACACGTTGGTAGCGAGGGTAGGTGAGGGGCTTGCGACGGTAGTGGGGGTTGACTTTAAGATTGTTGTTCAAGTGCACTTCAAAAGTGCCGGGAGGGGGGTCCGGGGGTCCGGAGTGACGAGTTGAAACACAGACACCTAGACTGAGGAGGCCCCGGAGGCCCTTTACTTTAGTATGTGACAGACAGGAACACACTGACCGAAAAGTGAACCGTGCTGTAGAAATCCCAAGGAGACACAATGTCGTGCACAGTTTAACCGGGTAAAAAACCGACGTGGACTCTGCACACCCGAGACTCAAGGAGTCGCTCCCTAGTTTGGGTCCGGGGACGTTGCCTTCGAGCCTCGGAATTGGTGACTCGGTGGTCCCTCCGGGGTCTTGAGCGAAGGAAAAATTCCGATTTGTGGTGAGGTGGCGCACCTGCCTGGCGTAGAGTAAAGAGGTAGGCAGACAACTACCCGACGAGGGTGGAGCACAGACGACAGTGACTGCGACGGTTCTTGTGCCCACACGTTTGTAGAAACGTTCTGGGACCAAGAGAAGAAAAATCAAAACGTTATATTTATGGTCAAATGGCTATGTAAACGTAAGAAATAAAAATCTAAGGTGTGTATTTCCTAAAGCACACTATCAAGAGGCAGAATAAAGTGAGTCGTACTAAGAGAAGAGAAGCACTATGTGAGTCTATACCCCAACGAATACGTGGACAAAAACTCTCTCCGTAGTAGGGACCCACACCTTTACTGTGTAGGGCTTACTATGGTACTTCAGCTCCTAACGGAGAGAAGACTAATCCCTTGCATGTAAGAGCCAGTGTGTTAATTTCGACAAGGGGACGGAGTTCCTACTGTGCACCGAGAGGAGACGGACAACGTCACACTGCAAATATTGAGTTTCGTCGTGACTCGAGAAACTCAAGTCGGTTGTGTGGCTGTTCCTTCGACCTAAAGAAGTAGTTTTGCCCGATTACTTAAGACATGAGTTCTTAAATTTGAGACTGAGCCAACCATTTGTCCTCTAGAGAACTGACTTAATTTTTCGCACACTTTTGTTAGGAAACACTTGTAGATGGGACGAGGACGAGGTTGTCTGATTGGAGTGGTCTGGTTAAATTGTCCGAAGCCTTGGTAAATATTGCTACGCAAAACTCCCTTTGTCATCGAGAACGAGAGGTGTCCGGGTGAAGAGTCCGTCAACGGAACAATCCTGAAACTTTGGGATTTCGAAACCGACTTAGGTATCAAGGAAAAAAGTTTTTTTTAGAACCAACACGACCCAGAAGCGACCACGTGCGCCCAAAAGACGTGACGTCGCTCGCCCCCGACGAGGGGTCGACACCCGCCCGAAGGGGGCCCCCTCCGAAGAGAGCGACGTCTCGAGTCCGACCTCCCGGGCCCGAGTCGTCCACACCGAGGGCCCGAGTCGTGCGCCCTAGGAGGGTCTGGTCCCTGACTTGGGTCCAGGGGACGTGACCGTCTGTCCAGAAATTGACGAACTGGTGGCCCTTTCAGGACTTAGGTATAAAGTTACTCTATTGGACGTCCCTTCTAGACTTTCCCCACCTCGACTCGTCTCCTCTTCCGTCTTAGGACACCCCACTGTCGACTGTTAGAGACGGCTGGATACTGCCTGGGGGAGGTTCCGGGTCCGGTGGGTCGGGGGTTTGGGTGAAGGACAGTCCGGGGTCGAAGAGTCGGTTCGACGTGTCTTCTTAATGGATGTACGAAACTTTCGGAGTTCCGGACCGTGGTTGGGTCTGGTCTACTTTCTTTTGGTGGTCTCCACCCGGGTCCTATAAAAATTTAGGATGTTTCACTAGACTTGCATATCGGACTTGAATTTTTGGTCTCGACCCTCCTCCAAGCCTGAAGGAGACTTACCTCCATGTGTCGGACGTTTGGTGGCAAGACATGTCGTAGAGGAGCCTGGGAGTCGTAAAGGTGCGTCGTCCACCTGAGTGCGACACCGAGGGTAAAGTGTCTACACATTTGTTCCTAAGACCCTCCAACCCACTGTCCGGGTCCCAGTGTGTCCCGTGAGTCCCAACGTTTGGGGATCGGGTCCAGAGTGGTGATGTGACTCGACGAAGTGTTGAACCCCTTCGAAGACGTTTGTGGCTTATACGGAGTTTTTCTTTCTCTCTCTCTCTCTGATGGGACGGCCCGGACTTCGTGTCTGTCGAAAAATATAAAGGGACTGGGACTGCTCGTTGCTGGCACCTTTACAAGGGTTGCAAAGTGTCTTTGCCGTAGTTAAAGGCAGACCTAAAGTGTAAAGTTTAACGTAAGAGTACCCGAGTAAAAGAGCTGACGGAGGCCCGGGTCGGTTCCGGAGGCTGGGAAAGAGATGTAGGGCCTAAATGGTGGTGTGGAGAGGACCCGTAGTTTTCCGCGGACGCGCGAAGCGCAGAGGCCTCCGCCTTCGCCGGGACGCGCGCGGACGGAAAGCCGAGAAGTTCGCGTTTGCTGGCTAAACGACACAAACCCCGTGTAGGAGGAGCTTCTTCTTGTCGGTTCCGGGATTTAATTTGGAAGAGAGGGCTAGACTTGCCCCCAGTGAGTGCCACTGTGGGGGTGGCGGGAGACGTCTCGGGGGTCGAGGCGCGGGGGCCCGAGGAGCCCGGTAGGATGTCGGATCCCTAATAATCTCTTTGCGGCAGGTGTCACTTAGGGGTGTAGAGACCGGGCCACCGGTCCTGAGTAATCTGGACTTCGACGAGCGGAAGAGTACCTCTCTGGCCTCGGGTTAATGGCGCGGGCGCGAGTCCCCTTACTCGGCCCAAGGTGGTTGTAAAGTGAAAATTCGACAAATGAACTTTGTCAGGACCACAAGATTGACCGAATTAGGAATTGATTTAATTAAGGTTTTCCTAAAAATTTTATAATCTACGTTCTTCCTCAAGTGCTTCTAAAGGTTTTCGTAGTTGTGTTTTAAGAGTCCTTTTCTTCCATTCCCGCGGAGACGGGTCCCGAAGAGACGCCGACACGGGCGTAGACGCGCGCCCAGACCCGACTTAGTGGGGGTGGAGCGACTCGAGTCAAAGGAACCGAGATTCCGCCCCGACGATACCTAGGCGGGGGTGTCTGTCGGACTGAGGTGCCGAGGAACCGGGTTCCGCAGGTCATGTTCTCGACATTCCCCAGCTCTCACTCCCGCCACTCGACCAGGGGGTCTTGGGGCTCCCTACCGCGTCAAGTCCCCACTCCAATTCCCCCGTCCCTCGACGAGGTCGTGACTCAGACAGGGCCACGGGCCGAAGGGCCGTGACGGGGCGGAGCGGGTAGACGTCCCCGGGCGGGTGGACGGAGATCATTCTTCGACACCTGCGACTGCCTCGCACCCAGGTCGGCCTCGGTGGGGACAGTACTGGAGGTTCCCTGGTGGACCTTGAGGCGACGGTAGTGGCCCCCCCGGAAATGGGAGTGGTCAGTGGGGGGACGAGGAGAGTACAGGGTGGGGCTGGGTGTGGGGGTTCACCCTCACTTCCGGGTCGGGGTCGTCTCGACACGGGGGTGGGGTCCTGCTTCCGGGAGAGGGAGGGTGGTCACGTCCGCCGAGCTGCGGGAGGTCACGCAAACACACGTCCGCAGAAGTGACGGCCGAGCGGTACCTGGTCGGCACGGGTCGGGAAACCGTGGTCCCGGGCCACCACACCTGCTGCTAAGCAGGTGTCTGTCACCCGCACCTCCCACCAAAGCCCTGCCGAGTTCGGATAATGGAAATGACACGTGAAGTAAAGGCCCAGTAACGATGTAGACGAGGGTCTCTGACCCCTGGGGACTGGACCTGGTACCGGAGTCCTTCCCTCGCAGACAAGTACGGGAAGTGGTAGAAGCACCACGGGCTGTGCGTCGACGACAGTCTATTTTGTGGGTCCCGGACTTGCGTCACGGTCGGTTTGGGTGTCGGTACGCGGACCCGAGACTTCGGTCGCCCCTCCCGGGACGGCACAAGGGCCCCTGCGACCCACGCGTCGACAGGACCCGCTCCCGACGCTTCAGGGACTTGTAGAGTCCCAGGCCGTCGGCCCCGGAAATACGTCTCAGACATCGACGTGGGACTCCGGGGCCTGTGACCGCCTGCGAGCACGGGCGGCTCCGTGAGTCTGGTGTACCCCGGCCCCCGGAGCGGACGAGTCTACCCGGTGCCCTAGGGTAGGAAAGACTGACGTTCACTCTTTCTATTTTGTGGGTGTTTCGCGTCCACAACCCTGACATCCTTGTCGCCTCACCCTGCCAGACCGTGTAGTGTCCGCGTGTCTGGTCGTAGGTCTGACGCGAGACAAAAAAGACTGGTGTGGCGCTCGTGAGTCCTAGAATCACGGTACTGGTCCCTAGCTTGGACACGGGACGTGACCCTCGTACTTCCAACTGTTACACAATCAAAGATGACGTCTCGTCTCACTCAGTCGGTATACACATGTATGCAAGGGTCTTTTCCGCTGTGGTTTCTTGCGAGTCTGACGGTGTGTTGACGTGAGTAGAGTGTGCGATCACTTCATTACGAGTCTGAAGAGGTTCGGTCCGAAGTTATCATGCACTTTACACTTGAAGGTCTACAAGTCCGACCTAAATCTTTTCCGTCTCCTTGGTCTCTAGTTTAACGGTTGTAGACAACCTAGTAGTTTTTTCGATCTCTCAAGGTCTCTTTGATAACGAAATAACTGATACGGTTTCGGAAACTGACACACCTGGTGTTGTTTGAGACCTTTTAAGCACTTCTCTACCCTTATAACCTGGCGGACTGGACGGACTCTTTAGACATACATCCAGTCCTTCGTTGTCAATCTTGACCTGTCCCTTGTTGTCTGACCAAGGTTTATCCTTTTCCTCATGTAGTTCCGACGTATTACAGTGGGACGAATAAATTGAATGTACGTCTCATGTGGTACTCTTTGTGACCCGACCTACTTCGTGTTAGACCTTAGTTCTAACGGTCCTCTTTATAGCTATTGGAGTCTATACGTCTACTGTGGTGGGAATACCGTCTTTCACTTCTCCTTGATTTCTCTTTCACTTTCTCCTCTCACTTTTTCAACCGAATTTTGAGTTGTAAGTCTTTTGCTTCTAGTACCGTAGACCAGGGTAGTGAAGTACCGTTCATCTACCCCTTTGTCACCTTTGTGACAGTCTGAAATAAAAGACCCCGAGGTTTTAGTGACGTCTACCACTAACGTCGGTATTTTAATTTTCTGCGAATGAGGAACCTTCCTTTCAATACTGGTTGGATCTATCGTATAATTTTTAGTCTCTACAATGAAACGGTTGTTTCCAGGCAGATCAGTTTCGATACCAAAAAGGTCACCAGTACATACCTATACTCTCAACCTGATATTTCTTTCGACTCGTGACTTCTTAACTACGAAAACTTGACACCACAACCTCTTCTGAGAACCCTCAGGGAACCTGACGTTCCTCTAGGTTGGTCAGGTAGGATTTCCTTTAGTCAGGACTTACAAGTAACCTTCCTGACTACGATTTCGACTTTGAGGTCATGAAACCGGTGGACTACACTTCTCGACTGAGTAAACCTTTCTGGGACTGCGACCCGTTCTAACTTCCACCCTCCTCTTCCCCTGCTGTCTCCTACTCTACCGACCTACCGTAGTGGCTGAGTTACCTGTGCTCAGACTCACTTGAGGCCCTCAACCACTACCTGTCCCTCCGAACCGCACGACGGCACGTACCCCAACGTTTCTCAGCCTGTGCTGACTCGTTGACTTGCCTTGCCTTGACTATGTACGTGTCGGAGATGAAAACGACACGAGCAAAGATCACATGTCGTCTTGCTTAGTCGGTGTGCATGCGCACTCAGGGAGATGACAACTTAAAGGAAGGGTAAATCCAGTGGTGCCTCGTGACTCACCTCAAGGGGCACGAGAGGTCATCAAAGAGTAATCACGAGATACAATACGTGTCATAGTTATCGCAGACTCACAGTCAGGGTTGGAGGGTTAAGAGGGGTGGTGGGGAAGGGGTCCCTACTCCTCAACACGGGTGCCCTGGCGGTCCCTTCAGGGGCCTGACCGGAGAATGCCGTAGACAAACTTGTACTTGAGTTTACGGCAAGGAACCGATTGAGGGTGGAGTGTCCGGACGTCTTTTAGATGGCTCCACCCACCCAGAGGGAGGTAGGTAATCCCTTTCGTCACCTTTTTGTGACCCTTTTGTCAAGAGGTGTAAGACTGCCAGACCCCTCTTTTTGGTGACACAGACAACTTCTTGAGACACCCGAGACGATGTTTTCTGGGGTTTTCTGCGTGACCGGGAAACAATTTTGACAAGTCTTTTTGGGGTCGGGGCGCACTTTGTCCTCGATACGCAGTCACGGACTTTCTCGTCAGTGGAGTTGTTAATATGACTTTAACACGTAAACTTTTAGGATTACGTGAGGAGAGTGAAAATTCCGAATTCATTAGGTAATCTGGTCCATGTAGTAAGACAAAAAGGCCCAAAAAAACACACACCTCAAACGTGGGTAAAGTTTCCCATTGACGCCCTGGTAGTCACTCGAGTCTTCACAGTTCGTCACTACCCGTGAAATTCATCTCACGTACTTATATTATAAAATGATTACTCAAATCTTAGCGTTAAACATGGTTCAACAGACAGAAATACGTTGAACGAAGTGTCTCTCCTTAGAGACTTAATAAGTAATACAGGAGTGGGTTCAGAGAACCTTTTATAACCTTTAGGTCATCTATTGTAAGATGGGGAAGGGACCGCCGAGTATACCATTTCTCAGACGGACGTCACACCCTCTGGGTCCGACCTAGGGGCCCAGCCTTTCTAGGGGACCTCCTCCCGTACCGTTGGGTGAGATCAAAGAACGGACCCCTTAGGGTACCTGTCTCCTCGGACTACCCGATGTCAGGTGCCCCAGTGTTTCTCAGCCTGTCCTGGCTCCCTGACCGTGACTCTCAAGAGGGGCTGGGTAAAGGTCGGTCGCTCGGTTAGGGGACGTCGTCTCGCCCTTCCTTTGATGAGTCGCAAACTCACAAGGACCTCTGGTCTCCGACTGTTGGAACACTCTGCCGGCTCAGGTCGAAGGTCCGACGACCGTCCAGACCAGGACACCAGTGAGTCTGACCAGAGGCACAGGGGTGGGACCAGTGTGCACCACGAAGGGATCCCTCGTCGGTCCGTCTGGGGCAGGTATGGGTAGCGTCGAGTTTACAGATCTCTCTCGAAACCCCGCGGGGTCCACCGCGATCACCATTTCTTAGGCGGACGGCAACGTCCTCCGAGCTCTCTGTGTGTCCGGACGGGGGACGCAGTCCTTATAGGGACCTCATCCGCTACCGTCGGGCGAGGTCATAATAACGGACCTTCTAAGGGACCTGTCTCCTCGGACCACCCGGGGTCAGGTGCCCCATCGTTTCTCAGCCTGTGCTGACTCGGTGAGTGTCTTTCTGTCGAAACTCCGGAAGCGTGGGAGAAGGGGCCCGATTTGTAAAGGTAAGGACCCCGAGATCCGCAACTGAGAATTGGTAGAGAAATTTATTACATAATACCCGATTTTACGTTGACCTATCGAAGACGGTGGGTTACGGGTCCTTGTGACAGCGGAAGGGGAATGTTTTTACTAAAGTCCCTGGGAGGGGTCTGGAGCCTCGTGTCTACAATTTGAGTGGCATGTACCGAGGCCCACGTCTGCGCATAAATTAGTTGGAAAAGACCACTATTTTTGATTTAGAACTTAGAAATTTCCCGGAAGTCGTTTTCTGAGTTTACATAAGTTTTGCCTTACGAAGGTCCGTCATTTGTCTTTGAGTTGCGGACTTCCACCGGAACCTCGTTGGCGGGTCGGGGTTTCGCCCGGAGCGGAACCTGCCGACCGAACCCTCCTCGACTCGGCTCGGAAGGAAGAGTGACTTGCAAAAGAAAATCCTCTTTCACCACCTCTTGACTTTTAAGAAAACCGTTTTACTTGCCCTTCCGAGACATAAATTGCTGCCCTTGTTTTTTTATTAATCATCGCAAGTGACGGTTCCAGACTGTTCGCTTTATGAACTGCTTAAGAAGAACCTAAAGTGTATGCAAAATTTCAATTTATCGTAGACCTCCCCCTGTGGGAAGGGGCTTCCTGTCAGACTTCAGTGACCCGAGCCCGAAAGGACATCCTACAGTGTCCCTCTGGGTCAGTTCGTGCGAGAAGGGTCGAGGGAGGGCTCCTAAATCCTTTTTGAAGATTTAGTTCACCCCGCGGGTCCTCTGTGCGTCTCCTTTCCGCCCCTAGCCCTCCGCCGTCTACTGAGACGGGCGACGGTAGTCGTGAGGACTCCCAAGGCACAACAAGGGTCTGTTAAACTACCTTGGTGTAGACTCCCATCAAGTACTAAATTTTAGTGAGTAGTCTAAAAATACCTTAAACCCGAAAAAGATATCGAGACATGCAAGTCTACAGGGTGGTTTTTCTGCGCGGACCCTAGTCTCTGGACTCCCCGTGCAAAATAAGTCGGGCCACTGCCCGCCGAAGACTGGGTCGGGGCCCCGGAGGGGCGATGGGGGGGTCGACCGGAACTGGGGGCGGACCTCCCACTCGCCCCGACCCGAGTCGCCGCCGAGGAGTGATCACCTCGCCCCGCTTCTCAGCCCGACAGCGGAGACACTGACCGAATGTCTTCTGCCTGGCTTTAGAACGACCGCAAAGGACGAGAGGACTGTGCCGTCCTAAACTCGCTCTTCGGGCACTCCGCTCCCTGACTCGAAGAGACAGGTTGTCGGCCCTCTTCGTCGGGGCGGTCGTCAGCGTCTGGGTCACGCGAGTCTCGGAGCGGCCGGGTCGGGACCCTCCTCCGCCGGGGTCGGCTGACCCTCGGCACCCGGGACTCTCCGTGGACGGGTCGATGCGACGGTGACCCGAGGACGGGACACTTTGGGACTCCAGTGTTTGTGACGGTGGACTTCGGTGATTCGGAACCCCACTGGACAATCCGTCGTTTCTTCTGAGTCTGTCACAATTGTGTCTGGATGGCGTAGACCGCAAACTTCTCGGGGCTCCGGGTGCGATAATGTCAAAAATTTGAGGACATATGAAAAGTCTTGAGTAGTGAGAAATGTGAATTCCAGACCCGTAAAATATTGTACCTTCTATGTAAAGTTATTTCCTTTTTTCCCTTTTTAAGACTCCCACGTCAAAACTAGGGACCAGTCCCTTGATTCTAGGATGAACGATGTCTCACACTCGTTTTTTATTTATTTTTGACTACGTTTCTTTTTAAGGTACCGCTTGTTGTTTCTACTTAGTTTTGTGGCGGTCCCGGTCTCGACAGACAGGCAACGCGCTCCCCGACTACGGGCCCCGAGGAAACGGACGTGGCACGTCCGACTGTCCCGACTCCCCGGGGGTGGGGGACGTGTTTGGAGAGGGGGGAGGGAGAGGACAAGGACCTCCGAAGGACTCCGACTCTACCTTAAAAGTTGACAGTCCTCTGAGTTGTTGCATGTAGGTTCCTGTAGTCGAAGGTTCCTCTGAGAGTCCAGCCCTGGTCTACCACCACAGTCCGGTGTCAAAGTTGGTGCACTGGGGACACTGGAGAAGAGGGGAGAGCCGACGATGAGAGGGGTCCTTCTTTCCCGTCTTTGGGCCACGTCCAGTCTTCGCGCAGGCTCTACGACTTTTATGGGGCTTCCCTTCGACGCCATTGGGAGGTTCGACAAGGTCACCTCTGGGTTCCAGGTTTCTCAGAGAGATTTCTCTTTGTACCTCCCCCAAAGTCTCCTCAAATTAAGCCCCTCTCCTACCACCACCCAGTCCTCTCGCCCGCAAGCGACGGTACTTGCAGGAAGGAAGACCTGAAGTGTTGGGGGAAACCGAAAAACAAACGCGAGTCTTACTTAGGAGACATAGCGGTGGCTCTTCCTTGTCTGGGACGAGTGACGGTTGCTCCCCGCCACCCCCCTGCCGTTGTGTCCTCTACTGGTTCGTGAAGAAAGAGCGTCAATTCCCTGTTTCGAAGCGTCACCCTTTAGACGTAGAGAGAGAGCGACCGGGCGCCAGACGTAAGGACGGTGAGCTCTGTTAAGCCCAGTCGTGGTGGAGGTCTCCTCGGGCGTGTTTGCGACGCACAGTTAGACGTACTTTCGACGCCAGAGGCGAGGGAAGGACGAATTTTCACCGGACAACGACAGCAAGTCAGTGCGGTCCGAGAGTCGCTGGGGCACCTGACGTCGCGCGGTCCGGAGGGACAGGAAGTGGCGGAGGGCCTCGAACGAGTCTTAGTGCGGGTCACACAGCCACTACGGTAGGTCGGCGGAGTCGGAGACAGTGGGCGAAGAGGGGGACGGGAGTGAGAAAGGGTCGTAGTCCCAGAAAGGTCACTTGAAAGTTAACCATGGACACTTGACAACATTCCTTCGAGGGAGGGGGTCAATATAAAATGTATTTAAAGAGACCGAAGTACGTGGTTTCTGTAGACGGTAGTGTCCTTTCTTCGGCTACTGGCAAATCCTCCGTTTCAAATACTATGCAGTCCTCTTGAGTTGATACGGCCCTTCGACGATTGAGTTGATGTGAGACAATTTATAAAATGACTGATATTTGGTCTTGTCCGTGGTACGTTCACACGTCGAAGGCTCTCGTGTACTTTTATTGTCAGACTAAGTTGAAATTAACCTACGCACCTGTGCTTTGTTATTAGCTGAGAAATTGACATTGAGGTTCCATAATATAGAGTATTTCTAGTGTAAAGGTTCATGTCACTAAATAAACTTTTCCGGAGTAACTGAGTAGTTTAAGACAGAAATTTTACGATGGGGGTAGGACTCTTTTAATCTACGTGTGAGATCTTACTTTACCGGACGGTCTATTTTACATTAAAATTAAACTCTTTTGTTTTCACGTACAATTAGCCACGAAATAGTAAATTATCGTACTACCATAAAAAAAAGTTCCGTTTGTTTGTTGTGAATCGTGTGTCGGCGTCCACTCCTAGGCGAGAGGCGTCCGACGAGGGTGCATAAAAGGGTCGAAAGTAGAGACCGGTATCCGGAGAAGCCCCCTTAGGGCGAGTCGAACGCCAAGGACTCATCAGAGGCTTTAAAGATTCCGAGACGGTCCACCGAGTCACCCATTTCTTAGGCGGACGTTACGTCCTCGCCGTCCTCCGGGCTCAAGCCAGGCTAGGGACCCAACCCGTCTAGGGGGTCTCTCCCCTTACTGTTGGACGAGGTCACAAAAAGGACCTCTTGGGGTACCTGCCTCCTCGGACCGCCCGACGTCCGGTACCCCAGTCGTGACCTGTGGCGACTCGTCCGTTCGTACGACGCGCCACTCCCGAGACGGGACGGGGACCCCCAAATTGACCTCGTAAAAGGGTTCCCCGAAGGAACCCGTATTTATTGGGGGGACGAGGGGGAAGCACACGAGTCACTACAAGTAGTCCCTAGAGGTGCGGGGTCGAAATCATGACCGGACGGACTCCAAATGGTCAACAGGTAGAGAGTAGGTGTGTGTCTTTTGAGAAGTCCGGTTCCTGGTGGGTACCCACGGGTATCTTTGACCGGGTCTTGAGGACGGTCAGACTTCGACTGTAGGTGCTGGAGTCACTTGACTGACGTTTGTGTCACACCTTTAGGGTCCGTCTGCTTCTCTCTTTGTTTTCTCGGGCAAAAAGTACGACTACCTCTTGTCAGAGTATTGGCGAGATACTAAAATTCCACTCTTTTTTTGTTTACAAGCCGAGGTAGGACACGGCGCAGTCAGCACAGGCTGAGAAACGCTGGGGTCCCCGAGTCGGGCGGTCCGAGGAGACAGGTACCCCAAAGGGTCCGTTCTCATGACCGCACCCCACGGTGAGAAGGAGGTCCCCTGGAAGGACTGGGTCCCTAGTCTGGGTCCGAAGAGTGCAGAGGACGTAAGCGTCCGCCCAAGAAATGGTTTTCCGGTGGATCCTTCAAGAAACCAAACCAGGTGAGACGTATTGTAGAAATTTGTAATTGAACATTCAAAGTTTTCGTACTTTATTGGCGGGGGCGGGGTACAGAAGTATGTCAGGGGTTTCATTGACGTCGTTCTCGACTCCCGGAGACAGTTACGGACTGTGACTTGAGGGGGGTACCCCGAGGGGTACCGTCCAATGGTCGGAGTGCGTCTTGTTCACACCAGTTTGATAGACATTTTTAGACGACACACTGGATTGTCACACAGCTTCCGAGTCCGCCTGAATCCTGCGACTGTAAATTGACTATTGACTCCTCGTGTGCGTCTACCCTTAGAAATCCGAGTCTTTCTTTGTAGGAGAGTCAAGTCAGTGAGTCAGCACAGGCTGAGGAACGTTGGGGTACTTGGCGTCGTGCGGTCCGGAGAGACTGGTAGTGGCTGAGGGTCTCAAGTGGGTTTGAGTACAGGCAACACAGGCACTACGGTAGGTTGGTAGAGTGGGACAGCAGGGGAAGAGGAGGACGGGAGTTAGAAAGGTTCGTAGTCCCAGAAAAGTTTACTCACCCGAGAAGTGTATTCCACCGGTTTCATAACCTCGAAGTCGAAGTTGTAGTCAGGAAGGTCACTTGTGGGTCCTGACGAGTATTTGGTGTACCAATGTGTGGAAAAATACACAAACAAGACACTGGGGGTCTTGTCGTCTGCACCATGTTTCCCCACTACAAAAATGAACTGAAAATCGTATTGACGAAGGGAGGAACACACCGAGAACAGACGACGTCCGACCACCCCTGGGTGTGCCGACGCCCCGGTTTACCACCCCCCTTCCTCGGGGCGAAACGTGTTCCGTGAGGTCGGAGTCCTCGTGTCGCCGGAGACGCGGACGGAGACAAACCTCCCACCCCTACTGGAAAGGAGGGTGTAGGTTCAGGTCCTCCCTTTTAACGGAACCTAAGGGTCAATTGACGAGGAATAGACAACATCTTTATTTAAATTCGGTGTCTCGCACACACACACCCCCCCCACCCCATGATTACTCCCTCGACTCGGAGGTCTTAGGAAACCAAAGGAACTGACACACCTCCCAGTGGTCACGAAAAAGTCTTGGCCCCTCTGTCCTCGCGGTAGCCTAACCACCCCCTCCCAACCGTCTTCGTGACACTCGACTCGGTAGAGTGACTTGTCAGTATACGTGAACTGAGACCCAATAGAGACGTTTCTGTCGTTGCCGTCTAATTTTAGACGAATTTTTTTTATTCGGAGTGAAGGGGTAGAACCAAGTAGCTTGGAATAGTCTCGACAACGTTCCTCGTTCGGTCCGGAGAGACTCTCAGCCAACTCTTGAAACGGAAGGGACACTGTTCTCAGGGACGGGTCGGGACACTCCCAGTCTCCTTTATCTGCGTGTGTGTCTGTGCGTGTGTGTGTGCGTGTGCATGTCTGTGCGTTCCGAGTTGTTCTTTGTCGGTGAAGGATGGAGACACCTCAGAGGGATTTGACCAGAATAGACCAATAAGTGGAGTCCCACCCCCGACCCCTTGCCTCCGAGTCTCTGCATGTTCCCACGTGTGCGCACTCGCAGTCTGTGACGTGTGCATGTGCCCACGTGTGCACACTCGCAGTCTGTGACGTGTGCATGTGCCCACGTGTGCGCACTCGCAGTCTGTGACGTGAGTACTGGCGGTACACCGGGGACGTGACCGGGTCCCGGAGTAGAGGTAGAGGTGCCCCTCCGAGCGGTGACGAGGGAAGGTCCGCCTCTCCTCTACGTCCGTCTCTGCCTCCTCGGTCCGCTACCTCCGTCCTGGCTCCGCTGGGATGTCCGACTCGAGAGAGACGCAGTCGACCGAAGGGACGGTGGGGCCGACAGGATCGTTTCACGACCTCGGGGGTCCAGACGTTCTGGGAGGGGGATCATTTCCTGGACGGTCTAGACCGACAGAGGCTTCGGGAGTGGGTCGTCGAGGGTTGGGTAACGAGACCCGACCAGGACTCGGTTCGGGACGAGGCCCGTCTGTCGTAGAGGTCAGACCTCGAATGAGTAGGGGAGTCTTCCGTCTCGCTGGTGTGGGACAGGAGGGTCGACGGGGGAGGACGGGGGAGCGGTGCGACCCCGAGGACTGAACCCGACTTACAGTGGGAAACAGAGTCTTCGGGACCCGGTCGAGACTACCGACCTTTCGGACTTGTTGTCACTACTTAGTCTCATAAATAAAAACTCCAAAGGAGATTCGACGGAGAAGTAGTCGAGAATTTATCGTCGTAAGTTCGACGATGTCTGTGAACGACTTCAAACGACCGGACCCCGTCGGCCACCCCTCTTGAACCGGAAGGGCCGTTGTGTCCTCGTCACAACCGACTCCGAGAGACTCTAAACCGGTCCCCGTCTATACAAATTGAGCTTAAAATTTTTAATGAAAGTGTAGGGAGTCCAACACTCCTGAGGACAGAGAGTCCCTCACCGGAGAAGATTGGGCACAATACGAAAAGTGAGAGGAGACTACCGCACCGACTTCTGGCGTGCAACGTAGACTCACTCGACCCCCGGGGTCCTGTCCCCTTGCGTACGGGAGACTTAATTGCTGGGTAGGCTCGCGTGTTCCGACTACCTTTCGGGAGTACCTTCCACTCGGTAAGAATGACTCTAATTTTGGAATTTGCGTCAATGTGTCAATAGTCCGAACTCTTCCCTACATCCTTATTAGGTGTTTAATTTATAAGTCAGAAAGAACGATGTGGTAAACTGACAATGAGTGTCCTGTCTTTCTATAAGAGGTGAATGTCGTTAATAAATATGTGTGTGTCGGGTGCGGGGTGTGGGGTGTGGGTCGGACTACGAGACTTCTCTCGTTTCCTCTAAAAATTTTCTTCCGTCTGTCGCAATTCCCTTTTTGGGTTTTCGGTTGTCACTTCGAGACTCCGACGACCCGTCTTTATGGTACTGCAGGTTTGTGTTTTGGTGGAGGTTATTTTTAACGAAGTCGTGTAAATGGATACGCACTTAGTCGACTCGCAACTTTTCTGGTCCTCGCCCACCCGAGTAGTACCAGGAACCTGCTATTCCTATTTCAGATTAGAGACTGCACCGACCCGGACGTTGCTCCGGAGCCTGAGCCCTGGGCCTTGTTCTTGTGACCCCCGTCTCTGCCGACGGGTCGAGGGGGATCTGGACCGGAGGACCCCAGGGGGTCCGTGTGGTGGGGCAGGTCATTAAACGATTGAACTTACGAAAGACCGTTTTACCTCTTAAGACGAAACGACCCCAAAGTAGGGTTGGATACTTTCCAGTACGAGTTCGAGGGTTACAACTAATGGCAATGACTTGGTCTTTCATGACAGTGTTCCTACTCTGACTTTTTATTTTGTTAGCACCGGTGAATGTTAGAACGACCCTGTAAGATGGTCTACGAAACCCGGATAAACAATGAATTGAAGTCGGCACGGGTTAAGAAACACTGGGATCCCGACATCGGGTGGTCGGAGGAGACAGGTACCCTAAAGGGTTCGTCCTTATGATCTCATCCAACGGTAAAGGAGGAGGTCTCCTAGAAGGTTAGGTCCCTAGCTTGGGAGGGTCAAGGGAGAGTTGAGGAGTCTCCATTACTCGTAAAGAATTGAGTAAAGGGTAGGTATTCTGGTCCCACTTTTGTCCGTTGGAACAGACTCAGTGTCCCTTTACCCTTCTGTTTTTGATCCTCACATGTAGGGTTGTCTCTTCCCACTCGTGACTTGACTACGAAAACTTGACGCCACAAACTCTTCTGAGAACTCTCAGGGGACCTGTCGTTCCTCTAGTTTGGTCAGTTAGGATTTCCGTCAGTTGGGACTTGTAAGTAACCTTCCTGACTACGACTTCGAGGTTATGAAACCGGTGGACTACTCTTCTCGGTTGAGTAATCTTTTCTGGGACTACGACCCTTTCTAACATCCGCTCTCCTTTTCCCCCGTTGTCTCCCACTCTACCGACCTACCGTAGTGGCTGAGTTGTCTGTACTCGTTTGACGCCTTCTGTCACCTTCTGTCCCTTCGGACCACACGACGTCAGGTGCCCAAACGTTTCTCAGTTTGCACTGAATCGCCAACTTGTTGTTGCGTGGTTATTACGGATACAATGAACTTTAATTGTCCGGTCGTGGATGTGACTGATTGGCGTTCACTGCTCCTTTTAGGACCGTTCTTCTGGAATGAGGGTACGGGTTGTTTTTGTTGTGTTTTCACTGCGCTGTGGTCTGCGGAAGATGGACCTTTACACCGAGTAAACGTATGAGTCCCTGATTGACTACCCTTCCCCTTCCGACGGATCGGGGGTCTGCTCCTCGACACGCGGAAAAGTCACTAAAAAGGTCCTTCAATTCCCCGTATCGAAGGTGTGACGTTTTGACGTGACCGGGTGGACCATCGTCAAAAAGATTTTCCCTAGCATGTGTGACGATGTAAATTTTGCTCATTGATCGTTCCTGGATGACACGTCACGTCCTTTGAGACGAGTCCCAATCCCTACCCTCCCCCGAGACCCCCTCCTACCTGTGTCCATATACCAGCTGACCTCTGACCGTGAGCGGTCCTCGTAGACGGTCGTTGACTTGCCGCTGCCCCCGCAAACGGCAGACGGACGCGACGACATCTAGGACGGGAGTGTGCGGGCGCCCCGTAAGTCCCACCTCGAGACTCGAGGTCCCTTTGACCCCGTTGTCCAGAAGGCTGTCAATGCTAGAAAAGTCCTGGAACAAAGTACTAGGGGTAGGAACGTAGAGGAGTATAGATCTTTTCGTGATTGGGGGAAGTACCACTGTGGTCGAGGACTCTGGTCGTCCCTTGGACCACCTCTTTCGTGAACTAGCGTGGTTTGTGGGAGAAATGGTCTGAGACTGCACAGCGACACCCGTTCGGGGTGCGGCCGTGTGCGCACAGACGGGAAACTTGAGGTGCTGTCGGGAGACGTCCAGGGCATGGACCTGCACTCGTGTCGTCGGGGACTCGAGGCGGGACCCCACCGTCGCCGACGTGGGGATGGGATGCCGAGTGCCCCGGTTCGTCAGTCGAGCTCCAGTGCCTTGGTCCTTCACCCTCTCGGTGACGCCGGTCCGGGGGGCGGCGACTCGATTGGGCAATCTCCGGCCGGGCTGTCGCAGGTCCGTGGCGTCAGACGTAGGAGGAGGAGGCGGGTCTGCGACTTCAGATTGTGTGGGACGTCGGAGTATTTCGGAGAGGCGTCCCCAAAGTAAAAGGTTGGGTGGGCAGAGGGCGCCGAGACGGCACTTACGCGGAAGGAACTACCCCTCCGGGCCGGTGTATGTGTTGCCTGCTTCATCAGTCTCCACCGGTTCTTCCAAGGTCGGCGACCTCCTTCTCGAGCACAGAGAGTCTGCAGTGAAAGAGCTCTGGAGCTGTGCCGTGACACAGGTCCCGACACTGTCCACTGTCCGGCTCCCCTGTCATCCTTTCCTTACGGCCCTAAACCTGTCACCCTGTGTCCGTTCTGAAATTTTTGCTCTTGAAATTTTCTCTACAGAGATTTCCGTTCCTCGGTTCGGGTCCACCCTTTGCCTTTGGTCCTCGGATATACTTACGGCTCTGGCCGGTAGGGCCTCCTCCCCTGTCTGTCACTCGTTGCCGCCGCCCCTCCGCCGTCTTCTGGGCCCGCGGCTGGTGGTTGTGGAAGGCCCTTCCTGCAGCAAGGTCTGTGCTCCGAAGGGAAACTGGAGTCGCAGCCGTACAATGTCTCGCCTCCCGCCCAGTCCTGGGCCCCCTGGACCGGACCCGCTGGCGGCGGGGCGGTACGCCCGGGAAAAGGTGGTTCCCCCACCTGGTCCCCCGGGCCACCAGAGTGTTGCGGGCTCTGGGGCCCTGAGACGGAAAGAACAACTCTGTTGTTCGTCTTCGCCCTCGTCGTTCCCGGGGTCCTTGTTCGGCCGTCCCTACCTCACCGGCCGGTCCGCGGAGGACGGACAGTCCCCGGTCTCGACCCCGCCGCCGCCGAGACCCGGGACTCCTCCGTCCGACGTCGTCGACGGGTGGGCGGGCGGACGGGCACGATAGCGACAGGGAGGTCGGCGGTGGACGACGAGCGAGGCGGTCCCCGACCGTCCTCCGATCTCAGGGACCGGACTGCCGGTGCCCCAGTTGTCTACGGAGAATTACGAGTTTCTGTCACAGTCGTTTGGACTAGGGACCACTCGAGAGAGGTGGTCCGTTTCACGCTCAGGGCACATTCGCCGACCTCTCTGTCCACCACTTCACACCAAACGCACACAGACACACACACACCAGTCAGTAAAGACTGAAAAACGCGGGGTACCTGACATCGGGTGGTCCGAGGAGACAGGTATCCTAAGAGGTCCGTTCTTACGACCTCACCCAACGGTAAAGGAAGAGGTCCCCTAGAAGGGCTGGGTCCCTACTTTGGGCGTAGAAGACGTAACCCTCCGTCCAAGACGTGGTGGTCCAGTCGGGTTAGTGTCGCTACGGGTGCCAATAGCTTCCGCTGTAAAGTCGAGTCTCTTGTAGACGACTTTTGGTCTACCTCCAAGTGTCTTTACCTTCTCTCCCGAAGGGGCACTTCCGACCTCAGAGAGGGTGGGGCTCTGTCGTCTTGGGTTTTCTCCATGGTCAGAAGGCTCCAAACCTATATTAGACTAAAACTTGAAGCTTAAGATGGTGAATGGGAGGAGATTGTAAATTTTTAGTGAGTGACGGAGAGTCAGAATTGGTGTGTTGGTTTTGTTTGGGCGATTATCGACTTAGCTTTACGCGATCGGCACCTTTATAGTGTAGAAACGTTGAAACCCTCGTAGAAGAGACGTCGACCCCTCCGACGCAGTCGAAAGGTGACGAAGACATTGTGTTCGTGGTTTCTGAGCCGAATCTTGTCGGTCGCCCGGGGTCGGGAAGACCGTGGTCCCTGGTCAGACCACCCTCTGTCGAGAAGGTGCTTGTCCCCAACGCCCCCACCTCCACGCAGCGTAATAGCCCTTAAAAGGAGACAATAATAATGTGGTCAAGGTGGAGTCTACTGGTCCGTCATCTAGGGCCTCCATTCCCTGGGGTCCTTTGTGTCTCGAGAATCCACCGCCGGTCCCCCAGTCCCCAGGTTTCACTCAGGAGGTCCCGATGTCGGGTCCACCCCCGTCCCGATGCGAGGAAGACCCCCGGCGACGTGGGAACGAGAAAGGTCGGAGCTCCCGGTGTGCGCGGTACCGAGCGCCGGGGAGGAGTGAGAGTCTCGTCGTGTGGGAGGGAGCCGAAGCAATAGGAAAAGACTGAAGCCGAGAGAACAAAGTGAGAGTGTTAAGAGACGGATCTATTGGCCGGAGGATCTATTGACCGGACGTCCTGGTAGAGAGGTAGAGTTGTATCGTTGGTGCAGAGTTGGTGCAGACGTCTCGTGTAAGACGTCTGAATGGACGTGCCCACTCCGTAGGAAGCGTCCGTGACCCATACTCGTACTCCCGTGGAAAGCCCCCAGTAGTGGCAGAGAACGTATCTCTGCGCGCAAATAGCGGGTCCAGGTTGCTCCGCAGGCGTCACTGCCACGCAGCGGAAAACCCCCCGCCGACAACCGACGTCACGTGTCCGGGCCGACGGGGCCCGTAAGCCCCAGAATCAAGGGGTTGGTCCCCGACGTAGACACAGGGGACGCAACCCTCCAGAGGAAGGTGACCCGGTGGTCCCTGCAGGGTTACATAGAAGGACATGCTTCGCGACACAATGTTTGGAAGGGTACATAGGTCTGTCAGTAGTTCTGACAAAGATTTGGCATATGTGGAAGTAGGTCAACTCTTTTGGGTGACATTCATATTCCGTTCCCCACCATCGCCGCCAAATCAGCGATTCAACACAGGTCGAGAACGCTGGGGCACCTGACATGGGCGGCCCGAGGATCAGGTCCCCTAAGAGGTCCGTTCTTGTGACCTCACCCGACGGTAAAGGAAGAGGTCCCCTGGAAGGGCTGGGTCCTTAGCTTGGACCCAGAGGACGTAACGTCCGTCTAAGAAATGGCTGTCTTGATACTCCTTTCGGGTACCACTCCCCACTACCCGAATTATAGTACTTATCAAAAGGGAAAATTTACAAGAAACATTATAAAATGCTTTTCATTAAAATCATTAAAAGTCTTTTTCCTCACTCCTTTTATCTTTCGTCGTACCTCTCTACGACTGCGCCCCCCGACCCCGGTCGCGGTCGACTACCGCCCCGCGGACCACGTGTTTCCAGACGTCACGGGGGCCCTTCTCACGAGGCCAGACGTGACGTAAGGTGTGTCTTCTGTTAGCCTGACAGAGAGTCGTCTTGTC
This sequence comes from Capra ibex, assembly GCA_006410555.1. Taxonomy (NCBI): domain Eukaryota; kingdom Metazoa; phylum Chordata; class Mammalia; order Artiodactyla; family Bovidae; genus Capra; species Capra ibex. Next base: position 56,951,550 of record SJYO01052617.1, on the reverse strand, counting down.
CGTGTTAGTGGGATAACAGGTCGGAGTGCTTACTGGAGATCTCGGTGTTTCGTCCCTGTCTTTTCCGTCCTCGTCGGTACGGGGGAGTAGTCTCGGGAGACCAGAGTTACACCGGCGAGCACTCGAGGTCCCGTTCCTAATCTCGAGCGTCTACGTTTGCCATGACCTGTGGTGTCGGTCCCAATGGACTACAGGGACGAAATGCCTTTGTCCTTAGTCTCACGTTGCGGGTGACCTTTAGGAGTTTCTACGACCCCCGGTCCCTCCCTCGTACCCCCCTCCAATGCTCACTTAGACGAGTGTGGTTGGCAGGGCGGTGCGTCGTGTCCGACACCAGTCGTCCGAACGAGGAACATTTCCCGGTCTCTCGCTCCTGAAAGCCGAGGTGCCCGGTAAGTGCTCAGTCCGAGTGGGACAGCTGAGAACGATCTCCCGGTCCCGTCGGTGTGTGTTGAGTGCCGATATGTGTTCGGTGCGTGCCGTGTCGGCACACGGGCACTCTGCAAGTCTCGTGTCCGACCCCAGGCCGGGTAGGTCGACACCAGACGTTGGGCACCACGTCCTCCTCCCGTCCTCAGAAGTGCGTTTCTACTTTGACAGGGGTTCAGCGAAGGAGTCGGAGCGACTAGCGTGGGTGGAAACAGGAGTGGAAGTCGTTCGGCACCGACACCAAAAAATTTCCATAGATAAATGGACCAACACGGTTCAGAAGTGACGTCTTGCACTCTAGCTCAAGGGTCTGGTCCACAGTGTGACCTCAGGGGACGTACCCCAGGTCGGAATCGGTGACCTGGTGGCCAGTCCCTTCGGGGTTCAGAACCGACCAAAATTCGTAGTCTACTTCGTCATGCCCGAAGGGACCACCGTACCACCATTTCTTAGTGGACGTCACGTCCGCTGGGACCGGGCTAGGGACCCACCCCTTCCAGGAGACCTCTTCCCTTACCGTTGGGTGAGGTCACAAGAGCGGACCTCTTAGGGTTCCTGTCTCCTCGGACCACCGATGTCAGGTGCCCCACCGGTTCTCCCTCTGTGCTGGCTCGCTGATTCGCGTGCTCCGCCCCCTAAAGCAGTGGCTGGGACGAGAGGTGAGGAGGCCACAGGGACGGGAGAGAGTGCACTGAGACCTTAAGGAGGGCACTTCCGGTTCACACAGAGGACCGGAGGACTGAGACCCGAGTCAGTTCACTGAACGAACCAGGTTGTTTCGCTTTCGGCGAGTCAGCACAGGCTGAGAAACGCTGGGGTACCTGATATGGGAGGTACCTCAAGAGGTCGGTCTTATGACCTCACCCGTCGGGAAGGGAAGAGGTCCCCTAGAGGGGTGGGCTCCCTGACTTGGACCCAGAGGGCGTACCGTCCGTCTCAGAAGCGGTCGACTCGTGCCCCTTCAGGCCCAGGTTGTCTTACTCCGTGTTTACGGTTGGACGGACAAAGTGCAGGTGTCCTTCGTTGGACCCCCGACGAGAAGAGCCCGAAGACGGTCGGGACCCCACTACGGTCGACCCTCCTCGTGCTCTCCGCACACGTGGCGGATCTGGCCCCGGCGTCGTGCTCTTCCGTCCCGCGGTCGACTCGGGCGCCGGAGTGGTCTCGAGAACACTGGACGTCCGATGGATTTGCCATTGTGTCCCACCAGACTCTCGGTGACTGTAGACTCCTCCAGACAATCCACTGGGTCGTTCAACTATACCTATCGTATGGTTAGTCTTTCGTTTCCTGGTGACACGAAGTTTGGGCGATTGGTGACGGTGTCTTTAGTGGGGGTATATTTCAGAACCTTGTTAAGCGACTACCTTTGTGTGTGAGTGCAAGATACACGCACATATAAATACGCACACACACACACACACACACATACAACGAGTCAGTAATTCAGTACACACACATATAAATATACATAGAGACACACACACACGCACACGCACAACAACGAGTCAGTAACTCAGTACCGGTTGAGAGACACTGGGGTACCTGACGTCGTTCGGTCCGAGGAGACAGGAAGTGAGAGAAAGTTCTCAAACGAGTTTGAGTACAGGTAACTCAGTCACTGCGGTAGGTTGGCAGAGTGGGAGACGGTGACGGAAGAGGAAACCGGAAGTTAGAAAAAGGTCGTAATCCCCCACCCACACCCACACCCACACACACACACACCCACCCACACAAATAGATACCTCTTCCGTTACCGTGGGGTGAGCACACACACGCACACGCACACGCGTATAGATATAGATACCTCTTCCGTTACCGTGGGGTGAGGTCATGAGAGCGGACCTTTTAGGGTACCTACCTCCTCGGACCACCCGACGTCAGGTACCCCAGAGCTTCTCAGCCTGTGCTCACTCACTGAAGTGAAAGTGAAAAGTGAAAGTACGTAACCTCTTCCTTTACCGTTGGGTGAGGTCACAAGAACGGACCTCTTAGGGTGCCTGCCCCCTCAGACCACCCGACAGCAGATGCCCCGGCGTGTCTCAGTCTGTACTGACTTCGCTGAATCGTCGTCGTCGTCGTATATCAAGTCCATATATCAATATATAGAGTCTATATACAAATCAAATTTGAACGAGTTGATTAGAGTAATAATCATTTACAAGGTCCATAAAGGAATCTCGTCACGTATCGACGAAGGTAGACATGTAGTCCTATCTACAGATATGTCGTTATATCAATTGTGTCCGTTAAAGGTCTTCAAAAGGCAGGGTCACCATACAGTGAAAGTCCGATGAAGTATTTTGTGTCCCGAACAGTAGTAACGAGTTCGTTATACCTTGGTGGGCTGAAGTTGACAAAGATATGTCCTTGGTACTAATTGTTCCCGTAATTTACCTTGCCGTGAGTATTTCGTTAACCCTTGTTTTATGGGGGTCTGCGAGAAGACTTAGTCTGCTCTTCTACTTCGTCTCGTACGAAACAAGACACCCTTTCGCCCCCGCGCGCCGTGCCGCGACGGCAAGAGGAGAATTCGACTACCTCTGTTTTCGGACCAAGGGTGACACGTACCTGCAATGGCCCAGTGGGGACAGCCGTCGTGAGGTCCGTCTCTGTTCGGAGACCAGTGACTCTAGTGCAGACAGGTCTGAGGCTCGTCCAGTGAGTCTGGGAGGGAGCCGTAGACGTGGGTGTGTTCGTCCCGGGGTCCGGGTCCGCGGAGGAGGGCGGGTGTGGGCCTCGTAGTGAGAGTGGCACGAGCAGAGAGGAGTGGTGTGTGTGTGGACGTGTGGACGGGCGGTGTCGAGTCCACCAAGACGAGTTTTCGAGGAGAGATTTACCTACTAAAGTTTGTGCGTCAGTAAGGGGTTTCGGTTGGAAGGTTTCTGATGCAGCAAGTGTGTTTGCCGTCTATCTGATCACAGATATAATCATCTGTGTGTGTGTAAATGTTGAAAGGCAAAACTGTTGTTTTCGTTAAACGTACCTACGACCGCCACTCGTAGACCTCCCTCGACCACCCTTGAGCCCGTCGCCGTATGCGGCGTGTCACCTACCAGGTATCACGGTCGTTCCTCTCGTTACGGTGTGTTATTTGCGGAGCCTCTCCTTCACGCCGTTTGTGGAAACAACTTTCTACCGAGTTCAACCTCGGTGTTCTGGGGACTGCCGACGGACCAGGTGGCCGGCGGGGACGGGAGAAGGGGTGTTGGGTCCTTCGACCCCGAAGTCTTCGATCGATCCCCGTCTGTCTCCGGTTCTTGAGTCTCAAGTGACTCGAAATTCGAGGACGTGATTTGGGTCGACTGTCAAAAGTCGCCACATTTGTTCGAAAACTTATATGCGTTGATTTTTATCGTTAATCAGTCTCAGAACATAATCTGTGCAACTGCAGTAGTCCGTCAAGACAACCAATGTTCGGGGACGGTGTGAGTGAGACTTTACAGTGGGTTCAGGGACGGTGGGGGGTCTGGGGTGGGGCCAGGTCTGAGAGGAAGGTCGTAGAAGGTCGTCGGACTTGAAGTAGGGTTCAGGGGGGAAGTAGGTTTCGAGTGGGCTTGGGTTCCCGTAAACGAAAAGAGTAGTCACACGTAGTTTATAAACAGTCTCCTCCTTCACACAAGAGGGATTAAGGAAACGTGTGAGGTGTCCGGACTCGTAGCTGTATGTAAAACCAATTGTGGTATTGTCGATTATAAATGACTTAGTAATGATGCACTGCCCTCTACTCGATTATTCGGAGAATGTACGCAATGAAGCAACTCAAGTAGGACCTTGAGGTGTGTACTCCTACTGAGTAACGGAAGACGTGTTTCTATTTCCTCGTCACCAAACCTGTACAAGAAACTGGACGAGTTCCACCGTGTTGGTCATTCCCACACACCTCGACTCCAAGTGGTGGTCCTCACAATGATTGCTGAGAGTTCAAATACGAAGGAATCTGGACCAGGAAGGGCCGTTTCTGGACGGACCCTGACCTCACCCCGGTCCTCGTCGGGACGTTAGGTCCACACGTAGGTTTGAGCCCCAGAGACGGGATGTGAGACGTCTGGCTGTCTCTGTCGGTCTTTGGTGTCGTTGCGGCTCCCGAGCCCGTCACGCAAGCCGCCCCCCGACGGAGAGCGGGCCTGAGCCGGGGAGGGAGTCCTGACGGGTGGGTAGAGACCCACGACTACCTTTGGTCTCGTGCGGTCTGGCGAGAGGGTCCCCTCGGCTCCGGCACGACCGCCGCGTCGGGCCCTCCCTCGTGCAGGTGCCGTCCAGAGCCCCACTTGCAGCGAGATCGGGACGAGACCTCCGGACTGAAAGAGGAAGTCCCTCAGTGGGTGTGTGCGGTGCACAGTGGTTACTGTCTGGTCGGTGTGCCAGAGTGAGGCGAAACGGGTTCGAGTCCTCTCTGCGGTACCGAAAGTGACGCCATGGGTCATTCGGCCCGTACCCTTTTGCGGGAGTCGTGGGACGGTCGAGTGACACTCGTCTACCGGGGAGGAGAGAGATGTTTCTACCCCAAGTCGTGTTTGGTGGACGTCCCCTGATTAAGTCGGAGAGACATTCTCTTTTTATATTGTGGACCCTGCCTGACTACGACTTCGACTTCGACGTTATGAAACCGGTGGACTACGTTTCTCGGCTGAGTGACCTTTTCTGACACTACAACCCTTTCCAACTCCTGCCCTCCTCCTCCTCCGCCGTCTCTCACTCTACCAACCTACCGTGGTAGTTCAGTTGCCTGCACTCAGACTCGGTCGAGACCCTCTGTCACTTCCTGTCCCTTCGGACCGCCCGATGGTAGGTGCCCCAGTGTTTCTCACTCTGTGCCGACTCGCTGATCGTCGTCGTCCCCCAGGGTCCGTAGTCGAGGGTCCGTCGGAGCGCGGAGTGGCGCGAGTCCCGAGGGGAGGGAGGGCGAGTCCACCGGAAAGGGGGAGCGACGAGAGAGGAAGACCGGGGTGACTGCCGTCCTTGAGGGAAGACGGGTCATCTCGACTCTGTCTGAGTCTCTGCGTCGAGTCCTCGTGACTCTCCTTTTTTGCGTCTTCAACGTTCGTCACTTTTTTGGTTCGGCCCTCCGCCCCTGATCGCGTCCGAGGGCAGGGCGTCCGAGGGCAGGGCGTCCGGACCGAGCGCCCGAGCCGGGGCCGGTGCGATAGGGCCACGGGTCCGAGGAGGGACCCCGAGGGTAGACGGAGGCGGGCCTCCCACGGGAGGACCCCTGGGGCACCTGTGGCACTCCTGAAGGACCAGGTCTGGTGCGCTTTCTGGGGCACAGGGTCCGTACGTCCTACCCCGACTTTGCACCCGGTCCCCCCTTTCTCTCTGCCGTGTCCTCGCTTTCCCCGGGACCGACCTTTCTGCCCAAGAAAGCCTCGATTAAACTCAAGGAGTTGAGAAAAAGTGAACTCATAGAATAAAGTTTCTTGTAGGTCATAAAAGTGCTGACTAGATTTTCGTCTTTGGTCCAGAGGGACAGAGGATTCCCTCGCTACAAGAGGAGAAAGTGTCTCATTTCCTGACTTTGTTAAGAACTGGGACAAAGAGAAGAATGCGTGTATCATAGTTAGACACTTCGACTCTCCCGAAGTAAGGTATGTTCTAAGATTTAGACAGAGTCTGACAGGAAGAAAAGTCGTCAAAAGATTGAATCCTGAAGGATTTCCTACGCCTAACTCGGTCTGATCTGAGTAGGGACGTATTAACCTTCGAATGAAAATCGGCAGGGTTAATTGGTTTTTTCCCCCCTTTAGTGTAAGGTTAAAAGGTCTCCCCCCTTTTCTTCAACTTGGAGTAGAACGGTAACTATGATATAAAACTCTAGGATCTCTGTCATGAATAGTTCTTTTCATTCACATTTCGTTAGCTCTTTAATCTCTTTTAAGACACCAGCGTGTGCGGATAATAGGAATATCTACTCAAATATAGACTTTCGACTTTTATACAAATTTCTGATTTTTTACTCTTAAGATTGAACTAGTGGTAAGGTGACAGATACGGGTAGTGATGTTATGCGACAATAAGGGTGTGATATACTTTCGTACTCAATCGTTAACTGTTTAAGAAAGTTACAGACACTTATGTGAACGATCTCTTTGACGGCTGACGACGTCTTTGGGACGTTTACAGTTTGTAAAAATCCTGAAAAGAAACCTTTCCCCGTTAAAAAGTTAGTTTTATTCGACTTCGATGTTAAACCAAACATACCCCACCCGTCCAGGGGTTTCCTGTGAAAAAGTACAGTGTACCACAGACTTCGTAGAATATTTAATTCGAGGGGTGGGGGCCAGGACCGAAGGGTGGTGTGGTCACGACGGGACCAAACTCTGAAAATTTAGTAACGACAATTTTTCTTCTGTTTGAGACATCGTCCTGAAAATTTTCGTCGCCTTAACCCTTGCCGTCTGGTCCTCGACGCACACACACCTTCTCGCGGCGTTCACCCCGACCCCGGCGGACCGCACAGGACGAAGCGACGTCCCTCCGAGCCCCCTCGGGTTGTCAGTCAGCCCTTACTCCTGCGTCCCGCGATCGTGAGTCCACACCAGGCAACAAAGGTTTCGTTTTCCACACAAATAATTGTAGTTGGACCTGTGGACTTCAAATGTTCCTCGTACGAACGATCACCGTACTTGAAACTGTTCAACTTAGGCTGGATGAGAAACTGTCACTCTATTTGTGTATTGCTAAAAAAAAAAGTAAGACAATAGGACAGGAAGGTACTCGAGTCTTTACGTTTCGGTGGAATAAGTCACGGGAAGAAATTTGTCATAACACCCGCTCGAGACACTGGTTCTTCGAATGTACCGTTGCACTTGACAGGACTTAGTGCAGGTGTCAGTTGAGTAGGGGTCTTTGTACAGAATCCGACCCACGGAGAGTCCGTCTCGTGCAGTGACCTGTCGGGTGTCTAGAGACCCGGGGAAAGGGGTTGGACGGCTAAGTCGCGTGGAAGCCGTGGACTCGGGACAGTCGGACGGAGTGGACGTCCGAGACACAGGTGTCTCAATTCGTTGGTACCTAGCCTTTATTATCCCTTTGTTTTAAAGGACACTGAAGGTGTCCCATTTTGAACTTAAACGGTACGTTCCCGTTGATAAATATGTAAATGTAACATAAATGTTGATAAATGTATCGTAAATGTAACATAATCCATACTGTTCATTAGGTCTCTACTAAATTTCACTTCCCCATTGTGCCCGTATCGAATGTACGTTTGTGACACGGTAAAATATGTGCCCTCGTAGACGTCCACCGCCCCCGTCCCTCCCTACCGACGCAGACCGAACATAAAGATTGTTCAAGGGTCCACTACGACTCTCTGTCCACCCTGTCTTCAAGATGGGACCCTTTGTCACTGCCCGGACCGCCTGCTCGCCCGTGGTGTGTGTTCCCGGAGACGGTAGTCTCGGGCCAGGTTGGCGCCCCGGGGACTGCCGTCGCAGTGACTACCTCTCCACTCCCCCCTGGGAGTCCGGGTCCCTCCACCACCATAAGTGACCACTCACTCTTCCGTTCTGTGTTTGAGGGTCGCGCACCACCAGGCGGCAGGCAGTTCGTGAGGGCGGGGGTGGCGGTAGCTGTGTCGGGGTACGTCACTCTTGTGTGGTGGAGGACTGTGGGCCGACCCGGGGGAGCGTCGGACCCTCGGCGGTTCGTAAGTCAGTCCGTGTCGGCTAAGAGCAGAGTCCTCGGTTAAAGATGGAGATTAGCCAAACCCCTTAAAGACAACCCTTAAACCCTGAAAGGTTGTTAGGAAAATTGAAAACCGAACGAGTAAAGGACCTGGTGAGTTTGGAGGGTTTAGGAGAAAAGAGTTGTTCTCCGGGGGTTGACTTCCAAGTCAGTACTGGCCGGACTTGGTCTGTGTTGCGTGTGGGCGTCACCTGTACCGCCGACGGACGGCGAAGCGGTTCCGAGGACTCCGAGTCCTCCGACCACAGACACGGACCACTCACCGTGTCGACACGGAAGAGGTCCCGTTCGAGGTTCTTGTGTCTCGAGGTACAACGGACGCTGCGTGTGGCATCGTGTCCCAGATGATTTCCGAGACACCACTGCTACAGTGGGCGTACTGAGAGACATAGTCCCTCAGGGAGTGTGACATATCGTTTCGTTGGCGTTCCAGACAAAGGTACTGTTGTTGTCGCAGTGTGTCCTTTCTCTTCCTTCTCTTATGTCTCCGAGAGACCTTTGACGATGGTCTGCGTATAGGTCAGACTCCGACCTTCGTTATCAGACCCGCAATCCGAACCCCGATCTTAGAAAAGGAAGAACTTGTATGAGAGAGTGAGTCTTGTGATATTTATGGTAGGTAGACGGCTTAAAGTCCTCCAGATTTTAATCCAATGATCCAAGTAGTTAAAGGGAGTCTTCTGAGATCATCCCTCTCTAGTTTGGAAAGACCACCGTTATTGTCCCTCTACGACTATTAGGTTTGCGATACTTTTTATTTAACATAAGTAAATTTTCGATTTTTAATTATTTGAGGGGTTGGGGTGTTAAAGAGGGTTTATTTTAATTTTGCCCTTCACAAAATGTTCTATCCTCAAAATCATCCGGGAAGTCTGTTAAACAGCTCGGAGTGTGACTTTTATTGAGTGTCACTACACATAATATTGATTTAGTATAATATTTGCTTGTACACTCTTCTTTTCACATAAAAAGATAACAAGAACTCTAGTCGGAGACGAGCACAAACGAAAAGAAAGTGCCTACTGCATCTTTATTTTATTGTGCCGAAGTCGTCGAAAGAGGGGCGGATTAAAGAAAAGGATGGTACTAAAAAGGAAGTAACTAGTTTCTTTCTCAGGAGAGTATGATTTTTATAGGATCTTGTCGGTCTTAGCCCTGGATAAAAGGGGAGTGGACGACCCTCTATTCCACTAAAGTGGATGCACGCATGATTCAATAAAAATTTGGACGGAGGAAGAGGAGACGAATAAGGTAAAGTTATGTGTTCTCCCCTGGACCGTCGGAGACTCGAGTGAGATTCGTGGGGTCGACGACGCGCCAGGTGGGACACTAGTAGTCGTCTCTACCTCTCGCCTTGGGTGTAGGGACTCGGACTTGTGTGTTGAGTCGGAGCGGTGCTCGTGCCTTCAGTCTGGCGATTTGTTCCACCGTGGACGTACCTCTTGGCACACAGGGGGTGGTAGGAGTTACTGGTAGGTGCTACGATGGGTCGACCGGGTGGCGGAGACTCTTGTCGTAGCCACAGTTGTTTCAGTTTGCCGTTAAGAGGTACTTCAGTTCCGGCTGAACTCGTCTTAGAGTCCTTGGAGACGAGTGACTGAACGATTAAATTGTGTAGACTCTCGGTCGATCTGGCACCCCAAGACCCATTCGCGGCTCCTGTCCCTCGGTCTGCCACCCGAAACCGAAGTTCCCGTCGGTGCCTGTCGTCGCCACCTCTGTGACTGACTGGCGTGTCCCAGTACTTGTAGGGGTCGCCCCCGACACGCCCCGCCCCTGGGTCTCCTCGGCGCCTCCCCCGTTCCCCCGTCCGGTACCTCCCTCTTCCGCACCATCCCTTTAGAAGACTCTCTTCTCTACGGTTCACACCACGACTCTGGGATTCTCTACGGGAGTCCAGGATCCTCTACGTCCGCCACACCCGTCCTCTACGGGTCCACTCCAAGTTGGACTCCAGTCCCTTGCTTCTAGGGTGTACAGAGTCTTGGTTTTCTTTGGTTTGATATTCTGTCTTCGTTATGACGTTGTTTAAGTTATTTTCGAAAAATTTTACCAGGTGTAATTTTTTATTTTTTAGCAGAATCTAGCTTTAGTAAGAGTTCCGAAATTTAGGGTAGATGACGTGAGTGGATCTTACCGACTGTGAGTCTCAGACCACCAATTTGTCCATAAGACGAAGTCATTCCGACTGAAAATGTAAAATGAAGGATTACTTAAAAGTCTGATACATCGGAATTACACTTCTAATACCTCTTGTACGAAAAAACCGACCCCCCACCCGTACGTCTGCAGGTCGATGGGTCGTTAGAAATCCGAGTGGATCGGTCAACCAGTGGTATGTCTACCGTAATGTCGGTGTCTCTCTCGAAGGGACCGCCGAGTCTACCATTTCTTGGACGGACGTCATGGGACCCAAGCTGGGGACTCAACCCTTCTAGGAGATCTCTTCCCTTACCAATGGGTGAGGTGATAAGAACGGACCTCTTAAGGTACTTGTCTCCTCGGACCGTCTGATATCAAGTGCTCCTGCGTTTCTCGGCTGGTCGTGCCTCACCGATTGCGAAAGTGAAAGTGTCGGTGTCTGTTCCTTCTCAGAGGTAGCTAGGATCCTGAAAAGGAAAGTCACCCTCCTTCGTTTTTTTTTTTTTTCACATTTTAAAACAGTACAGAGAACACTTTTATTATATGAAAGTAAGTAGACTCGTTCTTTGTAATTGACTCCTGAACGATGGACGGTCTACGACAAGATCCAGTTCATGTTCTCACTCGCCGTGTCGTCGGTGCGAGAGCCCACGAAGTGCGACCACCTTCTCTGTGTTGTTAGTCTAGTGTTCGTCTTATTCTACCACAGGTCCCACTGCGTTTCTTCCGACTCGTGGCTTCTTGACTACGAAAACTTGACACCACTACCTCTCAGGGAACCTGACGTTCCTCTAGGTTGGTCAGGTAGGATTTCCTCTAGTCAGGACCCACAAGTAACCTTCCTGACTACGACTTCAACTTCGAGGTTATGAAACCGGTGGAGTACACTTCTCCGTTAAGTAATCTTTTCTTAGTTTCGTTCCTCTCCTCCTCCGCCGTCTCCTGCTCCACCAACCTACCGTAGTGGCTGAGTTACCTGTACCTAGACTCGTCTGAGACCCTCTGTCACTTCCCGTGCCTTCGGACCCCACGACGTCGGGTGCCCCGGCGTTTCTCGACCTGTACTGAATAGCTACCTCGTTGGTGGTGGTCCCCGCTGCTCCTGTTGGTCTTCGTGTAGTCCTCCTGTCCACTCGCCCCTACCACGCCCGTCCCACCCTAGACTGCCACGGAGACGTGCGCGGCGGACTCGTCTCTGGACTTACCGTGGTCGCTCGTGCCGCTGCTGGGTCCGCACTCGCCGGGGTGTTCTTAGGTAGTCGTGACTTCGGGAGTCCATGTTTGCTCGCACAGTCGGACAGGACAGACTCGCCCTGTCCTTCGTCCGGTGTTGGTGGGGTCCGGAGCCACAGGTTTCCGTCGTCAGACATAGAGTAAAGATAAAGAGCCATTGCCAGTGCCTTCAGGTAACGTCCCTCACCTGTCCCTTTGCCTTCCTCCACTAGACGGACTATGTGTGTTTTCGGGTCGTCCCGACGACACACCCGCTGTTTCGGGTCCTCCGCCCGTCTTTACTCCCCGGTTTGTGCTGCGGGGGCCCGGGTCACGTGCTGAGAGTCTCCGACTCAGGGGTCTGAGGGCAGCGACCCGAGCGCCCACGGGCCCACAAATCCACGGATCCTTATGTCACCTCGGTCTCGTGTCTCGACGTTCGTCGGCCGCCCGCACGCCCGGACGTCCGTCCAGACGGAGTCTGTACCTGTGCCAGCGAAAAATACGAAAGATGAACGGTGGAAAGAAGGAGTGAAGGCCGAGACTCGGGATCCAATGAGATTTAATGTCTAAACATGACTTTTTTTTTTTGGGACTAAGTATACTTAATGGATTGGGGGCCATGTAGTGGGTGTGAGCCGTTCGCGTCCACTTTGCTCGGAAGGAAAGGTTAAAATTCCGGGTGACACACTTGAGACGCACAAGTTCGGAGGGACCAGAAAACACTAATTAAAATCATTGCCCTCTTGCTGGACGAAATCTTGTTCACTCAGTACTACGTCGAAGTGTAGACTTTTGGCTTTTAGTGGGAGGACGGGCCTTTTATAGTAAAAATTCATATTTTAAAGATGGGGTACAATTGAGGTGTTTCGAAGGACGGAACTTTTTCTCCATCCCCCCTCGTCCGATCCTTGAACTCCAACGTCTGTCGTTCGTTCCACACGTAATGGAAACGTCACCATAAACAGAATCCGTCCAAATACTGTTCCCCTTTTTTTGCGTGGGAGTTGACGATATTTTGTTAAATATCGGACCCGTTAAGTTTTGTAAGAAAGTCGTCGGTGTAGTTTTGTCATGTCGAAAGAGGACTCATACTTCTCGTCGGAGACACCGAAGACGTACCTAATAAATAGGACCGCACCGTTCCGTACAGTATCTGTGTGTTGACTAAAGTTTGACCTTTCTTTAGTTTCCAAGGACTGGGGAGTCGACCACAGGAGTCGAGTAGTAAAGAGAAGGAGAACTTGACACTCGAATCTTTGGAGAGGTCTGAATTGACATCTTAGTCGTTTATGAAGTTCCTGGTATTTAGACTTTGTGCGTCGACTGTTTTGTTCGCAAAGGAAATCGCCCGACAAACGGCGTGGTTACAAATCGGTTTTTTTTTTATATATATATATATACAAGTAATCCATTTTTTGAGATCAGTGTCCCTAAAGGGACCACCAGGTCACCAATTCTGAGACACGAAGGTGGTGCCCCTCGGGCCCAAGTCAGGGACCGACCCCTTGATTCTAGGACGTACGATGAACCGTACCGGTTTTTTAATTTTTATTTATCTATTTTGTTTTAAGACGACTGTGTCAATCGTTCGTATCACGTCTTTTTAAGGGAGGTGTGTAATTTTTTTTTTTAGAAAAACGCCCTTTAAGTAAAGGACTTCTGATTTTAGTCCTTCACCGACCATAACTAAGACTCTCTTAGAGTACTTTGCAAAATGTCTAAAGGATGAACTCGACTTTTTTCAGAAAAGATAAAACCCTAGTCTCTGAATCGAACAAGAGGGTAAGTGAGTTGCGTACAAGTGCTAGTGGACACTCAGTCTTTAGTATACTCTGTGATTCCTATGTCTTTACCTATTCCAAATCCCCTTTTTTTACAATGTCACACTCGCGTTCTTCGGAAGGACACCATTTGACGACTCCATTACCGGGCGCACTGAGTGGGGAGGGGCCTGGGTGTGAGAAGAGGGACGGGGGACGCTACCAAGTACGACATACGGTTGCAGTGACCTGGCACCCGACGGGTCCATACACCGGTCTGGAATGGGACCACAGGACCCTCCCACAGACCCTACTCTAATTGTGAATTTACCGACGGTCGGAGGTGTCGACGTGCTGGATCAAGATGTCTTCTTTAGAGACACACTTTGGACACGTACGCACGTGTGCATGTACGTGTGTGTACGGGGACACGCGGTGGCAGGTTCCAGACCCGTCTTAGGGATGATTTTCAGTCACGTTACTGACTATAACAAAACCTGGGAACGAGAGTGACAGTTATTTCTTTACAGTGTCACTGTTGCGGATCTCTTAGGAGTCATTAGCAGGGAGGAGAGGACAGGTCTCTTTTGCGGGAAGAAAGACAGGTGTCTGCGAAGGGCTTAGAGAGCGGTCCTTTTCTCCTGCTGTCTCCTACTCTACCAACCTACCGTAGTGACTGAGCTACCTGTACTCAAACTCGTTCGAGACCCTCGACCACTACCTGTCCCTTCGGACCGCACAACGTCAGGAACCCCAGCGTTTCTCAGCCTGTGCCGACTCGCTGATGTAACTTCGTTTGACTTAGAGGGCGACCTTTAAGTAGTTGTCGTTTTTGTCTTTCGTCTCGGTTCCACTCCTTCCCTAATCGATTAACTTACCCTGAGGATGGAGTCGAAGACTTTTCACTGAGTAACTTTGGGTCCTTGGTCGAGACCACACTCGGTCTCTCGAGAGCCCCGCCCGCAAGTCGAGTCCCTCTCGGTTGACGCTACTTCGACGGTCTTGGGTCACAGGACCTTCGGGGTGGAAGTAGAAGAACTCCTCTTGGACTTCGTCCGAGGTGCACCGAGGTCCGAGCGGACAAGGGCCGGCACGAGACGACGAGTGACCTCCCGCGACGCCCGGAGGGACCACTGCCGCAGGTGCCGGTTGCAGAGTCCGCGTACGCACTCAGCGAGTGAGAACAGACTGAGAACGCTGGGGCACCTGACATCGGGGGTTCAGACGAGACAGGTGCCCCAAGAGGTCCGTTCTTATGACCTCGCCAACGGTAAGGGAAGAGGACCCCTGGAAGGGTTGGGTCCTTAGTTTGGTCCCAGAGGGTGTGACGTCCGTCTGAGAAATGACAGAATCGGTGGTCCCTTCGGGTGCAGACAAGAGATGTAGACACAGAAAAACGACGTTGGGGATTTGTCGGTGTGGAGTGAGAGTCCGCCCCTCTGACACTACTCGACGACCGGCCACACAGTAAGACTCTCACCTTAGGGTCTCCAAGGGTCTCCGTAGGCTCTTCTCCGTCGAAGTCGGTGGTCTGATTCAGCTGTCCGGGAGGACCTCCGGGGAGCTCTTGTCCGGAGGACCAGGGGACTGAAGGGGTGCTCCGTGAAGCAACAGTGGTACGTGTGGGAGAAGAGTGACCCCGCAGGCCTCTTACCTGCAGGGGGGTGGGCGACGGGGAAGTCGCGCAGCCTTGACGTCGACCTCTTCGTTCAGAGTCTCCGATAAAAATGAGGCCTTGAGTTAATTAAACCGCGTTTTCATCGTCCTCAGGGAAGGGAACGTCCTTTACGAAGACGACGACTCACAGACCAAGCATTTTAGGTGGGTGACTCGTCGTCTTAATCGTGTCCTCGAGCCCGACCCGAACGTTGGGACTTATTAGGAGAAGGTCCAAAGGCCAACGTCGCCCCTTGGACTCCGTGGTAAGGGTCCACTTGGGTCTCGTACTCCCCGCCCTGGGCCACAATCCCCGCGTCTCGCACTCCCCGCCCTCGGCTCCCGCTCGTGACTCACACCAGCGTCCTGATGACTCCGGAACCGGGTGTCCATCCCTGGGTGGACTCCCTGGGTGGTCCTGGGCGTTTTGTGTGCTCAGGGGACTGCGCACGAGAGTACAGTGGACTCAAATGTGCCTCGGCGTGACCCGTTGAGGTACCGAAGGGTCTACCGCGTCACCCATTTCCTGGACGGACGGTTACGTCCTCTGTGTCCTCTTCGCGTAAACTAGGGACTCAGTCCTCCTAGGGGACCTCTTCCCGGACCGTTAGGCGAGGCTATAAAGACGAATCTCTTAGGAACCTGTCTCCTCGAACCACCTGACGTCGGGTACCTCAGTGTTTCTCAGTCTGCGTTGACTCGTACGTGCGTGGAGGGAATTCGGTCGTCCTCTGTGACCTTTTATGACCATATAAACAAAAGTTTTCTTGTAAAACTTTTGCTAACTTTATTCAGCATTTTTACAGTGGTGGAAGGCTTTCGGAGGGGAGTAATCTGCGCGTAAGGGGAGGTGAGTGGGAGTTGTCGTAGAATACAGACGGTGACGGTCGTCGCAGCGGCCGTTGGAATCTCAGACTCCTAGGTGTAGGAAAGGTGGTCTCTCCTACTCGTCCTACCGCTCTGGACAGGCGGCGGAAAGATAGCGTTTCGAACTTCGGGTGACATCTGTAAACCCCGACAGATTGGCTATTCAGTGCAGGTTAAGAAACACTAGGGTACCTGACGTCGTACGTCCGAGAAGACAGGTACCCTAAAGGGTCCGTTTTTTTTTTTTTATGATCTCACCCAACGGTAAAGGAAGAGTTCTCCTAGAAGGACCTAGTCCCTAGTTAGGGTGTATGGCGCATTTCAGAAATGGTCACTTGGCAGTTATTTGTAAATCACTGGTTTATAATGAATCCTGACTTTTGTTCAAATTTCTAGTGGTTCAAGTTTGAGGTATATCTACTGATTCTTTTGGTGTCAGAAGAAGTGTTTCCAACTGAACCGTCCCGGTCCCAGTTAAAGGTGAGGCTCTGAGAGAATGGAGTGAGACGACTTAAAATTTGCGGTGAAAAGTCGTGAGGGTGGAAAATGTGTAATGTGAAATGAAACAGTCAAGTCCTTATGTTTTTTACAAACCCAACATTGTCCCAAAACAAGTGTGTTAACAGAAAAAAAGGGATAATATACATTTTCGTGTGACACTCTTTTGTCTAGAAGATTAACTTAAATAAAGATCTAAATAAAATGTACAAAACCCAAAACAATATTTACGTCGAAACTTTCCAACTTAAAATTTGTTAAATCACCGTAAAAAAGGAAACGAGCCAAAGATTCTGTGTCTCCTCTCGGACTCTTGTTCTCATCCGTGTACCGACAGTCTTCCATCTCGTCCGTCAAAGGACGGGTCCTACGTACCTGTGGACACCGAGGTCGTTGTCAATCTTGACCTGTACCTTGTTGTCTGACCAAGGTTTATCCTTTTCCTCCCGCAGTTCCGACATATAACAGTGGTACGAATAAATTGAATATACGTCTCATGTAGTACTCTTTACGACCCGACTTACTTCGTGTTCGACCTTAGTACTAAAGCCCCTCTTTACAGTTATTGGAGTCTATACGTCTACTGTGGTGGGAGTACCGTCTTTCACTTCTCCTTGATTTTTCGGAGAACTACTTTCACTTTCTCCTCTCACTTTTTCAACCGAATTCTAAGTTATAAGTCTTTTGCTTCTAGTACCGTAGACCAGGGTAGTAAAGTACCCTTTATCTACCCCTTTGTCACCTTTGTCACAGTCTGAAATAAAACCCCCGAGGTTTTAGTGACGTCTACCACTGACGTCGGTACTTTAATTTTCTGCGAATGAGGAACCTTCCTTTCAANCTCACTTTTTCAACCGAATTCTAAGTTATAAGTATTTTGATTCTAGTACCGTAGACCAGGGTAGTGAAGTACCCTTTATCTACCCCTTTGTCACCTTTGTCACAGTCTGAAATAAAACCCCCGAGGTTTTAGTGACGTCTACCACTGACGTCGGTACTTTAAGTTTCTACGAATGAGGAACCTTCCTTTCAATACGGGTTCGATCTATCGTATAACTTTTCGTCTCTGTAATGAAACGGTTGTTTCCAGGCAGATCAGTTTCGATACCAAAAAGGTCACCAGTACGTACCTACACTCTCAACTTGACACTTCTTCCGACTCGTGGCTTCTTAACTACGAAAACTTGACACCACGACCTCTTCTGAGAACTCTCAGGGAACCTGACGTTCCTCTAGGTTGGTCAGGTAGGATTTCCTCTAGTCAGGACCCACAAGAGACCTTCCTGACTACGACTTCGACTTGGAGGTTATGAAACCGGAGGACTACGCTTCTTGACTGAGTAAACTTTTCTGGGACTACGACCCTTTCTAACTCCCGTCCTCCTCTTCCCCTGCTGTCTCCTACTCTACCAACCTACCGTAGTGCCTGTACTCAAACCCACTTGAGGCCCACAACAACTACCTGTCCCTCCGAACCGTACGACGTCAGGTGCCCCAACGGTTCTCAGTCTGTGCTGACTTGTTGACTTGACTTGACTCGATACACGACCCAGGGTGCAAACCAAGACTCAGTCAGTAAATGTCAGCTACGACAGCCGAAGAAGTTTACCGAACCGACTGTCAGAAGTCCGAACGTCCCCGTGGGTCCAGTCTTCAAACGACGGAAAATTGTTCCAGCAAGTAGAGGAGAGTCCCCGGACCGACTGGGGGCTCCGGTGGACGGACGACCCCCGAGGGGGTCCCCTTGAAGTCCTCACTGGGTCCTATAATAAAAATTTAGGGGACTTAAGCTGAGTCAACAACCCGAGTCTATATTCTTCACACTTCGGCTGTCCTTAGGAAAGAGGGGCCTGTCCGACCCCGTGACCACTCTTACGATTCGTTTTTACGGTTGTCTTGTGGCCCCGCGGCTGTTGGGGGTCCCGAACTGTGGAAGTGTCCGGCGACGGGTACGGGTGTGTGTGCAAGGGGTCACAGGTGTCTGGATTGGGTGTCCTTCGGGACGTTCCGAGCACCGAGTTCTCGAGACTCGTAGACGTACAAAATTAGAGTAGTGCATCCTAAAAGGAGAGGGAGGAGAAAGGTCTGACTTCCCCGCTAGACCAGCACTGGAGGGATCTTCCCGACTCCGACCACACTGTCCCTGCGGACTGTCCCTGCGAAGCGTCGAAAGGAGTGACCTCCGTGTCTCTTTCGCATACCTTTTCGTCCTAAGCCACTCGATTGTGAGCGCGCGCACGTGTGTGGGTCTCCCCGAAGTCTTCGTCTGTGTTCAGTCCTCCTCGTCTCCCCGAGGCCTGACTTCGTGTCTCCCCGACGCCCACCTCCCCTCCCCAGACTCCTCCGCGGCCGGGTCGCCCGGAGTTGGGGAGGGTCCGTCTCGTTCCTGCCCTCTGGGTCCCGCCCGCGGCCCCGTCGACTTCTTTGCTCCCGTGGGCCCAGGGAAGCCTTCTTGTCGCAGTGCCCCGAGCGAGGGGTTTCGACTGCCTCCACTGTCAGGGGGGCGGTGGACGGGTTCCGACCCGAGGACAGAATTGAACCCAGCTCTCTCCACTCCTCGACAAAAATTTGTACCTGGGCAAAACGGAATAAAGAAGTAGGAGAATATTTTGGGACCTGCGCCCCGTCCCCACGACCCGCGACACCCGTGTGTGGACGTTTGGGTTTGGGACGTCGCCGAGGTGTGCCGGGACGCCGCGGTCTCTCCCCGCGAGACGAACGAGCCTCGGGGCCTACTCTCGGGTGCAGGGGTGTAGGTCGGCGCTCCGGCCTGGGGGTCGTCGTGGTCACTGGTCCAATGGGAGGTCGTAGTCCCAGAAACTTTTAGAAAGGAAAAGTAGAGAGGAGCCCGATGTCTCCGAACACGAATTTCAGAGTCTTTCGTACTGAAAAGAGACATTTATTCTACCCTCACTTAAAGACTGGTCTCTTGCGACGGACAGGTGTCCCCAACCCCTTCGACCCTCTGACCGGACTCCCAAAGGTCCCCCAGGGAGGTGACTTGGGTCTTTGGGAAAGAGGAGTCCCAAGGACCGTGAAGACGTCGGAAAGGTGGTCCGACGAGGAAGCCTGAACTCCTAATAGACGCGACTTTTCTTATAACCCCGGCGGGACCACCGAGTCATCATTTCTTAGACGGACGGTCACATCCTCTGTGCCCAAACTAGGGACTAGGTCCTTCTAAGTTGTATGGCGTCTCGTTGATTCGGGCACAAGGTGCTGATGACTCAGACACGACCTCTCGGGTCCTCGGTGGTCACGACTCGGGTGTATGTCGCTGAGGACTTCGGACGTGCGGGTCGTCGGGCGCGAGACGTCGCACTCTTCGGCCTCGCGGAGTCGATCTCTCCTGGGGGTGGGGTGGGGGGTCATGGCTCCTCTTTCGGACGTACCGTGGCCTCTGGGCCGTGTCGGTCTTTTTTTACTTGTGTATTTACGTGTCGTTAAATTTGTCCCTGCAGTCAGAGGGAAGGGTAGACCAAAGACGCTAGACCCATGGCACTCCGACAAAGGTCAGACAAGACGAGGAAAGTGGACCTTCCGCCGTCTCCTCCACGTCGTAGACCCCCAGGGTGTCCCAGACACTGAAGAAAAGGGAGGAGAGGCTTACGAGACCCCAGACGACTCGAGTTTGGTGTTTGGGTGTCTATGACCCACAGAATTCGTAAGTGACGCCATACATTTTTTTTTTGATTGAAAATTTTTTAAAGACCCTCCTTTTTACAAACCTCCTCGGACCGTCCGATGTCAGGTACCCCAGCGTCTCAGTCCGTACTGACTCGCTGAAGTGAAAGTGAAAAGTGAAAGTACGTGACTTCTTCCTTTACCGTTGGGTGAGGTCACAAGAACGGACCTCTCAGGGTCCCTGCCCCCTCGGACCACCCGACGGCAGAGACCCCAGCGTGTCTCAGCCTGTTGACTTCGCTGAGTCGTCGTCGTCGTCGACGAGAGTTTAATCTAAAGTGACAGAGTCACGAGGGTAGGAGACTAGACCAGAAAAAGTACGGGAAGGCTCGAAAAGATTTGTGATCTCGTCTGAAAGTTACTGGTGTGGTCCGTCGTCCAACGGTCCCACGAGTGACTGGTGTCCTACTGTCCGGTCCCAGGGGAGAGGAAGGGAGGTCCTGGGACTTTACCTAGTGGTGTTTGGGTGGGCACAAGTCCCCGTTGTCCTCCGGCGGGGGTCAGTAAAGTAAAAGAAAGGAGCTATCTGGAGTCAGAGGTGCACCTATTGCATTCCAATTAGGTCTTTTCAGAGATTGTGGGGAACCCGCCGAACGTGAGTCAGCACAGGTCGGGACTCCTGAGACCAGGTGGTCCGAGGAGACAAAGAGGTCCGTTGTTAGGACCTCGTCCAACGGTCCGGGAGGAGGTCCCCCAGAAGGGGTGGGTCCCCAGCTTGGACCCAGAGGGCGTGACGTCCACATCGATGGAATGGGGAAGGTCGAGATATTAGGGTGCTAGAATTTTGTATAGGAGGTAGGAGTCGAGTCGACACAGGACTGTGGAAGTGCACGAAGGTTCAGGAAGAGATCACTCAAGCCAGACCCGTCAAACCTCTAGCCATACTAGCCGTACGCCTGTCCTTCGGGGTCAGTGTCCAGAGACTTACAGTTCCGGTTTCCGTTGTGGCGGGTAACCTTTTCTTGAACGTTTGGAAGAACCGACCTACCGTCCTGCCCGGTCAAGGAAGACGTGGAAAAATTGTCGAGTGTGTGAAGGAAAAGAGAGCCTAATTTTTTTGTCGTTGTTGTTGAGTATCGATTTGAAACTCCGATAACTTTGCACTCGGTTGAGTCGTGTGTGTGTCTACTCCTCGTGACCTCGAGTCGCCCAGTCTGCCGGTCACGCGGACGACAACGTAGGGGCACCGCCTCTCCGGGGACGACTGCGAGCCGTGGACCGAGGTCGAGCCTTCCCCGCCGGACTCTAGTCGGTTTTGTCTTGTTTTAAGACTCGTACTTTACTCGACGACTTCTGTTAAGCGTCCGTTGGGGTCGTTGCCGGCTCCGAAAGAGTCCATAATCTCAGGCAGGACCCGTTCGGACACGCACAATGGTAGACTCCGGTTGTCTCCTGAGTTTCGTCTTAGTGTCCGTCCTGGCCTCAGCCGGCTGTCGGAGAGACAATCATCGAGTCGGTACAGACTAAGAAACACTGAGATGTCTGACATCGGACGGATCGAGGAGACAGGTACCCTAAGAGGTTCGTTCTTGTGACCTCACCCAACGGTACGGGAGGAGGTCCCCTAGAAGGGCTGGGTCCCTGACTTGGGCCCAGAAGACGTAACGTCCGTCTAAGAAATGACAGACTCAGTGGTCCCTCCGAGGAAATCCCTTGGCACGTGGGCCGGAGAGTGGAAGAACCAGGGGTGGGTTGGAAGGAGAGAGCAGGGCAGACACCCTACCTGTAGGAGTCTCAAGAGAGGACTGGAGATTACAGATAAGAGGGAGACATCAGAGAGAGGTCGTTTTATTGGGTGAAGATTGCGAGCTTTGTTTGTTTCGTTTCGTGGTCGGTCCCGTCGACCTCGTTCACGAACGTCGTGTGCCAAACACGCCGTCACCGGAGTCTCCAGACGGATACGGCGGGCCTATACGGGTGACAGGGGCGGAGGGCCGTTGAGGAAAAGGCCTATGTCAATACTGACGGACAGTGTCGAGTCTAAGACGAGGTGTGCTACGGAAAAGTCGTTACCCATTAAGGGGACGGAGGTTTGAGGGAGAGGGGAGGTGACTAGGTCGAAAAGGCACTTGTTCCCTCCGGTACCGGTCTCGATCCCGGGTCCGGGTGCTCAAGTGTCTACAGGTATCGACCCGTCGAAGTCCCCAGTAGACAGGTCACTTTACCTACGACATAATAAGTTCGGTTGTCCTCGTAGACGTTGAGGACTACTTTTCCGTCGTTCTTCGGGCACTTCGGTTCTTCCTTGACGGATGCTACAACCGGTTCTCGCCGCCGTCGGGTCGGCCCAGTGGCTCGCAGTCGTCGTTCGTTTCCCACCGAGCGCGAGTCGCCTCGAACGAAAGGTATTTCTGGACGGGACACAGACACCTTCGGTGCGCTATTTAAACGACCTAAATCGGGTGCACCGACGGGTCTCGGCTTCTCTTGCTTGTGCTATTCCCCTTCAAGAGACTCGGGGCCCATTAGGCCGGTCCCGAGTGTCCTGACTCGGGTCGCAGTGTGTTTTACTTGACCAGTCAGAAGGGTAATTGTCAACACGGGTGTGTCGTCTTCACGTCCGCAATTTCTGTGAGTCGGGTCTCTGTGGGCAGGTGTCAGTCTTTGTGAGACACGTCTTTGTAAGTCGTTTTATTTTGCTATCAGAGGTCCGAGTGTTATCTTCACGTCCGTAATTTCTGTGTCGAGTCTCTGTAAGCAGGTGTCTTTTAGTGTCAATTTTTGTGAGACAAGTCTTTGTAAGTAGTTTTATTTTATTATCAGAGGTCCGATGAATGTAGGCACAGCCCAGGAAATAGGCGGGGGCCTGTTCTTTTTCATTGTTTAAGTACCGTGGAGAACACTTGGTGTTTTGTCGTTTGACCACCTCTCTTTTCTTTTAATTTTAATCTTCGCACCTAACTTATGTGTTTCGACGCAGGAGGTTTGTCCCGATGGACGACAGTCTTCAGTTCAATTGAAGTGATGTCTGTCTGAGAGTATTTGTCGTTAGTCAGTCGTAAAGTAACCTCTGAACCGGAGTAAACCATAACGAACCTAAGGGCCTATTGTCTTGGTGTTTTACGGTCGTGCCTGTCCCGTGTCCTCTGGATTTCGAATCGAACAGAGGAGATTTCGACTCCCTTCTCCCGGTTCCCACCATTCTGGGAAGAGGGCTCCATATTTGGTCCTTCGGTGTCCCTTTCGTGAGACGTGAGGGGAGGGGGCGGGGGGGGTGGCTGTGTGTGTCCACACATTTGCACCTATCTGCAGTCTGGGACACTCATTCTATATTCCTCTTATTGAATAATGTTTATTATACACCTATAGTCGTTCTTGAAGACTCCGTCTTAAGACTCGAAGTTCTTGAGGAAGTCTGTGTTTGGTCTAGATGCCTTTTGTCGGGAAACTTCGCCTCTTCTCAACGTTTCGTGGGAGAGAACTTAGATGGTCGACCCCCCGCAGTGGGTGTCTATATGGTGTGGTGATGCGTCGTTCGTAAAAGGTTTGTTGTCCCGAAAGTATGCAGAGGGACTTCTACTTAGTTATTTTCTTCGTACTCAATGTCTTCGATCATTCAGTCCAAAAATACCTTTCAAATGGTACCTCCTGTTGTGTCTTATATTTGTCTTCAGGGTCCGACGGGAGGGCGACTGGTACGTCGTGCTCGAGGTGTCGTGTGTCGGGTGCCGAGGAACAAAAGACGACTTGTTATTCGACCCTCAGGGACCACCGGGTCTGTCATTTCTGGGGGACGTTGCGTCCTCTGGATCCAAGGTTGGGACCGAGCCCTTCTAGGGGACCTCTTCCCTTACCATTGGGTGAGGTCATAAGACAAAGAAGACAAAAAAAACAAAAAAAAAAAAAACTCCGATTAATGAAATGTCATAACATCACCAAAACGGTATGTGACTGTACTTAGTCGGTACTCATATGTACACAAAGGGTAGCACTTGGGGGAGGGTGGAGGGAGAGCTAGGGTAGGGAGACCCAACAGGGGTCCGTGGCCGAAACTCACAGGGCAGAGTACGTAACTTGGACCTGACCGCTAAACAAAGTGTAAACCATTATATGTACAAAGTCACGGCAAGGGGGTTTAGTGGGGTGGGAGCGGAAGAGGGTGTCTCAGGTTTTCTGACAAGGAATGTAACCACAGAGAAAACCACAAAGTGTATGTCCCAGTAGTAATGGTAGAAAGATTTAAGGTATATATACGTAATTATATGACATAACCACAAAAAGAAAGACTGAATGAAGTAAGACATATTATCCGAGGTCCAAGTAGGTGGAGTAATCTTGACTAAGTTTATGTAAGAAAAATTACCGACTCATTATAAGGTAATGACTGGAAGGAGAACTCTTTAGACATACGTCCAGTCCTTCGTTGTCAATCTTGACCTGTCCCTTGTTGTCTGACCAAGGTTTATCCTTTTCCTCATGTAGTTCCGACATATAACAGTGGGACGAATAAATTGAATATACGTCTCATGTAGTACTCTTTGCGACCTGACCTTCTTTGTGTTCGACCTTAGTATTCTAACGACCCTCTTTATAGTTATTGGAGTCTATACGTCTACTGTGGTGGGAATACCGTCTTTCACTTCTCCTCGATTTTTCGGAGAACTACTTTCACTTTCTCCTCTCGCTTTTTCAACCGAATTTCGAGTTGTAAGTCTTTTGTTTCTAGTACCGTAGGCCAGGGTAGTGAAGTACCCTTTATCTACCCCTTTGTCACCTTTGTCGCAGTCTGAAATAAAAACCCCCGAGGTTTTAGTGACGTCTACCACTGATGTCGGTACTTTAATTTTCTGCGAATGAGGAACCTTCCTTTCAATACTGGTTGGATCTATCGTATAACTTTTCGTCTCTGTAATGAAACGGCTGATTCCAGGTAGATCAGTTCCGATACCAAAAAGGTCATCAGTACATACCTACACTCTCAACCTGACACTTCTTTCGACTCGCGGCTTCTTAACTACGAAAACTTGACACCACAACCTCTTCTGAGAACTCCCAGGGAACCTGACGTTCCTCTAGGTTGGTCAGGTAAGACTTCCTCTAGTTGGGCCCCTAAAGAAACCTTCTTTACTACGATTTCGACTTTGAGGTCATGAAACCGGTGGAGTACCCTTCTCAACTGAGTAACCTTTTCTAAGACTACGACCCTCCCTAAGCCCCGTCCTCCTCTTCCCCTACTGCCTCCTACTCTACCGACCTACCGTAGTGCCTGAGCTACCTGCACTCAGACTCACTTGAGGCCCTCTACCACTACCTGTCCCTCCGGACCGCACGACGCCAAGTACCCCAGTGTTTCTCAGCCTGTGCTGACTCGCTGACTTGACTTATGAGGTAACACATATACATGGTGTCGAAAGAATAGGTAAACAGACGGCTACCTGTAGATCCAACGAAGGTACAGGACCGATAACATTTGTCGCGGCGCTACTTGTGACCCCGTGCGCACAGAGAAAGCTAAGCCCAAAGGAGCCACACATACGGCTTGTCACCCTAACGACCCAACACGTCGACAAGATAAAGGTCAAAAATGTCCTTAGAGGTGTGACAAGAGGTATCACCGACGGTGAGGTATAAGAACGGACCTCTTAAGGCATCTGTCTCCTCCGACCTCCCGATATCAGGTATCCCAGCGTTTCGCGACCTGTGCCGACTCACTGATTGTGAAAGTGAAAGTCGATTTTTGGTTGTAAACGAGTCTTTAGGACCCACTCAGGATGCATCTTCCGTTCACTCTGGAGGGGTCTGTGACCGAGAGAAGAAGGCGACGACTCCTACGAAGTAGAAGGACGTGTGCGCAGTCCTCCGTCCCGGGTGACTTCTCCCTCCCTCTCCCGCCGTCGAGACGACTCTCGGTTCTGGGGGTCTAGCTCCTCCACGAATCTCCGGACCACCCCTGCGAGTCCTGCAAACACACGTCGTGCTCGTCGGTGACTTCCCAGACTTGGGCTCACTGCTTTCGGGAAGGAGCCGAAGACTACCCGGCTACCGCCACTGCCCTTCCCAAGCGACCCTGTCCAGTCCCGGGATTCCTGGCCCCTCCCCCCGCAGGATCCATCGGATCCTAACTTTCACTACCGGTAGTGACAAGTCGGACACTCTCTGCCTTCGCACTCTACGGTCCCTGTGGCTTCTCCTGGACGGCCGACTGGCGTCCGTGGTGAACAGTCGGAGGACGGTGTCCGGTGAGCGGCCCAGTGCGGAGGACGGAATTAATAGAGTGGCTTAGGAGTGTGGTGACGAATTGTACGAGACTGTAGACGCAACATGCCTGCCCTTTCGTGACGTGCCTGGAGACCCCAGATCAGACATATTCGAGTACTACAAACGTCTGTCCTCTCCCCCGCCCTCTCTGCCTGCCTGCCTCGCTACTTGTCCCGTCTGCCTGTGCCCCGAAGATCTGTCAGTGGGGAGGCACGTCTCCTCGGTCCTCGGTTTGATTCCAAACGACCTGGGACGCGGGGGGCGGGTGGAGTGTGACCACGTGCCCTCTCCTTTTCCACTACTTCCTCTGCGCCCCAGACGTGTCCCGCGGTCCCTGTGCGGACGGACCTTTTCCTCGAGATTCGTCGCAGTCATCCAGATATTTTCGCTTACGGCCATGTACCCACCCAGTTTTCACACACGCACGCGCGCACGCACGCACACACACGCACGTACGTACACACACGCACGCACGCACGCACACACGCACGCACACACGCTTTGGGTCTCGCACTTCGACACCCACACGGACAGTCTCTTCGTCGTCTTTCCCACGGACGAAAGAACAATTCGTCGAAACTCCGCCAGTGTTATGTTGCAGTCACGTTTTCACATAGAATTTTTCGTTTCGGGAGTCCGACCCGTGCTCGTCCGTCTTGCCCCGTGAATCCCTCGGCGGGGTCCTTCCACCTGGCAGTCGCTTCGGGGGCGAAGTCCTGTCCCTTCGGGCCGACTCCCCGACGCCCGGAGTGCCCCCGCCCTCCTCCCGGACCCGCCCGCTCTGGGGCGCCTCCGCGGGGGCCGGGAGTGGCGGGGCCGCGGCGTCGGAGGGCCGGCACAGGCCGCGTCGCGGGGTAGCGTCCGAGGACTCCTGCCTGCCTGGCGTCGCGCCTGCGAGTCTGGTCCGGGCAGTCGGCGAGAGCGCTGTCCCCGAACCGAGGTGAGCGCTTTACTCCTTCTGTTCCCGGTGTCCCGGGCAAAGGAGAGGTGCCAAGTAATGCCTGTGCGACGCACCTCGCCTGTGCCCCGTACGGCTCAGGGACGAGTCGCGCGGTCGGAAGCTCGCGGAGGAGACCAGGTCCGCTGTCGGCTACTTGGGGATGCCTAGTCCAGGGACGCCGGCCGACCGACTCGGACGGTCGCGTGAGTCGAGAGGTCGTCCTCGACGTGTGTGCCATGTGGACCTTGGGGTCAGGTCAGCACAGGACCTTAGTCCGGACGTGACTCGTTGTCTTAGACTTTCCCGCCGTTTCCGGGGGTGTCTCGAGAGGGGCGACTCACTAGGTCCGCCCAAGTTCCTAGTCCGCCTCTCCTCTATTTCTTTCCCCTGGACGGGGTGTGGGGCCCCGCCACGCGCCTACTCCCTCTCCCTCGTCCCTCTGGGAGAGGTAAGTTCGGGTGTCAAACAAACCTTTCGATTTTCCAAAACCTTCACGAACCACCACTGTCGACATGTTAGGACACACATATGACTCAGGTGGCTCGCCGTGCACATTTGTGCCAATTTGCGCATTCAAAATTCAATGTGTATCGAACAACAACAACTCAGCGATTCAGTACAGACTACGAAACGCTGGGGTACCTGACATCGTACGGTCCGAGTGGTGTTATATTAAATTTAATTCGTAGTTGGACCTCGCTCTAAGTACTTCCACACTTATTCCACATTTATACCACACTTATTCCACACTTATTCGTGTCTGTACCTCAGAACGAATACATCTAAGTGCCGAAGAAAAACAGGGGTCACCTGCGTCGACGTTTTGGTTCCTTCATAAATGAAGGTAAAGCAATCCAAGATTTATTTCAGGTGCGGTCTACTCTCCCCTCTGCACCCTTTTTAACTCAAAAGTCTCGGTTCCTGAGTGTGCTAGAGTCTCCTAATCTTTACCCGAGGAGGCTGGCAGAGTAGAGACACGTTTGTCAGTCGTAGTCGTGGTCGCTACCTTTGGTCCCGGAGTGGGGGTCTCGGACCGAGAGGTGGGTTAGGAGCCCTGGCAGACGGTGGAGAAATGTGCATTTTGTCCCAGTGGGGACAAATATGTAGTGTACCTAGTGTCCGAACAACTCCCCTCTTTTGTGTGTGAATCCATAGTGAAAGGTAAACCAAATTTGTTATTAAAGGAAAGTGGGAGTTCAGAATTCAGGCATAGTAAAGTTGAAGTCGAGTATCAGTGCATTTTACCTTGTACACGTATTTTGTGCAGGTGATGTCCCGTTTTTCAAACACAGCGCGCTGTTCCCTTCCTCTGTGAGCTCTTCTCTAGCTGCAGTGCGCTTTAGCTAATAGAATCAAGTGCTGTGGTCCAAGTTTAAGAGCATAAAAACCCTGTTCATGAACAGTTCTCTTTGACACCTTGTAGCATGATGAGCAGGCAATGGCAGCCCACTCCAGTACTCCTGCCTGGAAAATCCCATGGACAGAGGAGCCTGGTAGGCTGCAGTCCATGGGGTCGCTGAGCGTCAGACACGACTGAGTGACTTCACCTTCACTTTTCACTTTCACGCATTGGAGAAGGAAATGGCAACCCCCACTCCAGTGTTCTTGCCTGGAGAGTCCCAGGGACGGGAGAGCCTGGTGGGCTGCTGTCTATGGGGTCGCACAGAGTCGGACACGACTGAAGCGACTCAGCAGCAGCAGCAGCAGCATGATGATAACGCCAGAGTGGAGGAGGGCTGGGACCTCCTGTGGGGAGGCCAGTGTGTCCTCCCCGCCCCGCCTCCAGCGTCTTTGAGAGGAGCGCCCTTTTTCGGCCCAGCGTCTTTGAGAGGAGCGCCCTTTTTCAGCCCAGCGTCTTTGAGAGGAGCGCCCTTTTTCGGCCCAGCGTCTTTGAGAGGAGCGCCCTTTTCCGGTCCAGCGTCTTTGAGAGGAGCGCCCTTTGGTCCAGGCCGGTCTCTCTGCTTGCCCTCTGCACTTTCAGCATCTTTTTGATAAGAAACTGCAGGCATTCTCAATATTAGGTGTGATTTTTCGCTTATGTAATATAGACTCTCCATATTATACAGAGAGTCTTCTAGAAATTCATTGGTTTATAAAATAAGATTTGGAGTAAGAGTTTGGGATAGAGACAAAAGTCTTCTGAATCTCAGAAAGCCCATCTGTGGAAGATCCGTAAGGTCTGAATGTGACTCTTCCTGTGCGTTTCTGTGCCGTGTCTATGTGAGAGTCGAGTAAAACGCCATTCGCATATGAACATCCAAGTAACAAGTGTGGCTCCCCTAGCTCGTAAAAACCACGCGAACCGTGTGGTTTTGAGTTAATGCCGGCTGCGGCTCGCTGATCAGCGAGGGCCGCTGAGTTCCTGTTCCCTTTCTTGACTAATTTGGGGAAGTGGCTCCTCCGAGCTGCCTCCCCCTCCTCCTCTGCCGGCGTCCAGACACGTCGCTTCTCGAGTCAGGGCCGTGGCCCCTGAGCCCGCTCACTGGTGTCCCCCGCGGCCCAGGCTGGCTGCGTCCACTTTCTCCCGAGTGTGGTGGTGGTTTTGCCGTCCTGCCCGCCCAGGCCAGCTCTTCCTGTTGGGCTGCGTCAGGAGAATTGCTCTTTGCTTTTTATTATGTGAAGGGAATTTGTCAGCTCCCTGTCAGACCATTATTTGAGTGCTTTTGGTTTCATTGTCGAAGGTGCCAGGGATGGTACTGGTGTCTCTCACTGCAGAATCGCTTGAAGGCATATTCACAGTACCGTCCCGCACGAGAAAAAGAGTGGAGTTTCTGTGACTTGATTGCCTGATCCTGAAACTGAACAGTGTTGATGGGGGCGTGGGGGGGCGGGGCACGAGAGGATGAGATGGTTGGATGGCATCACTGACTCAATGGACATGAGTTTGAGCAAACTCCAGGAGATAGTGGAAGGCAGGGAAGCCTGGCGGGCTGCAGTCCTTGGGGCCACGAAGAGTTGGACACGACTAAGCAACCGAACAAACAGTAGCGATATTGATGGAGTGACTACCTGGAGCTCAGGAAGAAAGCCTTGTCGTTTGCAAACCCAGTGATTCCCGGGAGCACATCACGGGTGTGTTTGCATGTCACGTGTGCTTTGGAAAGCCCTGAGGTTAGCCCCCATGTGAACAGGATTAACTTGCAGGGGCAGGATGGTCTCCTGAGAAGGACTCTGCGAGGTGCTGTGACTCAGGAGGGAGGGGACACGTGCAGGCCAGGCCTGGTGCCCCCGACGCGGGCTTTGCCCTTGTGGTGCCTCTGAAGCACCTGTCGTGGCCAAGGCTTCACAGGTGCCCTTTCTGCTGCTGCTGGTTGTTGCCTGTGCGTATCTCTGGAGTTGTGGGAGCCATTTTGTGACCACAAGGACAGCTGCTGATGGCAGAGGGTAGGTGGGTTGAGTGGCTAAATCAGTCAGCCCTGGGGTTTTCCTGCCACAGGCTTTCCTTGTTTTACAAGATAAATACCCCTTATTGTTTGAGGCAGGCAGGCACTGGCAAGCTATGGCCCATGGGCCACCCACAGCCTGTTTTTCCTCGTTTTACAGGAGCACAGCAATACCCACACTGCTCCCTGTTGTCTGCGGCTGCTTTTGCCTTGTAACTGCAGGCTCGCCCAGGTGTGAAAAAGGCTTGAGCCATATGTTGTGAAATGGTTACTGTCCAGCCCTTCAGAGAAAACGTTTGCTGACTCCTGGTTCAAGTCCGTTTAAGTTATATTTTGTATTTATCTGAGCCTTTCCTATAAAGATGTCACCTCGTTTTGTGCCTGTGGACTGGAGATCGTTGTGCAGACCAGGGCTTGGTAGGTCAGAAGTGGAGTCCAGACTGCAGATGCGTATTTAAGGGTCAGGAGAGCCTCCTGAGAACCAAGGAGAAAGGAGTGTCCAGGAACTGGGTCGTAGGTCATGTCGCGTTCAGACGGGCTGTGGCGTCAGCACCGTGGCGGCAGCTGCTTAGAAAGAGGAAATGAACGAGAAGGAAGAGCCGGGCTGGAAGGCTACTGTCTTAGATGAAGGGATCCGGTCTTGGAAGTGAGATGTATCTTGAGGGTCTCAGATATTGGGTTGGCTGAACAGTTCACTTGGGTTTTTCCATAACATCTTACAGAGGAACCCAGATGAACCTTCTGCCCAACCCAGCACAAGCGATCATGTTTACTC
Organism: Capra ibex; assembly: GCA_006410555.1. Lineage (NCBI taxonomy): Eukaryota > Metazoa > Chordata > Mammalia > Artiodactyla > Bovidae > Capra > Capra ibex. Next base: position 56,920,317 of record SJYO01052617.1, on the reverse strand, counting down.
TGATGGTCCCGGACAAGGAAGGAGCCAAGTGCAGCTCTCACAGCTTCTGTGATGCCTGCTCTGTGGCGTCGGGCACAGAGTGAAGGAGCGAGACCCTCGGCTTCTGACTGGCTGATGCCCCTTTGCTTTCGTGAATAAGCCCATCTCTCCTTCCCGTGGTCAAGGCCAAACTGATGTTACAGGCTTCAGCCCCACGTGCTGGCAGCCGCTGCTCTGAGCTTGATGGTTCTGGTGCCTGAGTGAACGCGGCTCAGGGAAGCTGATGGATGGATTTGACGGTGACCATGTGTGGTCAGCAGTGAACCCACAAGCCTTTGCTGGAAGCAGAGACCGAAGCAGAGGCGTTGAGCTGTCCTCAGAGTGAACAGGAGAGAGGTGTCAGGGAGCCAGCCGGAGCCAGGGCTGATTGATTGGAGCAGTTTTGGGGAGAAAGTGGTTGGCACCATACCACCCGTGTTCATGGGGGAAACTGCCCAAGGCATTTTTTTTTAAAGTCTACTCCAGAAAAGTCGAGTTGAAAGCTTTGGAGAAGATGGCTCCTCCTTGCAACAGGTATTTAATTTTGATGAAACAGAGGGAGTGAGGGATTCTTAAAGACGTGATGGTAAAATGAGACACCTGCTGAAGCTTGGACCACCTGAAGACGTCTCCAGTAGGGTGCGCGCGGTGGGTTCCTGCAGGAACTGGGTCGGAGCCTGGTTTCCTGGACGCCAGACTGCAGCCCCCCAAGCACGTCTGCAGCTGGTGGAGCTGGTCTTACTTGTGCTGGAGCCTCGAGGCTCTGAGACCGGGCGGGAGGCTGACCCTTCATCTGCACCAAGCTTTGCTTCCCCGTGGGTGGTGCCTGCCTTGCCTCATCTCATCCTCAAGGGGCCTGTTGAGGGGTGGGCTGCAGGTGGGAGTGGGGACCAGGCTTGGGGGGGACGGTGCTTCCCATTGCAGTCCGTACGGGCCTCGCGGTGTGAGGGGACCCAAATAAAAGGAAGCTGGGGGCCTGAAATGACGAGTGAAGGGCAGGGGTGCAGGGGTCTGGTCTTGAGGGCCCATGCTTCAGCTGCTGCTGGAGACGCCTTCGTGGTCTGCAGGGGTGTTTGGTGTCCCCTTTGCTCGGTGAAAGGCAGAACCAGGTGTGTAGCTGCACACTGTTCACAGGGAGGTGTCCCTGCCCCCGCCGCCCCCCAAGCCCAGCCTGTGACTTTGGAGTCAGACTCGGGCTCCGTGAGGCCTGGACGGGTGGCCTTGGTGGAACTCACGGCAGCTGCTCGTCATAGAACAATCCCTTAGTTACGGGAATGCCACTACCTCGTGGGGTTGTTGCAGAGACTGAGATGCAGTCGCTGGAGCCTCCTGGGCCTTCAGGCCTCCCTAGAACACGGCACCTGTTCAGTTGATGGCCCAGCGGGAAGGTCGTTAGGTAGGAGTCGGTGAGACATGACCGTGGAGCTTGCTGGCCAGACTGCGATGCTGGCAGGGAAACGTGGGCTCGTCGTCAGGCAGAAGGGGGACAGGCATCAGGGTGTTTAAACCTGAATCGCAAAGGAAGAGAGGAGGGGGAGGTGACTGCGGGTCTGCAGGGCTGGGGGGCCGACACGGCCGAGGCGCCCGTGTTGGGTGGCGGCCAGGTGGAAGCCGGAGACCGACCCTTAGGGGCTCCCTGGCTCCTCCCAGGAGAGGAGAGGAAGCGCTGGTTCACAGCCCGGTTCCACCTGCGGTCAGCGGGCAGCGTGGGCTGACTGCGCCTCTCGCGTTCCTCGTTGGCAAGCCGGAGCCGCCGTGGCGCTTGCCTCGTCGGGATCCTGAGGACTGCCCGACGACACGCACAGAAGGCGTGGAGCGCCTGGCGTGGAGCGCGTGGCCAGTAACCGCGGCGCTGCCTCATCTTTAGCGCTCGGCACGCTGGAAGGCAGAGCCGTGCGGAGGGCGGCAGGCGCAAGGGCGCCCTCTAGACTCGCGAGGTGCGGATGCAAGGATCTCGCTGGTGCATGGACGCGGGCGTTGCTAAGTCGGGGGTGGCTGCGTGGGGACGGCCGTGGCGCTGTGGGGACCCCCTGGGTCAGCGGGCGGACCGTGGGGACACCAGAGGCACCAGCGAGCCTCTGGGGAGTAGAAGGCAGAACAAGAGGCTGTTGTCATGGAAACCAAGGAAGGCGAGTAGGGCTTTTTGTGTTTTGTTTTGTTTTTTTAATGTAAAGTCACGCAAGTCAGAGTCCATTCAGAGCTGACTGAGAGCGGAGGGGAGAATACACCGCGATCAGCCTGGCTGTGAAAGATGCTGGATGGGGCTCGCTCGCGGGATGATTTAGAAGCCGGGTTCAGGGACATGTGACCCCTGGTAACTGTGGTGGGAATGAAAGCCCCGCCTCCCCAGGGGAGCAGCAAGCGGCTTAAAGCACAACCAGGAGAGGCAGGAAAAGAGAAATGGGAGAGGAGGGCTTGCTGCGATGGCGATGGCGCGTACGCGGAGGAAGAGGAAGGAGGTGGGCGGGGAAGGGGCTTCCGCCCACGTGGAACCGGGGCAGGTGGAGCGAGCGCCGGGCCAGGAGCACAGGCCTTGCACACAGGTGTCCCTACGGGAGGAGAAACCTGCTTTACAATCCACAGTTTTCTCATTCATCAGGCGTCTGAGCACTGAGAAAGAAGCAGCCCAGAGTCTTAAAGCTTGCATTTTGAGGTGGTGATTTCCCTTAGGAAACCTGAGTTTGGAGACAGTGCACAGACGGGTTTGCTGTCCCCCTGGAGATGCCGTGTGGCTGGTGCAGTGCTGAGCAGGAGGACAGATTCAGGAGAGGAAACCCCAGGGCCGCGGGTCAGGGTGCCGTGGACACTAGAGGCAGACAGGCAGTTCCCTTTAGGGTTTCCTTCTGTCAGCTGCTGGCGCTTAGGCAAGAGCACGACCTCTCCTTGGCTGACCCGAGCCCACACAGATGGACGGGTCTCCCTCCCCGACCCTGTTTAGTTTTCTGAAATCCTTCATCTGTGGCTCTTTCTGAGAGCTGACCCACCGTCCATAAATGCCTTTTAACAGGTGCTCTTCCTGTTTGGACACCGTGAATAAATAAATCGGGCGACTTTACAGCCGTACAGTGCGGCACCGTTCTGATGGGCTGTCGGGGGTGAGAGGAGTGGAAACAAGTCCCTAAACCCCCGGAGGGGACCGGGAGCAGTGTCCTGAGCAAACGGCTTCCGTGGCCGCGAGCCGTGGCTCCTCTCCTCTCGGGGTCTGGAGGATCCGGGGGCCCCACGGCCAGAGCCTGATGCCCTGCATTCCTGCAGTCCCTCCATCAGCAAAGCAGCCCTGTGGGCAGAGGGTGAACCTGAGCATTTCAGAGCCCCCGGCCACCCGTGGCTCCAGCATCTCCAGTGGACACTGCCTGGGCCTGGGTCCAAGTGCGATCAGGGGCCCACGCCTGTCACTGTCCAAGTCGTCTCTCTCTTTGGCCACAAAAAGCTCAAAAAAGGAGCATTTTAGAAAGGAAATAGGCTGTCTGGAAAACTTTGTCATTCATGGGGAATCTTTCTGAGAACCAGTTACTTCATTTAAACCAAGCCAAGAAGGTGTGGTTTCTAGGGGAACAAAGCCAAGCATTCCATCTCAGTAGTGATGAGAACAGTTATTGGCAGCGGTGAGGGGCATTAGGGAGGACCTCCGTGCATGAAGGCGTCCCAGGCGGCTCAGTGAAAGGATCCGCCTGCCAGTGCGGGAGACGCGTTGGCAGGTGGATTCTTCAATTGATAAAAGGTTTTGTCAACGTATTTGCTTTTGACTTAGACAACATGTGCTTGTCAGACACTCTTCTCTTGAGCTCCTGGTGGATGTGGAGGATGGAGACGGGGCCTCCACCCCCATAGAATGTAGGGTCTAGCAGGGAGATGGGCCTTCGGTCATAAACCTCAGTATTTAGGCGATCCTGACAGTGGTGAGTGATGTGAAGATGCCCCAGGCTCAAGGTGTTTCCAGTCCATGGGGGGCTGGTGATGGGAGGTGGCAGGCAGGGACGGGGGTGGTGAGAGTTGCTGAGGGGCCACTGGGGGAGGAGGGACGTGGCGGCCCCACCCTGAGGACACACCCAGGCGCCGGACTCCCCTGACCCGCATGCTCTGAAGTCCAGAGTGGCAGCCGCTGCTCCGGACTATGGCCCGACTTCCTCTTTCTCTTCCAAAGTCTGTTTCTGTGTCTCTAAAGGATCTGAAACCCCATCTGTCTGGTGATTTTTTTTTTGTAAATCCTTGAAAATGTTTATTTTTATACAGCTTCATGTGGCGTGTGTCTCATCCAGCCAGGATGCTTCTGTTCAGGCGGGTGGCTGGGTCTTCCGCCTGCATCCCCTGGGGAAGTGGAGGTGAGAGTCCGGGAAGGGCCTCCAGAGGCCGAGGCCTCGCTCCTGGGCTGTGCTTTCGCTTGGAGCCTGCTGTCTTTGTTCTCAACACAGTGAGTGTCGTTCAGGTGAAGACAGAACGGCGGGCTCACAAGGAGGTGACCTGGCCCCTGTTACTAAGGGCCATGCACATTTACACCAAAATAGATACTAACAGGGAGAAGGCGATGGCAGCCCACTCCAGTGTTCTTCCCTGGAGAATCCCAGGGACCGGGAGCCTGGTGGGCTGCCGTCTATGGGGCCGCATAGAGTCAGACACGACTGAAGCGACTCGGCAGCAGCAGCAGCAGATGCTAACGGTGTGACCGCCGGGTGACACTTTTCTTAGAAGGACCTTGGGCTGATGTGAACTGCTTGTGGTTTTGCTTTTCGGCACACACCGCACCCCACGCTTGCAAGTGTAGTAGCCTTTGGTAAATGCTGAGTGGCTAGACGGACAGACAGACCGGCGGACAGGAACATCGTGGAGTATTGTACCGCCCGGTCCCAGCAAGTTTACCTGTGTGGCCTCGGCTTTGCCAAGGGACATCTTTCATGGGATGGCAGTAGGTCGGTCTCTCTTGCTTCTGGGCCTCGTCCTCCAGCCTGCACCCCTGCCCCGGTCCCCCTCTCTCTCCTCTCCGAGTGGTGTTTAAGACGCCAGTCCCACTCCACGCTTAGCTGTTGAGCGGTTTCCCACTGCTTCTGGGACAAACCCCCGCCTCTCTGAAGGGGCTCCGGGGCCCCACGTTTTCTGCCTCGCACCCTCTCTGAGCCTCTTCTCACCTTCCAGGGGCCCTGGCTGTGCCCTGCGCCCCTGCTGCCCCCTGGGCCTCCTGCTCTTGCCCACTGCTCTCCTGCTTGTGGCTCCTGGCTCCAGCCAAGACAGCGGTGCTCTCCGAATACTCTCCTTGGAGCCTGGACCGTCTCAGACCCCCGATGTGCTCTCGTGCAGCCCATGCTCCTTGCTCCTCGCGTTCACCGTAGGCGCGATGCTTTCAGAGTCACAGTTGTTTGTGCCTGTCGCGCTAATCTGTAAGCTCGGCCATCTTTTAACTCCTGGACCCCAGCATCTAGCAGAAAACTACCCAGTAATGTTCACTTTTCACATGTGCTTTTACTCTTCTTGTACACACACACACGTTCACACACACTCTTTCCTTGGGGATGACTTCTGAAACAAGGTGGTTACGAGCAGCCCCTGGATCCCTGCTTGTCTGAGACCATGGCTGCTCGCGTGTGGGGAAATGTGGCATCGAACGTGCTGACATGGACATGGTTCAGCTGTGCCCCATCTCGGGGTCATCACCCGTCCGTGTGCCACCTTCGCAGGGCCGGTCCACAGGGTCCCTCTGGAGCTCACGCGATGCCCGTAGCCCAGCAGCCCAGCCTCAAGCCGTGACCCACCCTGTCGTTGCAGGTGGAGGGTGAGGGCGGTGAACTCTGGATTCCTGCCCCCAGCTGGGTGCCTGGGCCGCCCCTTCTGAGCCATGCCCGTGTGGGTCTGCCCGACGCTGTCATGATGCTGGGGTGGGTCACTCGCCAGGTGCCCTTTGACCCGAGTCCCAAAAGCAGTGCATGAGAAGTAACCTGGGGGAGGCTGTGACGGGGTGAGGGGCTCCTGTGGCCCCTGGAGAGAAGCCCAGCCTTGGTTCTGGAGACTGACCGACCGCTTGGAAGTGGAGGCTGTGATGGGGTGAGGGGCTCCTGTGGCCCCTGAAGAGAAGCCCAGCCTTGGTTCTGGAGACCGACCGCTTGGAAGTGGAGGCTGTGATGGGGTGAGGGGTTCCTGTGGCCCCTGGAGAGAAGCCCAGCCTTGGTTCTGGAGACTGACCGACCGCTTGGAAGTGGAGGCGGTGATGGGGTGAGGGGCTCCTGTGGCCCCTGGAGAGAAGCCCAGCCTTGGTTCTGGAGACCGACCGACCGCTTGGAAGTGGAGATGTGGGACGCACCCCTGTTTGCTCTGGCGGCAGAGAATCCCCACGCGGGTGGGGCACGAGGGACTTGACTCTGCACCTCCCAGATAGGTTCTCCCTTCTCCCGCAGCTGCTCTGATGAGCGGCAGGTGGGGGCGTGTGGGGGTCCTGGAAACTCAGAGGGCGGGCCAAGGTGCGGGTCCTAGAGGCGCTGCGGGGCTTCCTGTTCCCGCCCGGGGCTTCTGATGGGTCTGGGGCTGCCCTCATCTTCCACCCTCCAGCCCTGCCTCGCCTTTCACCCGCCTCGCGGTGGGCGGCCTCTAGCGGCGTGACTGGAGGTGTTCTGGCCTTCTTACGGTGGGTGGCAGTGGTGGTCTCATTCGCTGGAGGGTTTCCGAGAGGCCGGGGCGCAGCCCATCTCCTGTGGCCTGCAGGGAACACCTTTCTGGAAGGTCCGGGACCCCATGCTGGTAAACTGGCCGGTTCAGTTCAGCGGGTCCCTGGTCGGGGTGGGTCTCTGGGAGGAGAGGGTCGCCTTGGGGGCGGGGCTCCACGTGGAGGGCTGGGCTCGCCTTGGGGGCGGGCTCCTGGCTTCTCTGCAGGGCTGGGCTCAGGCTGCACTTCGGGAGGGTTCCCCTGCCGCCTGAGTAGGAGTTCAGCTCGGGCGCTCGAGCTGTGAGTTATTTGTTGAAGGTGTTCCCGCCTCTGAAGCCCTGGTATGCACCTGGTGGAGAGAACAAAGCTTTTGGCAGCAAACATAATTTCCTTCCCTCCGTGTTTCTTTTCTTAGCGGTTTGGAAAAATCCCACTCAGTTCTGACGTCTTCGAGCACCTTCCCCTCCCCCCCGGAATGCATGGCGCACGCGCAGTGCACATCTGGCGTGCCACGTCCTGGGCGCACGTGCAGTGCCCACGGCACACGCCACGTCCTGGGCGCACGGGGCACGCGCAGTACACACGGCATGCACAGCCCGCTCCATGGGGCCCTGAGGTTCTGGTGGCACGAGCTGCCCCTGAATTCGCCACCTGGACTGTGTCGTTTCCGGGGTGGGGGGCAGGGCTCCAAATAAAGCCCTTGTCCCCATGATTCCCGGCAAAGTGAGCTCCCTGGGGTCCAGTCCCCACCTGTCCAGGTGCCTTGAGGCTTGAACCCTGACTGGGAGGAGACAGGAGATGCAGAGCCCTGTGCAAGCGTGTCCGACACCAACATCTCCAGGCTGCCCGGCGGCAGCGGGTCTATGCTGATGACCTGGAGCCCAAGCGGCTGGGGTCTTGGCCACGTAGACCAGTGACCCCAAGTGGAAGCTGTCTGGTGGCCTGGGGGAGAGGGAACCCCCCTCACCCGGGCGCAGGCCTGGTTGAAGCCATCCTGGGGGAAGGTCTCTAACTGTGACGCCTCAGAGGACTTCAGCTTCCAGCTGCAGACAGACCCGTTCTGTCCTTCAGTCGCTAACTCACGCCGACTCTCTGGGACCCCCTGCAGCACGCCAGCCTCCCCTGCCCTTCGCCCTTCACTGTGTCCCGGAGCTTGTGGCCTGCAGAGCTCTGTGGTAGCAGTGTTGACCTTGAAGTTCTGCCAGACTGTTTCCAAACACGCCGTCGCAGTCCCCAGCCATGCGCTCCAGTCTCTCTGTGGTTGGGCCGGCGCTTGCTGCTGGCTTCGCTGGGTGTGAAGTGGTGTCTCGCTGTGGCTTGAATTTCCCTAATGACTCACATTTATCACCTTTTTATAAATTTATTGGCCACTTGTATATTTCCTTTGGAGAAAATGTCTATTTCAATACTTTACCCATTTTAAAATTGGTTTCTTGTTGCAGTGTAAGAGGCTTCCTATATATTCTGAATATAAGTCCCTTATTTGGTATATTATCTGCAATAATTTTCATTCTGTGGGTCGTTTATTCGCTTTATTGATGTCCTTTGAAGGATAAAACTTTTGATGTGTGATTTTTTTTTCCTTCCGTCACTTTTGGTGTCATATCTAAGAAACCCCTGCCTAACCCAAGATGACGAAAGTTCAATGTTTTCTTAGAGTTTTGCAGTTTTAGCTTTTGACATTTCTGACCTGGGTTTTATATGCTGTGAGATGGGGTTGCAATGACATTCTTTTTGGCGGTGAATATCCAGATGTCCAGCACTATTTGTTGGAAAGACTGTTCTTTTGTTTACTGAACTTATTTAAACAAACAGCACTCACCCGTTTCTCCCACCCCCACCTCCTGCTCAGGCAGCCACCAGTCCGCTGTTCATATCTACGAGCTCGGTGTTTTCACATCGCTTCCACAGATAAGAGACATACAGTGCTCATTTCTCTGTGGACTTGTTTCACATAACAAAGGCGGTGGTTCAGTCCCTCAGTCTTGTCCAAGTCTTTGCAGCCCCATGGATTGCAGCTCGCCAGGCTTCCCTGTCCTCCACTGTCTCCTGGAGTTCGCTCAAATGTGTCCACTGAGTTGGCAATGCCATCCAACCATCTCATCCTCTGCCTCTCTCCTCTTCTCTTGCTTTCAAACTTTCCCAGCATCAGGGTCTTTTCCAGTGAGTTGGCTCTTCGCATCAGGTGGCCAAAGTATTGGAGCTTCAGCTCCAATAACAACAAACGACTCCCTTTTAATTTAAGAGAGTTTGTCATAGAAATAAGTTCCAGAATGGCTTCAATATCAAGCCATCTAAAGACAGGCTAATGAGTCATTAAGAGTGTATTTGGAGGACTAGCTCCCTGAGGAAGTCCTGGTGGGACCCTGAAGATGGTACTGTTTTCCTGTGATTCCTCAGCCATTTTTGAAAAACAAACGTATGTCAAGCGTCAAACAGACCGAGCCCCGAACTCCTTCAAGGTCTCTGAATCCAGTTTGCCCCACCCTTGTTCTTCCCCCAGAGCTCCCGTCTGCGTCCCTGACACCAGGCTGAAGGCAGCAGTGTGTCCATCGTTCAGATTCCGTTCAGCCCAGAGAAGAGGCACGTGGACACGGAGCTGTGGCCTCTGTAAGCAGGACGGCAGGTGTTGAGAGAGAGGGCAGGGGTAAAGATAGGCCAGGATGGGGGCATCCAGGCTTAGGGTGGTGGCTCTTACTGTTGAGGGTGCGTTCCTGTAGCCCGCCGTGTGTCTAGAGGGCCGGCCGCCCTGCCTGTCCGCCTCATTCCAGGACGAGGCCCTGACTCCATTGGCCCTCGTCTTAGGGCGTGTCCTGCATGCCCCGACTGGTCAGCTCCTGTGAGTGCGGAGCTCTGCAAGCAGGATGGATTTACATGAACATGCCCCTCTGACAGGGAGGCTGTATTGATTAGCTGCACATGAAACGGGAGTGAAATTCAAAAACTATGATGAATTGTAAAGAGCTGATGGTTTGTATTATGTGATGAACTAAACCTCTGTAATTCTGTGCCGTGCTTGTCTTTCCATCATGTGACCAGCAGCCTCTAAATAAAACCAGACGATTTCCTGCCTAAAAAAGAAAAAAGGCTCAGACGCCCACTGCCCACTCTGCTGCATGGGTGCTGGGCCCTGTCCACGGGCCTGGGGCTGGAAGGGAGGGTGCTGTGTCTGCGAGAAGGCCGGGGGCGGGGAGGGGGTTGGGGCAGGCTGACCCTGGGAGGGGGAGGCTGCGACGCTGGGGAGAGGCCCCCGCAGGGGCGTCTCCTCCGGTGCCCTCGCCGTCACTGAGATGGCCCTCAGCCGCACGCTTCCCGGGAGCTCTGGCGGGGCGGTGCGGTGGGACGCCTGCTGCCCCCAGCGGTGGGGACCTCGGGGCCTGGGGGCCGTGTGCTCCTGCCCAGGACTGTGTGTGTCTCAGTGAGCTGTGCTGCGGTGTTGGTGACAACCGCCAGCTCATGCCACTAGCAAAACATATTGATTTTTTTCACTTGAGCTTTTGAAGAAGACGGTACTATTTGGAACTGTGACGTGGAGGTTTCCTGCCGAGGGAGACCTCAGAGCTTCGCCGAAAGCAAAGCAGAATGTGACCCACTCGCTGGCTCTCCTCTCACCTTAGAAAGAGAACGTGTCTGGTGCTGAGAGGGGAGGTGGGGGAGGTGCCTGGCTGACTCAGAAGGAGCCGCATGGTGAACCTGTGTCTCCACCTCTGTTCTTCTGCCTTGGATTCCTCACTCCCTTAACCAAGTGGTGTATTGATTCAAAATGACAAGATTTAGAAAATTAGCCGCAGGTATTCATCTTCAGAAGGGACTAGAAGGGGAACATGTCCGGCTGGCAAAGCCACATATTAGATCGTAGAACTTGAGCTCTGTATGTTGGTTTCTTCCAGATTTGGTCTCTCAGTAAGAGTCTAATGACAGAACTTGATAGAAGTTAATATCAGGGAGCAAGCTTTAATTTACAACAATTTTAAAGTACAGAATTAGACACACTTCCTCCCCCCCTCCTTGGAACAATATCGGTAAAAGATGCTGTTGTTCATTTGGGCTTCTGTGTTAATGTGCATATCATATATATTTAAAATTCTGTTGTTTCCTGGAATAGCACAATGCACTTTTTTTCCTAATTAGGATATGTCCACAGAAGAAAGATGCTTTTGCTTGTCATGTTCTGGCAGCGTTAGAGGTTGGAGCAGGCATTCTTCAGGAGTGGCACTCAGGTTACGTTTTCTGCTCCCTGTGGGGCCTGGGCGGTGGTGCCCCATGGGGAAGGGGGGCAGCGGGTGAGGGGGTGAGTGGGGCCTGGAGGGATGGCAGCCCCGCCCCCAGGGCACAGTCCCCTGTGGACACACACCCCCGTCCCTGGGCACGACCCACTCCGACCTGGACGCGTTCCCCCACTCCACCCGGATTCCTAAGCCCCGGACCTCTCAGCCCCGCCGAGGGCGGGCTCTCACGGGGGCCAGGACACAGAAGACCATGCTGTGGCTCCTAGCAAATACATCTCTGATTCTGCCTCAGCCTCACTGTCCAGGAAGCGGGATGAGAGGACGTCGCTGGGAAGCAGAGCTGACAGGGGCCTCCCGATCGCCCCCCGTTTATATGAAGTCACTTACGGCCCCTCCACGGGGCCAGCATCCTGCTTCACAGCGCCTCCCTTAATATAAAGTCACTTGCAGCCCCTCCGCGAGGCCAGCAGCTCGCTTCACCGCCCCATCCCATAATATAAAGTCACTTACGGCCCCTCTGCGGGGCCAGCATCCCGTTTCACCACTCCCCATTTATATGAAGTCACTTACGGCCCTCGGCACCCCCTTCCATAATATAAAGTCACTTATGGCCCCTCTGCGGGGCCAGCATCCTGCTGCACCGCCCCTCCCTTAACATAAAGCTGCTTGTAGCCCCTCCGTGGGCCCAGCACGTCTCACACTGGAGGACGGGGCACCAGGCGGCCTCTGTGCCCTCGGGCCTGGCTGCTCTGACCTGCTGGGCACAGCAGAGCCCAGCCTGTCTGAAGCACCTCCGCCTTCCTGCCCCGGCACCTCCAGCACCTGGCGGGGCTTCACCCGCCTCCCAGCCTGGGCACAGCTGGTCTCCAGGCACTGCCCTTTGGTTTGGGCACCTCTGGGCAGGCTGCTGTGTCTTTGCAAGGGTTGTGGCAGGTAGAGGGGAGGGGGGATGGAGGAGGCCGGGCAAGGAAGGGGCACAGTGGAGGTCATGGGGTGAGGAGGGCTCACCTGCTGTCTGAGCGCCCCCTGTCTCCTCCAGGAACCTCAGTGTCCCCCGTCAGCTGGGGACACCCCTGCCCATTCCTGTGCCTTTGAGGCCTGCAGGAGGGCCGGGGTAGGCCTGGCTGAAGCAGTGTGCATGAAACTCCCAAGCGGGCCCCGGACTTGGTCTCTGCTGTGGCTGAACCACACTCGTGGCTGGGCTCCTTGGGCAGGGGGCCCCTGACACCCCACTGAACCTGGAGGGTGGAGTCCTTTCGCCACCACGTCCAGCCACCTGTGTGTGCGGGGAGGCACGCGGGGCGGGGGGCGTCCTGTCTGGGGGGCCGAGGATGCCTGCCCCATCACTGCCCCGGAGATGGAGCCGAAAGTTCGACTGCTCACTCCCCGTTGCCTGGGGGTCATGGAGGTGGAAACGCCCCAAGTTAGAAACCCCGATGGATCCTGTGGCTCGGGGCAGGGGCTCTGGGGTTGGGGGGGTGGGGCGCTGTGCGGCCCCAGGAGGAGACTGGGGACCCCCCCCACCCTCCACCCGGTTCTGCGTCCCTCCCCTCTTCTGTGTGCGACCTCGAGACAGCCCAATGGCCCCCCTCCATGGCCGTCATCTGTCCTGGGTTGAACGGGGTTGAAAGCGGGCCCTGGCTGGGAAGGAGACCCAGTTACACTTCTTCCCACACATCTGGGCTTTTTTCTGCTCAGACCTAATGTTGGTCTCAGTTTCGCCCTAACACACTCAGGTGCAAACACACACGTTTTGGGGTTTCTAGTAGGACCCCTTTAGCTTCAATGGGAGTCAGAACTCTTGTTTTTTCCGCCCAGAGTCCACAGCAGAGGCATTGCATTTTGTTTGTTTCTTTTTTAATGGTGGGGTGTGATCTCTGAGTTATTTATTAGCCCCAGTTATGGTGAGTGTTCATCAGTGTTCGGTTTCTTTCTGAAAAAGTTCTTCCCCATGCTGTAGTTTCATGATGTGGTTGAGCAGAATTAATCTGAAATCGGTTTATACAATTTTAAGTAAGTAAATAAAGTCACTCAGTCGTGTCCGACTCTTTGTGACCCCATGGACTGTAGCCTACCAGGGTCCTCCATCCATGGGATTCTCCAGGCAAGAGTACTGGAGTGGGGCACCATGTCCTTCTCCAGGGGATCTCCCCACCAAGGGATTGAACCCGGGTCTCCCGCGCTCCAGGCGACGCTTCAGCCTCTGAGGCACCAGGGAAGCCCTCATACAGTTTTATTTGGCTGCAAATTGGTCTGTGCCGGGCAGCCAGGCCGACCGCCTGCAGACCCTCACCCTCTGGACCTCCTCTTCACACAGCAGCCACGGCATGCTAAGGCCCGGGGACTCCTCCGTCAGTGTTCTAGCTCCCTGGGGAAGGCGTCTCGGGGGGTCAGTGTTCCAGCTCCCTGAGGAAGGTGTCTTGGGGCGGGGCGGGGGGGGTCAGTGTTCCAGCTCCCTGGGGAAGGCATCTCAGGGGGGGTCAGTGTTCCAGCACCCTGAGGAAGGTGTCTTGGGGGGGTCAGTGTTCCAGCTCCCTGGGGAAGGCGCTCGGGGGGTCAGCCTCAGGGGTGAGGCCCCGGTGCCAGGTGGTGAGCGCATGGACTCTGGGGCAAAGGACGAACGTTCTTTTTGAAGGAACCAGGTGGCCCTAGTGTGCAGAGCCCGCCTGCCATGCGGGAGACCTGAGAGATGCGGGTCAACCCCTGGGCCGGGAAGACCCCCTGCTGGAGGGCATGGCAACCCACTCCGGTATCCTTGCCTGGAGAATCCCAAGGACAGAGGAGCCTGGTGGGCTGCAGTCCGTGGGGTGGCAAAGAGTTAGACAGGACTGAAGCGGCTTATATGCACGCACGGACTTTGGTGGTTGGGTTTGGAGGTTGTAGGGTCTGGTCAGGCTTAAGGTTTGGGAGGTGGCCAAGCCCCAAGGCACAGAGGAGCTGGGCGGGGAAGTCCCCTCCATCCCTGTCGGTGGTGCCCGTGACCCTGGGCTGACCTTGCCGGGAACAGAGTGGTGGGAGTGGGGAGGGCTCCCAGCAGCTGTGGGGTTTGCAGAGGGAGGCAGGGTTGGGGGCGGGCGGCAGAGGCTGCGGAGCAGCCCCTGGGGCAGCTCTCGACTGGCTGCGGGTGGGACCGCCTGTTCTCAGAGGAGGAACATCCTCAGCACAGACGATTCGGGGACCGCCTGTTTTCAGCTGCTCCTCTGGAATGTTCTTATTTTTTACCTTCGCAAACTGACTTCATTCACACTATTTGGCAACACAAGATGGATTTTGGAGCCTTGTTCTCTTTGGCAGGAAAAGTTCATTAATTTTAGTCGGCTCCCCACACATTTCACAAATGAGCTTGAAGAAATGAAGTGCCTGTCATTGCCACACAGACACCAGACGTTGCCAGGAGTGCGGCGTTTTCAGGGAGTGAGTTTGTTGGTGCCGGCAGGGGAGTGAGTACCCGGGCACTCGGAGCTGCCAGGGCGACGCTGAATGCAGGCGCCTGCAGGGCCGTGGGCCTGATCGCCCCAGAGATGCCCTCCTCCCCTCTGTTCTGGAAACAGACGTGCAGGCCTGGCACGGGGACGGCCGTCTGGCTGCAACAGGCTTACTGGAAGGCATCCGTGCCCGTGCGGGACGCGCCTGCGGGGCCTGTGGTTCACTGCGGTCTGACCTGCATGGGGTTTTCCTCCACTCGACCCACAGAGTCCGAGGTGGGCAGAGCAGAGTGCCCCGCCCCTGCCCTCTGAGTTGGGGGTGGGGAGTGCACACACCTCTCACTCCCAGGCCCCCTGCATGTCAGTCCCCTCCCCGCTCGCTCTCTTTGCCCCTCTGCTGGGTTTGGGTAGTGTCTCCTCAAAGTTCACGTCCACTTGAGATCTCACTGGGCGACCTCATTTGGAAATAGGGGCTTGGCGGATGTGGTAGGAGAGGAGATCACGCTGGCCCCGAGGTGGGTCTGGGGCCGCTGTCCTCGTGAGAAGGCCGGGTGGCCCTGGGCGGGAGCCGCTGTGAGCACACCCTCCGCCTCCGGAAGGCACTGCCCTGCTGGCCCCAGGTGCAGGACTCCGGGCCCCTGGGGTCCTGAGGATGCGTGCCTGCGTGTGGAGCCCCCGGCTCCTGCTGCCCTGTCGGGGCATCCGGGAGGCCCACACCCCCACCCCTGTCCTGTGGCCGCCACTCACGCAGAGCTTCCTCCTGTCCCACCTGGCGCGGACACCAGCGGCTTCTGCTGTCCGAGGCTCTGAAGAGGTAGGGATGCCAGACCCGGACCATGGGGAGCTCTAGGCCCTGAAGTGCTGCCCATGGGCAGCGGAGGAGGGGGCCTCGGCCTAAGGCCCCAGGTTGTCAACCCGCGGGCAGCCCCCTCCTCTGCTGTCTCGGGTGATAGGGGAGGCTGTTGGGGTCACCGTCATTGTCAGAGGAGAAGGTGAAGGCCAGGAAACCTCTCCCCCCCACCCCCAGCCCTGGCTTCTGAGACGAGCCAGGTGGAGACTTGGCCTGAGCAGAACGCACCCCCTCCACCCCAGGCTCCGCTGCCAGGACGGACGCCCACCCGCCTGCTGAGGAGGAGGCATCCTGCAGGGTGACAGCCAACGGGGCCTGATCCCAGGGGTGCCGTGGACGCCGGTGGCCTTCAGAGTGGGGCTGGGGGAGCGGCTGGGTGACTTGATGGAAGACGTTTCCTGTCTGGGGTGATGCTGGCGGAGCAGCTTCCTGTTTCGCCGAGAACTTAAGCAGGAAGGTTACCTTGGGATCCTCTCCACGGCTTATAATCTCACACTGCTTATAATCTCACACTGCTTTAGGCGTTTGTCTAAGAGAAGAGCTCTAGGCCGTGTGTTCTGGGCCTGTGTGGACCCAGCAGCCCTATGTGTCCTCTACTGGGGTTAGGACCTTTGCGTTTGGGGTGCAGACTCGGGTTTCTTAGTGGGTGCTTTGTGACCGTGCCCACATGGGAGTCTCAGGCTTTGCTTCTGACACGTCGGGTCTTGGAGAAGCCCCCTCGAGAATGATGCCCTCCCAGGGGGCTGGTGATGCTGTGAGGTGGGTCCCCAGCACAGCACCGGGCTGGCCTCGAGCGCTCAGCGGGAGTGAGCTGTCATCACTGGCCAGCTGAGTCACCTCCTGGGCCCTTCTGGACCTCAGACTCCTCTTCACAAAATCAAAGACTGGGGCCTGGTGATTTCACGGATTCCTACTGAATATGAGAACCTCTGTCGCCTCGTACCCACCAGGCTGGTTTGGAGAAGCCGCCCAGCGTAAACAAGACAACCTTTAGAAAGTCGCGAAGGTAGTGATTTCCACACCCAGGTGACCCGAGAGGAGCGCCTCCAGCTGCTTGGTCGGTGGGGGTGTGCCGATTTCAGTATTCTTAATTTGAGATATTTTTGAGCCATGAAAGAACCTGTCTCGCAGAATCACACAGTGAGGTGTTTGTTCTTCGGTTAGGATCTTTGTGTGAATGAATCTGCTTTCTGTTTAGGCCACTGGAATCAAGTTACATCTAAGACATTAAGGCTCAAAGAAATCTACAACTTTCTGGAACAGAGCCTGGACTCTGGAGTTAAGCAGAGTATTAGAAACAGCCTTGGACAGCAAGGAGATCAAAACAGTCCATCCTAGAGGAAATCAACCCTGAATATTCATTGGAAGGTCTGATGCTGAAGCTCCATCACTTTGGCTAACTGACGTGAAGAGCTGATTCACTGGAAAGGACCCTGATGCAGGGAAAGATTGAAGGCAGGAGGAGAAGTGGGCAACAGGATGAGATGGTTGGATGGCATCACTGGCTCAGTGGGCATGAGTTTGAGCAGCTCTGGGAGATAGTGAAGGACGGGGAAGCCTGGTGTGCTGCAGTCTGTGGGGTCACAGAGAGTTGGACGGGACTCAGCAATTGAACAGTGAACAACTAGAAACCCCTAGTGGGACATTCTCATGCTGCTACTGGGACTCTTTTCAGGATCCTTTCAGAGTCTTCTGAAAATTTACTGTAAGTTTTCTTAGGTAACTGACTTCCCCAGTTTCTATCAGATTAGAGAAAGCGAGGGGAGAAGGAGGGAAGGAATCTTTGTGAAAAGCCTGCTGTGTGTGTGCCGGGCACCCCACACGGGTTCCCATGTCCCCGTTTCACAGATGGGGAAGCAGAGGCTCTGAGGGGCAAGACTGAAGTCTGCCCAGCCCCGAGGTGGTGGACTTGGGATCTGAGCCCGTTTCCTTGTCTGCAAGGCGTTCCACGCTCAGGGGTAGACGCCTGCATGGTGACAAAGGCCGGGTGGCTTCAGGGGATGCTGCTGGGTCCACAGGGGCCTGGAACCTAAGTGGCATGTGGGCACTCATGGGTGACCAGCCTTGTCCTGTGCCTCCTGTTTGGCGTCCTGTGCCCCGTCAGACACCAGCACGCACGGCTGCCCCGGGCGCTGAGCCCTGTGTCAGCGGGGCAGCCGCGTGCACGGAACAGGGTGTGCGGCATGGCGGTGTGGGCTGAAACGCTCGTTAGAAATGGTGGTGGCTCCAAGTGACAGCACTTGGAGCCTGCAGGGAATTTCTGCTTTCTGGAAGATTCCTCTGGTGGAACACCTTGTCTTCTGGTGGTGCTGGGTGAATGGCGTTTGACCGTGTTTTATTTTGGTCCTGAGGCTATCTCTGCATCCAGTTCTTCCTCAGGGACATCAAGAGGCCAGGAGGGCAGTGTGGCCATAGGCTGGGGCGTTTCTGCTCAGGTTTATGGCACATCCTGATCTGATTCTCTTCGGGGTGACTTTAAGCTGACCGGTATTGGGGGCATTGCTGTTTTTGCCTTTGGGTGTGTGAGGACCACTCTCTGCCTGATCTCCAGCTTGCTTTCTTGCAGCAGCCTGCCGGGCAGTGTTGGTCAGCGTGCCAGGGCCCCGTGCCGGAGCCGTCACCTCTGAGGCTTTGAGTAATCCATCCACAGTCTCTACGGATGAATCATTCGTGAAAGCACGTTTCCATCCTGCTCACTGGATGCAAGCTTTTCTTGCAATGGTGAGGCTGGGGAGGCTAAAGCCTTCGAGCGTCTTAGCCTCTCCCTGGGGTTTATCCCAGTTACGGGTTTATGAAATAGAAACACGGATGTACAGTCTTCTCTGAGACTGTCTCAATATGTCTGTCCTTCAGAAAAGCACATCCGAACACTTCTGGAGGCAAAAGCTCAGCATCTCATCCGTATATAAAAAATAAGTTTCCAACCAGGTTTCCTCCCAGACACTTCTGGAGGACGGGAAGCAAGAGCTCAGCATCTCATCCATATATAAAAATATGTTTCCAACCAGGCTTCCTCCCAAACGCTTCTAGAGGACGTGAAGCAAAAAACTCAACGTCTCAGCATCTCATCT
Source organism: Capra ibex (assembly GCA_006410555.1). NCBI lineage: Eukaryota > Metazoa > Chordata > Mammalia > Artiodactyla > Bovidae > Capra > Capra ibex. The sequence goes on along the minus strand of SJYO01052617.1, from coordinate 56,902,096 downwards.
GTATACAAAAAATATGTTTCCAACCAGGCTTCCTCCCAGACACTTCTGGAGGACATGAAGCAAAAGCTCAGCATCTCATCCGTGTATGAAAAATATGTTTCCAACCAGGTGTCCTCCCGAGTGGTTTCGGTCAGTCTCTGCAGGCATGTATTATCTTGCACATGAAAGTGTAAGCTGACAGCCACCTGGTAGCAGTGGAACATTCCAGCAGGGAGACACCAGCGTGGCATGGAGCTGCGACGGACACGTTCAGAAAGCCTTCATTCTCTGATGCTCAGAATGGAGAGTGGCCTCATGTTCCAGGGCAGCGATCGCCCTGACTGCTCTTTACGCTCATTTCGTGCTGCAGTAATTGAGGTTCTGAGAGCTCACGTGCCAGGCAGCCAGTGAGTGGCAGACGTGATGTGAAACTGTCTGGGGAAATGCGTGGAAGATTGACCGGGTGCCTGAGCACCGAGGCTTCTGTTAGGACGCTTGTGTTTCTACTCAGTCGTGTCCCACTCTTTTCTACCCCATGGACTGAAGCCCACAAGACTCTTCTGTCCATGGGGTTTCCCCGGCAAGAATACTGGAGTGGGTCGCCATTTCCTCCTTCTCCAGGGGGTCTTCCCGACCCAGGGGCCGAACCTGCGTCTCCTGCACTGGCAGGCGGGTTCTTTACCCTGAGCCCCCAGGAGGCCCTTATGCTGGGATTGTAGGCGCTAAAGCGTGTTGACCTGAGAACCTGTTTGCTGAACGTAGAAGCATTTTGTGGGCATTGTGGGAGCTTGTGAATTAATTGGCAGCCAGAGACTTAAGAATTGACACCTGCTTAATCTCCAACATGTATCAATGCAAACAGCTCCTACAGTTCAGCAACCAAAGAACAAACAACCCGACTGAAAAATGGGCAAAAGACCATAATAGACATTTCTCTAAAGAAGACACACAGATGACTAGTAGGCACATAAAAAGATGCTCCACATTGCCAATTGTTAGAGAAATTCAAATCAAAACTACAGCGAGGTGTCGCCTCATATTGGTCAGACTGGCCACCATAAAAAAAAAAAAAATCCAAGAACAATAAACCCTGGAGAGAGTGTAGGGAAAAGGGCACCCTCCTCCACTGTTGGTGGGAATGTAAGCTGGTGCAGCCACTGTAGAAACCTAAAAATAGAATGACCCATGACCCAGCAGTTCCGCTCCTGGGCACGTATCCAGAGTTCAGAAAGATGCCTGCACTCCGTGTTCACAGCAGCGCTGTTCACAGCTTCAGTGTCCCTCGACAGATGAGTGGATAAAGATGTGGGGCACTCGTGTGACGGAATCCTGCTCAGCCACAAAGAGGAACAAAGCATGCCATCTGTAGCAACATGGATGCAACTAGAGGTTGTCATAGTAAGTCAGAAAGACAAATGTATCCCTTCTAAGTGGAACAAGGTTTTTCTAGTGGTCGTGTATGGATGTGAGAGTTGGACTGTGAAGAAGGCTGAGCGCCGAAGAATTGATGCTTTTGAACTGTGGTGTTGGAGAAGATTCTTGAGAGTCCCTTGGACTGCAAGGAGATCCAACCAGTCCATTCTGAAGGAGATGAGCCCTGGGTGTTCACTGGAAGGAATGATGCTAAAGCTGAAACTCCAGTACTTTGGCCACCTCATGCGAAGAGCTGACTCATTGGAAAAGACTGATGCTGGGAGGGATTGGGGGCAGGAGGAGAAGGGGACGACAGAGGATGAGATGGCTGGATGGCATCTGAACTCCGGGAGTTGGTGATGGACAGGGAGGCCTGGTGTGCTGCGATTCATGGGGTCGCAATGAGTCGGACACGAGTGAGTGACTGAACTGAACTGCAAATGTGTCACAAATGAACTTATCTACAAGAACAGACTCAGATGTAGAGAACAGACCTGTGTTTGCCAAGGGGGAGAGGGGGGTGGGAAGAGCTGGGAGTTTGGGGTTAGCAGAGACAAACTCTTAAACACAGGACAGATAATACGATGGATAAGCAACAGGTCCCCCCATACAGCACAGGAGACGATATCTAGTGTGGGGTGAACCGTAATGGAGAAGAGTATTTATTAAAATGCGCGTCTGTGTGAGACTGAGCTCCTCTGCTGCACAGCAGAGACTGGCAGTCGTCTTCTGGAGAGAGCGGGCGTGTGGGAAGGTTCCCAGACGGCGGCGGGCGCTTTGTGGGCCTCACCGAGGTGTTTCAGTCATTCCTGAGCAGTTCCCAGTACTTTTCAACTCTCATTTCATCGCTTTTGAAATGAACCCCTGGCTGTGGACCATGGGTGGCTCCCATTGAGGTCACCCTCTCTGGGCTCGGGAGGCTGGCCGGTGGTGCCGGTGGAGGCTGAGCGGTCCTTGCAGTTTCTGATACAATCCCCTGCGAGCAAGGCTGGCTGGCTTTCTCGTGAAGCAGCTTCTCCCTGAAAGGACTCAGGGGAGGACATGGGAGGCTGGAGGGCAGCAGCCAGTGTCCCCTGAAGCCACGTGCTGCCGCCTGCTGAGGGCACAGGAAGGCCTGGGCTGCCAGCATCCACCTCCAGGGATGGGTTGTCCTAGCGGAGCAGCTTCATCTGCCTGATCCTGGGATATCGTTACACAGCGACGCAGGGTGTCTTATTTCTTATAGCCTTACCCGTAGCATCTACAAATGTCTTCGTGATCTCTAGTTTGTCCCTTTCTCCAAATGAGACATTCATCAACTGTGTAACTTTACTAAAGCATTTAAACAGTTTTCATGTCCTTTTAAGGAAACTTCTAAGCCAAGATGTAGGTCTTCGTTACCAATGATGGCAGCTTTCTTAGAATCAATTTACGGAAACACGAGCACCTTTGCTTACCACCTCCAGTTTCTGCTTTCTGTGTTTCATAGCTTAATTAGGGAAATTAAATGTCATCTTTAAGAAGAAAAATCTCTTACTAAAAGCAGCTCATAGACTGTTGGTACAGCCTAGAAAATAGTAAGCCTAGGGTGTGAAGGGAGAGCTGCACGTATATTCATACACACATACATGTATCTGGGTATATACACGTGTGTACAAGTATTCACTTTTTTAATGAGTCACTGGCAGTTGGGAGCACTCATTTTCACAAAGTCAGTTTTGACCTGCAGCCCCGAGCAGGGCGGCCGCCTGGAGCGCGGTGGGTGTGCTGGCCGAGTGGCCACCGTCCCGCAGCTCCCCGGTGACCTCAGTCCCCTAATCCCTGCGGCTCCCATCACATCCCCATCTCAGGCCGAGGAGCAGCGTGGACGTCGCTTGGGTGGGTCTCCCAGCCCCCAAGCACAGGTCCTCCTCATGGTTCTTTAAGAAAGAGATGTTGGAAGGGGGGATGTGCCAAGGCCTTATGGCCGGGGTCTGGGAAAAGGAGGCCCCAGGATCTGTTAGTTTCCGTGAACTCGGGGGCCTGAGAAGGAGTGGGTGCAGCTTTCCGTCAGGAGGTTAAAGATGGTTCAGAAGGCCCTGCACCTGGAGGTGGTGGCTCGTGGGTCACAGGTTTGGGAGTGGGCTCTCTTCTTGGTGCTGAGGGGGCGGGGTTTAGGAGGGCCGGGGGAGAGCATAACAAGGTCTGGCTGCCCGCCCCAGAATGAAGCAGAGAAATGAAACCTTGGGGTCACGAAAAAGTGTAGGTGAACAGAAGGGGGAGAGTGGCGTAGTCTCCCCAGGCGCCATCCTTCCACCAGTGTTCTCTGTCCTTGCAGACCCTTCCGCCTGCAGACGCGTGCACGACATGTAAAGCCTGCGAGTGGCTCTGCGTCACAACTGATTCTGGATGACCACCCACTGCGTTTTAAAACTTGTTTTGCCTTATGTTTTCTGGCATCCAATTTAGAAATGTAATGCTCATTTTGTAAGGTGGATTTTTTTTTTAATTTTCTTGCTCTTTCTCTGCCCAAAGTCTTTATTTGTATGAAAACTTTCCTGGTTCCTCTGTAGCAAGTCCTTCCCTTGAGCTCTCTCACCAGCTACCCGTGCGCGTAGGAATCCCTGGGACACCTTCCCATTCCCTTTTGGGACACTTCTGGCCTCATTACTTAGTAATTAATGTCACGTTCCATATCTCTGATGCTTTATTCATTCCCAACATACTTGATAAAAGAGAGGTAATTCATGTATTTCGGCTCCTTGTGAATTGTTGTCCAAGATAAACCAAGGGAAATACTTGGGTAGAAATTTACACATTAATGTGGACTGACTTTGTCACATAAGCTCCATGCAATCTCGAGAAAATGAAAGCGATTTATTTAGGGAAACTTTCTACATGTGTTTACCTCTAAGAATTAAAAACCGCCACTAGCTTGTGGGCACCTTCTAATTTCAGAAGTAGCATACTGTGTTTGCCTTTGTTGTGGCCTGCATTTCTAACTGAACTTTAATATGCTCTTTTCATTTGGAGGCAGTTCTTACTCCATTTCCAACATTGATTGAAATCAAAGCCAAACCAGACATTAAATATGAAACACTTTTTCCATAACTTTACCCACAGGAGCTTTGTAATTACATGTCATGCCTAAATCAAATTTTTAAAAAAGCACTGGATTCCGAAATTAGAGTGTTTACTAAGGGATTTGGAACAACTTCATGATTTTTTCTGTGAACCATGACCAAAAGTAGTTATTTTCTTGGTTGATATGAATCACATTCCTTTCCATTGGGACTTGAGTTTTCCTCTGACCACCGACCTGCCTCCACCGTTGACGTGCAGCAGCCCAGGCCTGTTTTAATCATTCCCACTCAGTGAGGGACGTCCCCTGGCCTTTTGTGTTCCCCGAACGTGACCTTGCGTCAGAGGCTTTGGCAGGTGCTCACGGACCACGCTGGGAAGACTCGACTTCACCTACTTCCTGGTCTTGAAGTTACCTGTTTATGACTCTGCTTTCCAAACCAGGCTAGAAGCTCTTGAGGTGACCTGAGTCTCATTGACCTCTCCCGTCACCAGGGCCCACCCCCCACGTGGGATGTAGCTGCGGCTCAGCAAATCGTTGACCAGAATTTAAACTGAAAGCGTCTGTCCAGTGCCTCTGTTTCTTTACAGCCTGCTCTGCCGCTAATTCCTCTATTTCATTTTTTAAGTTTAATTTTGTTTTAATTATTGCAGTATAGTTTATTAACAATATGCTATGCTGTGCTCTGTCGTGTCTGACTCTTCGAGACCCCGTGGACTGCAGCACGCCAGGCTTCCCTGTCCTTCACCATCTCCAGGAGTTTTCGAAAACTCATGTCCATTGAGTCGGTGGTGCCATCCAACCATCTCATCCCGTCATCCCCTTCTCCTCCTGCCCTCAGTCTTTCCCAGCATCAGGGTCTTTTCCAATGAGTCAGCTCTTTGCATCAGGTGGTCAAAATATTGGCGCATCAGCATCAGTCCTTCCAGTGAATATTCAGGGTTGGTTTCCTTTAGGAGTGACTGGTTTGATCTCCTTGCAGTCCAGGGGACTCTCGAGTCTTCTCCTGCACCACGGTTTGAAAGCATCAGTTCTTTGGCGCTCAGCCTTCTTTGCGATCCAGCCCTCAGGCTGTTGAAAGCTCCCTTTGTGAGGCACTCCCACCTTACAGATTTTAGGCTCCAGGCTCTGCTGGCTTCTCTCCGGGGCTCGTCTCTGGTCTTCCGCTGAGTCCTCTTCCCGACACTCCAGCACATCATCTTCCTTGAAACTGCCTTCAGGACTTTCTCAGGTGGCTTCCGGCGTCGCTTGCAGACAGAGGCCTGTGAACTGTGCTTTATTAAACCCCGAGTCTCTCCATGCCTGCCAGCCTTCCCGGCTTTTCCTCGGAACTTCACGGGTATTTGTGGAAGGAGTGGCCACATGAGCAAACCTGCAACTTGATTTTGAAAGTCAGTGGATATAGATTGTGAAGTTTACGAACTCCAGAAAGACAGACACAGCTCTTATCTTTACCCCGACCTTCAGCTCGTAACCGAGTGGCTTGTTTACTGAACAAATATGTGCTGAAGATGTTGACTTTTCGTGAGGCTGCTAGGACAGCAGGACTTTGACTTGAGGTCGAGTCTGTAGCCTGGGATTAAAGGAGAGACAAGTTGAGGCTGGGGAGAGTATAACTTCATCACTCACCTCCCCGACTCCACCCAGAAAAAGCTCCCAGGGGGCACAGTTCGGAAACTACAGCAGTGGAGTCTTTCTGAACTCTTCACAGCGCTGTTGTTCTCAGCTACCCAGTGCTGTTTACAGCCTTTTAAATTGGTAATAATCTTCATGGAGGTGAACGTAAAGGTGACTTCCCTGAACTCTTGGTCCCTTGAGGAAGACAACTGTTTGTTTTCTGGGTGGCTTAATATTTGTGTAGGAACACGTGTTATATCATCAGTAAAGACTGAGAAAGTGCTTTACAGAATCAGCAAACATCAAGCAAATAGAGTCATTGTTATGCTTTTTATTGCAAATACTAGCTAATATATAAAACAGGACATATAAAAAAAGTGTCCGACTTTTTGTGACCCCATGGACTATAGCCTGCAAGGCTCCTCTGTCCTTGGGATTCTCCAGGCAAGAATACTGGAGTGGGCTGCCATTTCCTCCTCCAGGGGATTTTCCCGACCCAGGTGTCGAACCTGCGTCTCTGGCACCTGCACTGGCTTTGAAAATGTTCTACATCAAAAATAAATAAAGACAAAGGTAAAAGCTGTTCAATAACATAAAATATACCTGGTCTTTGCCTTATAATTGAAGGAGAGAAAAAAGTGGGAGATAAAGGGAGGAGGAGGTGGGGACAGAGAATACGACAGACATCTCTTCCTTTCTCGTCCCTCTTCTTAACTAGCCTCTGTGCTCCCAAAAGGCAAACTGTGTGCCTTGTCCATCTTGGGGAGTAGGGGTGGGCAGTAGGTGCTTTATAAATGTTTGCTGAGGGATGGAATGAACAAGTGAAGTTATTATAAGTTTGTAAGTTATTATAAGACTGAATAAGCCTTGTGCAGACACACTGAGAAAAACACGTATTTGGCCGAAGAGACAGAGAAAAGGCGAGATCCGCGGGTTATACTTCCTGATGCTCAGTCCCGCTGCAGCGAGTCAGGCTCATCCCTGCCGAGTGCTCCAGGGCAGATGGAACGCAGTTGTGAGCTGGAGGTTTCGTCTGCACTGTTGGGGTCCCTTCTTCATCTGCACTGAGAGTTGAAGCCTGATTCCTGAGTGTTTTCACTGCCCTCCCTCCTTGCAGAATCCTGGACCTGCAGCTCCTTTTCCTGCCTTTCTTGGAAAGATTTGGGGTGACCTTAAGCAAGTGGCATGCGTTTTGCCTCTTAGAGCCTCGTGGTGTCGTTACAGCAGGCAGGCCCCCTGGTCCACTCCACTCATTCCCACCACCTTCTGGTGGGACTCTTTCAGCTGCTAGTGGAGAAAGCTAGGTTCCACTGGGCATTAGCAGTAAAAACCATGTGCTGAGGAGCTTCTGTATTCAGGTGCATTAAATTAGGTCATATGTATGAAGGGCAGCTGTATATGAAGAAAATGAAAATTTTAGAGTATTTGCCACTGTGTTGTAAAATATTTATTTATTTGGCTGCACCGGGTCTTCACCGCAGGTGGGCTCTCTCAGCTGTGGTATGTGGGCCCTAGTTCTCTGCCTGAGGTGGAACCCGGGGCCCCTGACTGGCAGCACAGTCTTAGCTACCCAGCCACCAGGGAGGTCTCAAGAGAATGAAAAATTTAAGGGCATTTGATGGATCATTTGTTGTTGTTGAGATGCTAAGTCTTATCTGACTCTTTGCGACCCTGTGGACTGCAGCACGGCAGTCTCCTCTGTCCCTCACTGTCTCCCGGAGCTGCTCAGACTCATGTCCATTGAGTCGATGGTGCCATCCAGCCATCTCATCCTCGGTCACCCCCTTCTCCTGCCTCAGTTTTTCCCGGCATCAGAGTCTTTTCCAGTGAGTTGGCTCTTCACATCAGGTGACCAAGGTATTGTGGGCAAGAATCTCTTAGAAGAAAGGGAGTAGCCCTCATAGTCAGCAGAAGAGTCCGAAACGCAGGACTCGGTGCGATCTGAAGAGCAGCAGAATGACCTGCGTTGATGGATCATAGACGTGTGATGTGGAAGCTGAACGCCAGCCTGGCAGACCTGCTTCTCTGCCTGCCCGCCTGCTTCTCTGCCCGCCTGCTTCTCTGCCTGCCTGCCTGCTTGCCTGCCTCTCCCCCTTGGTCTTCTCTGCTCTGTTTCACCCCAGGGCTCGCCTCTTGGCTTCAGCGTGGCCACACGCTCGGCCTAGATTCTCTGGCCAAGAACACGAGGGCCATTCCCTCAGCTCTTTCTTCAAAATGCGTCTCAGCTCCAAGCAGGCAGTGACACAAAGGAGGAAGCATCTGAGGGACTTGGTGATAGAAAGCTGAGGAGGAGGTTATGGGCGATTCCTCTGGGGAAGGGAGGAAATATTGGATATTACTCGGGAGAGTGTGCACAAAGGCTTGGGCAGAACCAGCGTGCTGGCTGCAGATGGCTGCTCACACTGTGTGACAGAGTGCATTGATTTGGCTTGTTTTCATACAGCTTTAACACGTATCACACAAGAAGACCGTTTTCATTGTTACAAACCTGAAACCAATAATTTTCTTTTAAGATACGAACAGGATATAGGCTCAGTTTTCCGTTACTTTCCCCGCAAAGCTGAAAGCAGCTCGCTCGCCTTAGAGGTTTTCCTTTCGCTGTGTTCTGATGTGATGTTACCTTTCATTAATCCCTTCCAGCTAAGCAAGATTTAATTAAAACCATCTCACATGACGGCAGCCATTTATGTATTTAAAAAAGGAGCTCTCAGAAGCTTGGCTGCCCGTCTTCCGCTCTAAATGAAGTCTAACTATTAAATTTAGTAGGCTCCTTTTTTGAATTGCAGGTTTGTTACATAATGGCTTTTACCCCATTAATTTTGGACAACGGGACAATTCTGACTGAGGAATTTGTGTAAGGCGAGGTCTCTTCGCGAGGGTCGGACTAATCTCGACAGACACATTCCGAGACGTTCCGATTTACACGAAATTTACAAAGAGTGACGTATTATACTGACACAAAGAGTCGACCCCCATCCGGTAAGTTCGTTTGGGATTAGTAGTGACGCCTAATGGACCCTTCTTTTGGTCCCCGGACCCAGTCCCCACTGGTCCTGAGCGTCCGCCGTCGGGAGTCCCCTGGTAGAACCCAACCCAGTCGTTAACGTCTTACATTTACTACGAAGATTTCTGCGGACCTTCTTCAGCCTCGGGAAGAATTAGGAGTAAGGTGCCAGAAGTAAACTAGTCATTTAGATGACAAAGATCTAATAAGTCTTTTACTCTGATTTTCATTAGTTTTAAAGTTTGGATATTTAAAGTTTATATAGTTTCTAGAGATTCACACCTTAGGGTTAGTGCAGTCCGTATCGATAGTCCGTCCTTAGACCCGGTTTTTTTGTGCTTCGTCGAACTATTGATGTCGCTGCTGTAGGAGCGACGAGAGTCCGTCCGTGGTGGTAGAGCCACTCTGCTCGCTTCCCTTTAAGGCACTATTTACGGGTGACGGGAACGATTTTCTGGGGTCCCAAGGTTGTCGTGGAGAAAGAGACGTCGTAGTGAAGTTTGGTTGCTCCAGTCTCGTGACACAGTGGACACAGACCACTTAAAATTCTACCAACATTTATTAGGTCGGTGGCCAAATTCTGATGTCCTAGTGCCATACATTGTCACTGGACTGCTCTCCGAGGGTGTCGAGGACCTAGAGTTCTGCTTCGCCAGTTCGACTCTGGCCGACCCGACTCGGACAGGCGAGCGCCGGAGTCCCGAAAACACGGTTCGGGACTTCAACTGTTCTTAGCGACCGAAAGCCAGAAAAAGGGATTGGGACTGGACTCTGCTCGTACGGAAGCGCCGTACGGACGTCGAAAGAGTGTACACACTGCACGCACAAACGTCGGTGGAAAGAGTGTGCACACTGCACGCACAAACGTCGTTGGACGTCACAGACTCCCGAGCGAGGTACGAGAGTCACCACCTTACAGGACCATACTTCTTTTGTCTCTTTTGAGCGCGACACATGTAAGACTGAGTGCTGGTGTTCGTCGTACGGGACTCGAGTCTTTGTCTTCGGCTGAAGTCCTTGGGTCTTGATGTCTCACTACTACGTCTTTCACGTCCTCATTTGCGCCCTCTCTCTTCCTGTCCCCCAGGCGTCGGGCGGGGCACTCCGACTTTCCGTGAGTCGTGTGGATGGTCGCAAACGAGGTCGGTGTAGACTGTGCACACACGTTTGGTCGCCGTCTCGACTCTCTCTGTTTCCCGCCGAGGAAGTACTCCCTCTTTCGAACTGTGAAAGATTCCTTCACGAAGGAATCTTTTCGGACACTTGAACACTGCTGGGGGTGGGGGGAGCGGGGGGGTCCGGGGGGCGGGGGCGTGTCTGCTTGAAGGTGAACTGAAAGAGAGGGGTAGACGAAACGAGTTGGTATAGGAAACGCAAAGTGAAGGGAAGACTCATTTTCGTCTCTACCAGACGTCCACCCGACTCTCGTCTCTTCGGTTCAAGAGAACCTAGGACACCTCTTTCAGTAGGACGGTTCAAGACTACCTCTGGTAGTCTGTAAGTGGATGATCAAGTCCCGGAGTCTTGTAAAGGTAAAACCGTGTTTTACTCGGACGATGGATTCTCGGTCGTCTGTAAGGTCGGGAGGAAGAAAGTCCCAGTTAAAAGGAACTCTCTTTTTAAGTCTGTAAGACACTTTAAGACACATCTTAAGACTTCATGGTCCTTTCCGCTCTGACCTCCCACGTCGCTGTAGTGACTTAGGGTCCCGAAGTCCGGTTCTCTCTGGCGGCCAGATGAACTGGTTTTAGACCGGAGTTTAAAATTTCTGGCAGCGTCGTCGGTCCGTCCTTGGGAGGTTTGGGCGAGAGAAGGGACAGGCACGTCGGTCAAGAGTGAGCACCGGTTCGAATCTGTTTCGTCCAGAAGTGTCCGAACCCCTCTCAGGGGCTGTGACCCCGTCAAGTGAGGAAGTCGGTCGTGACCTCTGTACCAATGACCCTCGGAGACCGAGTCTTCATGGGCCTTGGTCCTTGTCCGTCCGTCTGTCCACGGGACTTCTGAGAGGGTAGTAGAGGGTCCTACTAATTTGATCCGAGTAAACGTTCATCCCTCCGAAAATCTTGCATAGGGTGTCTTTGGTCGTTCGGTGGGGGTAGAAGAGGTCGTTCGGAGTGGGAAGGAAGTGAGGTCAAGAAGGAAGGTTTCCCCTCCCGCGACGAAGGTATCTTCTACCGTTTTGCGTTCGAACGACTTCGGGCGTCCCCGACGTGACTCGACAGACGTGGGGGTCCTTCCCCCGGTGCGAGTTGACTCCTACTAAACCCTTCTCTTTCCACTCGTCATAGAGACGTCCAGTCGTGTCGAGTATAAGATCACATTCTTAATTGTTACCTTTGTTGTCGAGTCGTACGTAGACCCCTTGTCTCTACTTTGTGGTTGGGTGTAGAAGAAGACGGTACTTCTCGTGTCAGCACAATTACACCCCCAAGCACCCCGAAGGGGCCACGAAGGCAGCACCTCAGGTGGGCGTTATGTCCTCTGTGTCCGAGGTGGGGACCAGGTCCTCCTGGGGTCCACGGTGCCTCGTCGCTTCCGGCGCCCGGGGTTCAGGGCTCGGGCTCACGGACCTCGCGCACGAGGTGTGGTCCTCTTCGACGGCGTGACTCCTCGTCCCCGCACCGCTGACCGCTCGTCGGGGGTGAGCGGCACTGAGGTCCTCGGGGGTCTCGTTGGTTCCGAGTCGTGTCGGCTTTTTACTTCTAAATTTTACCCTTGAGTCATCGCACAAGTCCAGTGAGAAAAAGATCGTTCAGTTCCAAAAGTGGGAGACGGGTTCTCCGTCGGTCCTCTCTCTCGTGCGCACGGACCCGTCGTTCCGCTGTCCACCGACGGTAGGACGCCGGCACGACCTCCGTCCCCCGGGAGGAGTGGTCCCGGCCCGTGAGAGACGCTCAGGCGAACAATCGGAATTCTGGACTCGAGACTCGTCAATCTCTGGCGGTTCTGAGGTGTTCACTCCTACCGGCCTTCGTTAGGAGAGCCCAGTCTTTTCCTACTCGGTGTCTCCGTCGGTGGTCCGTTGCGCCCTGACCTCGGTGGCACTTTTGGAGCGCGGACGGGTGGCCCGTCCCTACGGTGGCCCGTCCCTGAGGTCCTGCCCCGGGTTCAGTCGTGCACTCGGCCCGGCGACACTCCGAGTCCCCGTAGACCCGGAGATACCAATGGGACTGTCCGTTACTACGACATTCAAGGTGACACCCAAACCGTTAAAAGTTTATCAGAAAAATAAAACAAAATTTTCTTTTTTTTCCGGTCTCAAGGTCTAGAGAAGTCCAAGGCACTTCCACTGGGGTGCGCTCGTTTCGTGTCGTTTCCAAGACCGCGGGCGTCGTCGACGGGACGTACCCCCGGCCCTGGGACGGGTCGCCCTCCCTCCTTCTCCTGTCCGTCCGAAGCCCCGGCGTCGGCCCTGGTCCCGGGGCGGGAGGCAGGGGCCTTCCTGAGCCGAACAAATTGCCAGACAGTGGGAGAGGGAGCGGACATACCCGGAGGGACCACCGAGTCTACCACTCCTTAGACGGACGTTACGCCCTCTGAGCCCAAGTCAGGGACCCCACCCTTCTGGAGGACCTCCTCCCGTACCGATGGGTGAGGTCACAAGAACGGACCTCTTAGGGCACCTGTCTCCTCAGACCTCCGATGTCAGGTACCCCAGCGTTTCTCAGTCTGTGCTGACTTGTTGATGTGAAGGGGTGTGCACATTCTACGCACATTAGTGTCGCGGACGAGTCTTGGCAGACCACCTGGCTAGTCTGACTGGAGACGTACCGCGGAGTGTGCGCTACCCACGAGCGGTCGGTGACTATGACAGTCCCGGTCAGGACTTTTCGGAGGCACCGGTGAGACCTGCCCCACTGTCTGACAACGTGGACCGAGACGTGTAGGCGGGCGTCGCCCGTGGACCGAGACGTGCAGGCGGGCGTCGCCCGTGGACCGAGACGTGCAGGCGGGCGTCGCCGGTGGACCGAGACGTGCAGACGGGCGTCGCCCGTGGACCGAGACGTGCAGGCGGGTGTCGCCCGTCGGTGTGGGAGGTCGGGGGGTGTCGGGCAGGGACGTCAGACTTGAGGGGTAGTGAGAGAGCGGGTCAGAGAGGACGGGAACAGGGGACGGGTGGGTGGTCATTGTGGTCCCCGATGCACTACGACAAGACGGGGTGCAAGGCGAGTCGGGGTTGGGAGCGGGGAGAGAAGACCCGGGTGAGCGACGATCCGGCGTGTCGCCGACGGGTGGGACGTCCGATCTCCTACGGCGGCGGGTTCTCCACCACTGGGACGTCGGAGGTAGGAGTCAGTGGGCGGGAGCATTCTCGTCAATTGGTCCCACGTCTGAGGCAGTCCTGCTCAAGAACGTTTATGAGTGTCCACTAATTCTTTTCCGGTGTTGGTTCCGCCGTAGAGTGGTAGGTGGGTAAGTAAATGAGTTGTAGCTCCCTTACGGGCGACACAGGGACCAGGGTTTCTCAGTGGGCCCTGTCCCCCCGTGTGTGCTAGACTGCCACGACCATCGGGCAGTGTATGTCGACGGACTGGAGGTGCCTCGGGCAGGCGGTGAACCCCGTGCACCTCCGCCCCGGTCTTTCGACCGAACGAGGAAACTTCTATTTGAGCACAACGTCCTTCAGATTCTTTTACAAACCAGAAATACCTTTGGTTTCTCATACGAAGTTCTCACGTGTGAGAATCTTTTGATCCACCAAACCAAATTTTTCGAGACTGTTTCCATAAGGACTTACTTAGCGAATCCTCAGAGCCCTTATGGAAACCCGGTTTTCAATTATTAAATGTCGACTATTTCATATCCATTGGACGGTGAAATGTCGTTCGAAGATTAGAGACCACCTAGTGTCTCTTAATGTATCCCGTACGAGAAGTTCACGCTCGGTTGGGTCTCAGGTGGACCACGATGAGACTGTGGGACGAGGGGCTCGTTCTTTTAGGCCTCCTCCCCGTAGAGGTAGAGCGACAAAAGATTTCCTTTTACCGTGGTTTAAGTACTGTCGTAGAAAGAGTTAAACCAATTTGTGTTTACAACGACTCAGATTTCAGTCGTCTCTGATGGAGTGATGTTCTGTGTCCCCGAAGTGTCGACCGAGTCACCACTTCTCAGGTAGACAGTCACGTTCCTCTGTGTCCTCTGAGTCCGGGCTAGGGACTCACCCCTTCCAGGAGACCTCCTCCTTTACCGGTGGGTGAGGTCGCAAGAACGGACCTTTCAGGGTACCTGTCTTCTCGGACCACCCAGCACGCGCCGGCCCGCACGTCGTGACGAGGGACCTCTATGAGAAGAACGGTGTAGTGCACCGTGCACCTTAGAATCAAGGACCTGGTCCCTAGTTTGAGCTTGGGGGATGTAACCGTTACACCGTAGAATTGGTGGCCCGGTGGTCCTTCAGGGAGTGCCTCCTGCAAGAAGTCCCTCTCACGAGAGAATGGTAGTGTTCGTACACCACCACCAGGTCCCGTCAGAGTGGGTGGGTGGTGACGGACGAGTGGCAGTCCCATTTGCGGCTGTGGTGCCTTGTCGTTCTTTGCGAATCACAATGGTTCTGCTGTTCGGACTGGAACTTCTCGGAGACTTTTCGATTCTGGGGGTCCCTAGGTGTCTGGTACGAAACTCCTACTGACCGGGGTCACCCGTTCCTTTGCTTTCCCTGAAGTTCTGCCAAAGAGTGAAAGATAAAGATGTCATTCCTGTGTTAGTGGGAATTTACAGCTTCACATAGAGTTTCTTGTTAGACCGGACAAAAACTCCTAAAGTCCTAAGAGTTTACTGGTTGTTGTTACTTTGTGTCTTTTGCGATTGAGATGTGTGTCTGGTCGTAGAGATTCGGCTTTTCGGTCTTTGGGAGTCAGGTCTCCGTTTGCGTGTAGACTCCTTCAGTGGACGACGAGTTCAAGTTCTCAAGTCGATGAGCTCTTGCAGTCACTTAACCCTACTTCAAGTATCCTTGTGAGAGTCTTTGGTTCTCACAGTTGTGTAGGTGAAAGACTCTTCCCCCTCCGTGACGCAGGAACGTGGCCCTGTGAAGCGTCGAAACGGACCAAACGTTTGGCAGGACGTTTGGTCCGTTCACTCTTCGAGTCCTCTTCCAAGTCCCCGTTTCGGTGTCTCGTCAGTGAAGACTCAGAGGTAAACACCTAAGTGAATGGTCAACAATTTAATAGGACCCTTCAGAAAACCGTTGTGAGTGTTGTATGTGTCTTTCTGTGAGGTCATGAGAACGGACCTCTTAGGGTGCCTGTCTCCGCGGACCTCCTGGTGCCACGTGCCCCAGGGTTCTCAGCCCGTGCTGACTCACTGATTTGGTACCTCCACTCGGGAGTTTAATTCTTTTCAGCAGGGGGTCGTCGCCGCTACACGTACTGAGCCACTAAGAACATTTTGTTCTTGAAGAGAACCATAGAGGATATTTTAATTCTGAGGGTTCCGTCTTTACGTAAGTGTGCAGGTCGCACCCGGAAACACCTCCCCTGGTTCCTCTGCGTCTCGTCGGGAACCGTCCGACCACGCCGTAGTCCCTTCTGCGGGGCGACCATGGGTCCCGAATGCACTTCCCTACCTTCCGTGTCTACGTGTCTGTGTCTTCTGCCCGACTCGCTGGCCGTCCTGGACGACTGACCCAGACTGAAGGTAGACCTGAGGGTAAAGGAGATAAATCCCGGTCCCGATAAGACGAGTTACAAGACATTATTGGATTCACCCCTTTCTTAAACCTTTTCCTGTCTGTGTACGGATTGACTGAGTGAACCGATATGGGGACTTCGATTGTGGCGTAACGATAAGTCGGCACTTTCACTTTCACTGAGGCGACCCAGACTGAGAAACGGTGGGGTACCTGATATGTTAGGTACCCTAAGAGGTCCGATCTTGTGACCTCATCCGTCGGAAAGGGAAGAGGTCCCCTAGCAGGGTTAGGTCCCTAACTTGGGTCCAGAGGGCGTGACGTCCGCCTAAGAAATGGTCGACTCGGTGTTCCCTTCGGGATAAGTTAATATGAGGTTATATTTTGAATTTTTTATCTTTCTTGTGATCTCGTTTGTGGATTTATACTTGGATAGGAGTTTTTAAATTGAAACACTCTGTATTTGTTAAAGACTCTCTCTCTCTCCTATATGGTGGATCCCGATAACCTATGTGAATTCGTCCGTACTTTGTAAAGACTTCAAAAGGGAAGGTGTCTTTCTCGTGATCGGAACTAATTTTTACGAGTAAGTAGTTGTCTCGAGACACGTGTCCTACGGTTCTACTTTCACAATGGACGGACTTACATCGTTAAGGGTGTACCGTGGGACTCTGGGTCCCTTCGTAAAGTCTGGTGACTTACCCTCGGCGACCTTGAGGGGAGGGGGCATAAAGTACGTACAAGGTGCAAAGTGTTCGTCTGGAGTTTTTACGATGATTTAAAGGAGGTCGGTAGTGAATTCATCATTCAGTTTTTGAACGGTTGGTAATTCCAAAAGACTATTGACGGTTTATGATAGAGTTTCCACGATCTGAAGGGGGTGTAGTTTGGTTGATTGTTCTTCGTTTACTTGACCAAACATAGACTGGAAGAGAAAGAGTCGGGATTAGTGTTACTCCCTTTTTACTCATAAGTGCGATTTGTACCTACATTCTTCAGATTTTGGTAAGAGAAAAAATTTCTTTGGTCTATTTGGTTCTGTGTGTATTGGTCTATTGTTCAATGTCCACCTTTGTAAGAGCAAACCAACCCAGGTAAGGTTGTGTGTAGACCACGACATTGTGGGTTCGACGCGAAATTTAGTAACTAAGTGTGTTAATCGACCGTCTCTTATTCATAAAAGAGTAAAAGTGTTCGATGAAAAGTTACAAATTGAATATTACAATTTTACAGACTGTTGGAATTCAGATTTTGCGACGGGATTTTACGTCACGAAAGTTATTTAATATGGTGACGACGACGATTGAGTGAAGTCAGCACAGACTGAGAGACACTGGGGTATCTGTCTTCGGGTGGTCCGAGGGGACAGGGACCCTAAGAGGTCCGTTCTTATGACCTCACCCAACGGTATAGGAAGAGGTTACGTTCTTTCACTTTTCACTTTCACTTCAGAGAGTCAGTACAGGTTTAGAATCGCTGGGGTGCCTGACGTCGGGTGGTCCGAGGAGGCAGGTACCGTAAAAGGTCCGTTCTCGTGACCTCACCCCACGGTAGCGGAAGGTAATGTTTCCATGATTAATTGTTAGTGACCCTCCGTCAGTCGTGTTGGAGTATCGATCTTCCAGAGACTTTGTGACTTATTATTTCGAATTTAAAAAAGGAAGAGTTATAAAAAGAAAAACACATTAAAGTTAAAATAGACGTTCATTACATAGTAGCTGGATATCAACGGACACCGGCAGATAAAACTAATCTGGCACAAAAGGTCATTTAGAAGGAATAAGACACATAGTAGGTAGGTGGGTTGTCTCCCGGTCCTTCACTTAATTACAGTTACGGTTAAAAGTATTACGTATCAACTCGCATCGGAAGAAGCACAACACCCACCAAGATTGTCGTTTAATCTATTTACGCATTTGGGAGCAGGTCGGGTAAAGTTTTACTTAAAGTCAAAAATTACTGAAACTCGACGAATGTGTAATGGTCAAGGGTTCTTTGTGTGAGTCCACATGGAGGCATAAGTTCTGTCAGGAGTTTCCGACGAACGCTACAAGTTGTTCCTTGTGGCGTTAGTGACCGGACGACTGTCACTTTAAGGTAATTACGTACCATTTTACGTTGTGAAGGCGATTACACGAGTGAATTGACGTTGCTTCCTGAACAAAGTTGTTCTTTACGTTTTACAAGGGTCATCGCCTTAGTGTGGCGGAATTTACGCACGTACCTTTGACATAACTAAAGGTCAGACTGGTGAGGACCCTGTGCAGACCCAAGTTTACTTATCCACTCCCCGCCCCATGTTTACTCCTCTCCGCTGGATTCTAGCTCTCAGCATAGTTATGAAAATTGAGGTTGGAGTTGTCCTGCGGACGACCTGTTCATGTTCCACTCGCAGCGACGCAGGTGTGTCGTCACATTTGTAATTGAGGGTCCGAAAGTAAAAGTTTCGGTCCTTCTACCAGGTCTCCAGTGGACCCTTTCCGAAAATCAGAACTTTAATCTAAAGGACCTTTACTTCACAGAAGATGTCTACTTCGACGGTTCTTAAGTCAGTCTTCGTGTGCGCTCTGTTTGGGAGCACCTCGAGTCGGGGGAGCGGGTCGTCCGACTCTTAGCGCACTCCAAACACTTCCGTCTCCCAGAAATGAAGCTAGGGAGACAGGAGTCCGAGGCCCGAAGGGACCACCGAGTCCGTCATTTCCAGACGGGCGTTACGTCCTCTGAGCCCAAACT
The DNA here is from genome assembly GCA_006410555.1 of Capra ibex. Lineage (NCBI taxonomy): Eukaryota > Metazoa > Chordata > Mammalia > Artiodactyla > Bovidae > Capra > Capra ibex. The sequence goes on along the minus strand of SJYO01052617.1, from coordinate 56,883,682 downwards.
AGGGACCCAACCCTTTTAGGGTATCTCTTCCCTTACCGTTGGGTGAGGACAGAGGAACGGACCTCTTATGGTACCTGTCTCCTCGGACCGCCCGATGTCGGGCACCTCAGTGTTTCTTAGTCTGTTCTGACTCACTGATTGTGAAAGTGAAAGGATGGTTACCGCCTTTAGGTTTCCCAGCGTGGACAAAATGTGTGAACTGCAAAATTGACGGTCTGAGTGTAGGTTGAAGTCATGTTGTCTAAGTCTGGGTGGTCGTAGAAAAGATCCTGTGACTTTTGGGGTCTTTTCGAGATATTTCGAGGTGCTCCGACGGACCTGTCGTAGGAGTCAGAGCGGTCTCTGAGGACCGTCCTACCTCTCTGACTATTAATCGGTGGACCCTCGGCCAAAGTAAACCCTAAGGTCGGTGTCGGACTCCCTTGGGTCTGTTCGGAAAACAAGTACTCACGAGAGGGGTAGCATGTCTACGACTGTAAAAATGTTTCATAGACTTTCATTGACTGCGTTCGAAAAGACTCGTTCAGTAGGATCAATTCTCTAATATGGGGTATTTCTTTAGTAAAAATTAAGTTACAACGTAAAGAAAGAATTACCCTCTAGGCATCAGTCTTACTCGGTTTTTTTTTTTTTTTTATATATATATATATATATAGTTACACGACTTTGGATCTCCGGTTAGAAACAATGGGACCGAAAGAATCTATAGACACCGGTCCAAAAAGCCCCCCAACAAACCGTCGACCGTTAGTGATTACCCAAAGACGGTCGAGAGCAGTGAGTTGGGTGATTGAGTCACATACTGTCGTATTTGACCCCGTCCGAAAGTTTAGACTGTCGACCGACCTCTCTTCCCTTCCTTCGGTGAAAGAAAGGGGGCCATCTCTCCACTCCTATCGCGCACGGTCAGAAGGACGCGTATTCGGTAGTAGGAACAGGCGTCCCTCGGGACTTCGGGGCATGGTCCGTATGTCCGTCTCTTTCGGCTCGTCTCGGGTCGTTACGTCGACAAGAGAGTGGTCTTACGAACCGAAACACTCCAATTCTGCTTTTCCACGGTTACTTACCGGTAGACGGTTTTTAACAGTTGAAAGAGGGTAAGTCCGACATCATGACTGACCCCCCATAATTAAAATGGACGTTTCCTTGTCTTCAAGTTAATGACCTAATGTTTATGAGTCTCTTTATCCGAGACGGATGATCTTTGAAGATTTAAATGTAAAATTTCAGTTGATTTGCAATTTACAGACGAGATTGACACCTTACGTTTATCGTTAATGTCTCCAACAAAGAAAGGGCAATAATGATTTATACACCACTACCTTGCACTTACGACTTCTGTGACTTTATGTCCGTCTACAAAAGGGGCACTCTCCGGGTGGCCTGGACTAGGTCTCTCTTAGTGGTGCCTCTGGTCACCAGGTCCCCGTTGTGGATGCCTGCTGTTGTGGCTATGAGCTGTGACAGGTGAGCCCTCTCGTTCCCCACTCGTCGGTCTGGCCCGGGTAGTCACTCCCGTGGAGCCCCGACCCGCGACGGCGCGCCTCCGGGAGATGTTGTGGAGTGGAGTGTCGACGGAGGGTGTTTAGAGACTTCTGACACGCAGCTACGGAAAACCGTTTCATGGGGTTCTGGTAGTGTCCCTGCTAGCGCCAAGCGGCGGAAGGGACGCCGGACTACCCTCTCTTCACCTACCTGACTTTAAGGTCCTTCCCCAGAGATGACGGACTGCTCCCGGACGGCCGAGCGAGCACGACACACTAACTCCCGAAGACGCCGGAAGGGCCCCACCGACGCATGCGGCACGACCTCCTTAATCGCGATTAAGTCCCCGTCTCCTCTCCGGTCCCCAGTCAGAAGGTCGCAGTCACGACGTTCCCGGTCCGACGTCGGTCGGAGGTCGTCGGACCCTTGTCGCTACACGGGTTTTGTTCGTTTTCTACTTGGTCTCGGACTTCTTCGTTGTCTCGGTCTACTCGCGTGTCGGCGCGAACCGTGCCGGCCCTCACGTCCCGGCGTTGTGTGGTCTCCGTCGGGAAGACCTAAGGCCAGAACCGACCTCCTCAGCTCCGCTCCCCCGTCGATGGAACCCTCCCAACAACCTTCGACGACAACACGTCCGGTCTCTCACAGACGTCTCCGAAGAAAAGATCGTCCTGTTTCGCCTTCGAGGGCCCGTGCAGTAGAGTTTCAGGCTGTGACCCGTGGCATCGACTCAGTCCATTGTGGGCAGGGAGAGGAAGGTGTCCACTCGTGTGTCTTCCTTACCTTCCTACCTCCGATTCCCAGACTTAAATCCCCCTTGTCGTTCGCCCCCCGTACGGACGTCGGGACGAAGAATTTTACGTCGACTGAAATGTGCTAAGGAGGTCGTGCCGCATGCGTCGGTGGGGCCCTTCCGGCGTCTTCGGGAGCTAGTGTGTCGTGCTCGCTTCCCGAGAAGAGACCTTGTGTCGGGGAAGGGGCGGTCCCTCGGTTTCGAGTTGTTGGGCGTGGTTCTTGTGTTGCTCCCTCAGAGGACCCAGGTGACACCTGGTCACGAACAAGTCTGAGTGTGTCGAGGCGAGGAGGGACGTAAGGTGGAGTCGGAGACTAAAGAAAATTATTGTAGTAACACCTCTTGATCGTAATACGACGTTTCAAGATAATAGACTTACCAAGTGTCTGCCTAAACGCCGACGGCGACCCAAGGGACTTTCTGCATAACATACGTGAGAGAGCGACTCTCGTAAGTATTTGCATGGGGATGTGGACGTGAGCGGAAGGATGTCTCTCGACCCATCAATATGGACCTTTTGACAAGTGAATTTAACGAAATTACCAAAGATTCATTTTGTGCCGAGTCACTAAGTAAAAAGGTAAACTAACCGGTTCCTGTACTTAATATCGAGTGTCCTATTTGAGTATTTATTTATCGCGATCATAGAATCAGCCCTCGATATTACGTTGTACCTTAAACGCTAAAGATGAGCAGGTAGTGCCTGAGCGAGGATGCCACTCGTAGGGTGTCCGTCCAAACGTCCACGCATCTTATCATTTAGGAAATAGTAGTATTCATGTATTATTTCGGGGAGGAGGGGGAGGAGGGGTCCAGTCCCAACCCTTATGCGGTGACGTCCGAGTGGACCTCGTGTCTTCACGAAGTCTCCCCGATCAGAATCGTAAATCTTACACCGCACAATTTGGTCCGGTGTCACCGAGTCCATAAGGGTCTTATCCTAAGGAGTCGTTCACGGTAAGTGTTCGTAGTGCACAGACTGAGACGCTGGGGCACCTGACATCGGGCGGTCCGAGGAGACAGACACCCTGAGAGGTCCGTCCTTACGCCCTCACCCGACGATAAAGGAGGAGGTCCCCTGGGGAGAACGTAGGGGATGTGACCGTCCGCCCGAGAAATGGTGATCAACCCTTCGGGAGCTGGTGGTACTGTTCTGCAGTCTTTCGGGGCCACCTAGGACTGTGCTGCGCCGACTTCAGTCACGGTGCGAGATGGCCCGTGGACCTCGACTGCTGTGACAGTTAGTCGGTGTGAGGTTGTCTTTGTTCTCGAATTTTTGTGTCGTCGTGGTACCTGAACTGGTGTCTAGCTTAGGATACTTCAGGCAGTTGGGTATTTATGGTGACACGCACGACCCTCTTTAGTTCTGGTGGCAAGGACGTCTCCTGCGCTGGTCCGTCCACCCGTCACCCAAGGTCCAGCTATGTCCCCGGTCACTGTAGTGACTACTCCCCTTCAACACGTACTTTGAGTAGTGTCTGTACTAGGAAGGTCGTAGAAGGAAGTCGTGGTTCGGGCAGTTTAAATCCTTGAGAGGAGATTGACTGAAGGTTGTAACAGGGACTTACAGGAAGAGTACATAATTTACAAAGTAGAAATTAAAAAGATAAGTTTTTTTTTTATGACTAAGGTGTTCCTAACGTCGGGTGGGACAGACCCCGGAGGACGTGGGGTCGAGATGATGAGTAGGGAAGAGACGGAGTAGACACGGAAGAGGGAGTTTTGGTCCTCCGGGAGTCCCGACGTCAGTACTCGCTCTATACACGTCCCATATTCTACCCCGAAGGAGGAACGGAAACGGTGGACCTCGATGAGTTGGATGACGGAGTCAAAAGAGTAGACATGTGACCCGACGCCACCCCCGGCCCACCCGAGTGAGTGCCTGTCGACACCTTACGCCACCTGCACCTCGATCGGGGGTGGTGTACCCGGTTGGATTTCCAGCGACCGGAGAAGGGAAGGTGATTTTGTGCGAACTCAGGAAAGGAGAAAAGTCTTTTCGCGGAGGGCTGGAGAAAGGGGTGGAAAGGCGAGAGAAAGGAGAACTCGAAGAAATTTCTTATGCAGTGTAAGCTCCAGAGGTGGCGGAGGGACTTGTAAATTGACTTCACTCGCAGGGTGTCGGTGTCTCTGCCTTAGGGTGGCTACGCCGACGTAGACTTCCTCGACTGGTGAGGAAGACCCTCCCGTCGGGATGAAAGAAACGGGGGCACTGGGGTGGTCGGGAGAACCGGGGGGTGATTGGCTCCCAAGGAAGAGGTCGAGGGAGTCTCCCACGCCGGGTGACGAGGCGGAACGTTGGACAGAACTCCGGGAAGTACGTGAAACTTTCAAAAACGGTGGTAGCCGTAGATTTCCCAGGGACCTCGTGTGGGGGTGGGGCTGGGGCCGGTCCGTTACGGGACCCTGGTGACACACAGACAGAACTCTGTGTAGCTGGAGTTCTACACGGGTTCTGGTTCTGGACCCACACCGGACGTCCTCGGGGAGGAGGAGTGGTCGATGTGCGTTTACCGTTTACCGCCGACGACATGCTTCACGAAGCATTTGGGGCAGCAGACAGTAGTAGGGAGTTTGTGACCGGATCAAGTCGGGAGTAGAGTAGACTTGACAGTGCCTAGAGCAACGACCGTCTCGACCCGAGTGTGTGGTCCTCCGAAGGGGCCGAGGGTAGAGACTGGTCCAGTTTGGGGTCGACACCTGTGTGTGGTCCGGGTGAGACGCCAGAGGGGACGGAAGGTGGCTACGGGTCACGGACCCCCTCGACGGGAGGTACGTACTCCGGGCTGGTGTGCCCGAGGTGCGTGTGAGGGTTGGTCGTCCCTCGAGGGTAGAGTAGACGTTCCTCGGGAGGAAGAGGGGGGAGGGAGAGGAGCGGCCCGAGGACGATGTCGGACATGGGGGGTGTCGGGGGATAGTGGCGGGGGGTGTGTTGGACGAACGGAGAGTCGTCGGGGCACTTCCAGACCCAGGACCAGCAGAAACAGAAGAGTTGACCATGAGTCGTCCTAAGTTACAAATGTCCTGACTCATTGAGGTAAATTTGTGACTGTCCCATAGTTCCGGACCTTATGAGAAGACGTCAGTCATGAGTTCTCTGTTCCTACAAAATTTGTGAGAGGAAGACTCATCACATCGTCCCGTTTACACCTATCGAGAGTTCGCCATGAACTAAACAAATGTGGACACTCCGTTTCAGACTACATTGTCTAGTCTGACTGGAGTGCCGGTAGTCCTGCCAGTAGTTCCTTTGGTCGCGGGCGACACAGTCCCGTCTCTGAGACGTTGGGCGCACGGGGCGACGCGCCGACGTCCTACCGCGTCGACGACACCTTTTCGTCGTGCGTAAAGGAGCCTACCTTCTGTCTTGACGGGGAGTGGGTCGTCGAGGAGAAGACCTACGTTTGCGTTTTCTTAGCTCTCGTCTCAGAGTCTCTCCGTAGGCGTGTCGAACGTGTGAGTGCAAGTGTCATTGTGGCAAGTGCTATCGGTCCTACACTCTCAGTGGGTCGACAAGGTAGGTGTCTACTGCCTGATTGGTTTACACCCTATGTGTGTGTCCTTGTGCTAAATTGATGTCCGGTGTCCCAGCGTCTCAGCTCGTGCTCACTCACCGATTGTGACTGAATTTCGAACCACGGAGGTTGTACCTATGTGGAACTCCTGTAGTAGGATTTACTTGTGTCCTCAGTCTTTCTTTATGACCGAGGTGAAGGCTCATAGATGTCGGTTGTCTAAGTGTCCTTATTACACCTTGACCCCGATGTACCCCGGTCCCGTGTAATAGATTACCCGTCTCAAAGGAAAAACGTTCTGTCTTTTCGACACTCCTAGACGACTTGAGTCATAACGACCTGACATCTTGACTCGCGAGTCGACGTAGACTGAGAAACGTTACGGTGCCTGACATGGGTGGTCCGAGGAGACAGGTACCGTAAAGGGTTCGTTCTGATGACCTCGCCCGACGGTAAAGGAAGAGGTCCCCTACCAGGGCTGGGTCCCTAGTTTGGGCACAGAGGATGCAGAGGACGTGACCGTCCACCCAAGAAGTGGTGACGTGGTAGACCCTTCGGGTGACTTGAGATATGAGAATTATGATTTATAAGTTATATTTTAGATGATAGAATTGGTGGAAATACAATAGTAATCTTTTCCTTGATGACCTGTGGATGAGGAACCTTCCTTTCAATACTGGTTGGATCTGTCGTATAATTTTTCGTCTCTGTAATGAAACAGTTGTTTCCAGGCAGATCAGTTCCGATACCAAAAAGGTCATCAGTACATACCTACAGTCTCAACCCGATATTTCTTTCGACTCGTGGTTTCTTAACTACGAAATCTTGACACCACAACCTCTTCTGAGAACTCTCAGGGAACCTGACGTTCCTCTAGGTTGGTCAGGTAGCATTTCCTCTAGTCAGGACCCACAAGTAACCTTCCTGACTACGACTTCCACTTGGAGGTTATGAAACCGGTGGAGTACGCTTCTCAACTGAGTAACCTTTTCTGAGACTACGACCCTCCCTAACCCCCGTCCTCCTCTTCCCCTGCTGTCTCCTGCTCTACCAACCTACCGTAGTGCCTGAGCTACCTGTACTCAGACTCACTTGAGGTCCTCTACCACTACCTGTCCCTCCGGACCGTACGACGTCAAGTACCCTAGTGTTTCTCGACCTGTGTTGACTCGCTGACTTGACTTGAGCAACTTTTAAACTATTTAAAATTTCGTGTGTGGGGTTTAGAGTAAATGACGAAATTTCTTTACTACTCCCAAAAAAAATACTAAACACTATTTTGACAGTAAAAGAATTTTTTCGGTATTCTTTTAAGGTCAACTAGCATACTTGTGTCACAGGTTGATCGTCGAGCGCGGGTACCGCAACGAGGAACTACACAAGGTGTCGGCTTGTCGGACCCACAAGGTAGAGACTTGACCTAGACTTAGATGTACTCTCTTGCGTCTTGGTCTTGTGTGTTTTGAGCTCGTCTGTTTTAATTCAGAAACCTTTTTCGTGTCCAAACTAAACATTTCGCCTGTATTACTGACGGACGAAGGACGTGACTTTAGAGACCTACGAAAATTGTCATCGTTCTGTGTTCTAACAAAATTTGCTCACGCACTCTAATACGACACTAAGATGTTCAATTTCCTTGTAAGCTCGTCGGATTGTGGTCGGTGGAGGTGTAGTGGGTGGGCGGAAAGGACAAGACATTGATGTCTGTGGACACCAAGAAGGAACTGGGGTCTGTGACTGTGCGTAGAGGGGTTTGTCACCTTCCGAGGGGCACAACGAACTTCGTGGCGGCAGAGCAGACTCGAGGGCGCCAAGGAGCCCACAACGTGACGGGACGGGACGGGACGGACCGTAGAGAGGTGTGGCGTCACGGAAGGAGCGCGTTTGGGGACAGTAGGTGAAGAGTAAAATAGACGGGTTTGTCGGGTGTAGTTGAGACTACAAAGGGATTCTGTAGAGTTTCTGTTGGACTCAGGGACCAGTACGCTTCTCTGGACTGCCCCAGCGGTCCGCCGGCACTCGGGCGGGCGGCACCCACTCTGGTGGTGTCCACCGGCAGTCAGCAGGGTCGACGGCAGAGGTACCGAGACTCTCAGTGGGACTGCAGTAGAGACGAAACGAGTGGAGGGTCGAATTCCTACGACCCGGACGTGAAACCTTAGTTACGTTAGGGGTAAGGATCGACGGGTGAGTGTCGACCCACTAAGGTTGTTTTAGTAGGCTTGTGGGACTCGAAGTCACCATAGTAGTCATTCGACTTCGGTTGTCATGAGTACACGCGACAATATTCCTAATTGGTGTCTTTCTTCCAGGACCCGAAGGGCCGGACGATGTCTCAGTGACCTTTTCCACAAGATCCCTGGTCCATGAGACCCCCTCCCTTCCGATGCCCGGAGACCCCAGATCTGTCGTAGTGGCGCAAAAGGCCTCGAAGACGTGACCTCTGGGACGTCTTCCAGAGTGGTCTGGTCGTTGGGACGTCGCCCCACTGTCGGAGGTCCCTATTAGGGGCTCCCCGGTGTCGGTCTGGGGGCACTGTGGACGACTCCAATGGTGTTTCAGGTCTCGTGGACCTGTGCACGTTCGGGAGAGTACGACTCGTCTGGAATAAATTCTTTTTTTCGTTCCTGCTGGTCGACACTCGGTGCGTGGGTCGTGGGGAGTCGTTCTGTAGACAAGGAGTGGTCGGTTCCTACTCCCGAGGCTTTCTCTCCGATTTTTGTCTTCTTCACAGAAACTCACATGAAAGAAAGAATAAAATTTTTAGACGTAGTTTTACCATATGGATAGTAGCTCAATTGTTGGGGGAACTTTTGACATTAGCGGTCGTACCCGACCCGACGTACCCCTCCCCCCCTCTGTGGGTGTGGTATCCTTTCTTACACTGGAGTCCACCACAAAGGCCTTCCACTAGGTCGTCGGGGGGTCTTTTTCGGGGGTTTTACGGACAAAGTGGATCATCAAAGTGAAAGTCGTTGAATATGACGTTATAAATTAAAGGTATATTTATACATCTTTCTATAGTGTCGTAATGAATACTATTTTTATTGTTCGCCCAGTTAGTTTCAATTTAGCCACTGTCTTGCGGGTATTCCATCCGATACGTCAGTATATAAGAGCTTTCAGTAAATTCTTGCTCTTGTAGTGCGGTTTATATTCTTTCTTGACGCACTTTGTCGCACCATCTTATCTAAAGCCCTCCTTCTCCTTTTTCTATCCCCTAATACTCGATAAATGCGAGAACAAAGAAAAAAGTCTAATCGAGATTTCTGGTGTAATAGAAAGATATGTTGGGTTGTCCGCCCCTCCACTGAACGTCTGGGAGACGAACACAGACGCTCGTCTGGACCGGACAGAGGTAGGAAGGGGAGGGAGCGCGAGAGTGTGTGTCGAGAAAGGCGACAAAAGGTCGTGGCGGAAATATTTGGTTGAGACTTGGTTCCGGAACTAAACGTCGACTTGGTCTTTTTTCACTCTACCTTTAACAAAATTAAGGTAAGTTGTTCGTCCTAAAATGGGTCAGGTTTCCGAGACTCATCCACCGTGCTTTTGATATGACTCATTAGTGCAAGAATTCAAACTTTAATTATCGATACTATAAGTTATTTCATTGACAAATTTGGACATGGTTTTACTATGATTTTTATCCGACGGTCACCGTGACTAAAAGGGGTCACGCTCTGAAAGGTCCAATTTGACTTCCAACCTCCTTGAGGAGTAGCAATTCCTTTCGTCCCTTTTTGTGTCCTAGACGCGTGAAAGAGTCCTTCCAACGACCCGAGAGAAGGGGTGACAGTGGAGGGCCTTGTACCTCCCTGAGGACACGTACAGGAGTCTCGTAGGGTCCCGGCCCTGTCCTGGGGTCTGCCCTGGTAGGCTCACTTCGGTCGACAGACTCAGTCGACTGCACTCCCTTCGTTAACTGGTGCTTCGCGCCCGATGTAGTCGTCGTCTGTTCGGTCCAGACAACACCCTTCGCGAGGAGTAGGAGTCCCGTGCCCTACGACAAGTTTTCCACGGTGGACTGCGGTTCACCTGGGCCCGATGGCGGGGGTGTCCGGGCGGGGCAGGTGCAACGTTCGGGTGTACGGTTGACTTGTGAACCGTAAAGTCTTATTTTAATTCTTAAATACCACTTCACTGACATCCTCACCCCGAAGGGACGACCGAGTCACGATTTCTTAGACGGATGTTACGTCCTCTGAGCCCAAACGAGGGACCCACCCCTTCTGGGGGACCTCTTCCTTTACCGACGGGTGAGGTCATAAGAACGGACCCTTTAGGGTACCTGTCTCCTCGTCCCGCCCGATGTACGAATCGTACCCCGACGAGAATCGCGCCCCGGCGACTCTCAGCCTGTGTTGAGTCGTTGATCGGTTGTCGTCACCCTCGAGTCAGTGACTGACGGTTTATTTCTCGACCACATAAACTGATTGACTGTGGTAAATCACTGACTCAGTCTCGAGACTCTCAAAAGTGGGGCACTCGCACCTCCGGGGAGGTCGTCCGTGGTGTCGTCTGCGTCCCCTGCCTTGGCACTTGGCCGGCCAGGAGTTGGGGTCCCTCGTAGCCCTCCTCCTTCCCCCTCGGAGGGTCCACGCAGTGGTGGTCCGTGTAGACACGTCGTTCGGCCCTACTTGGACCTGCGAACGCCTTCACCTCGCACAGGATTCGTAGGTCTTAGGCAGGGGCGCTCCCACCACTCGGGAGACTTCCACTCCCGAGTCGTTCTGGTCTACCTGCGCCTGTAAGGGGGTGGGCGACGGGGGTTTGGGACGGGAGTCCTCTGCCTGCACCTCAGTACTCGTCGGGTCCTGCACCCGGCGTCCCACCCCTCGGAGTCTGTGGACGTCCGAGAGCAGCCACGAAGATTCGGGACGACTGTCCCCGACCGTCCTCCGGCGGGTAGGCTAGACTTTCCTCCTCTAGGGAGGGAGGTCCGTGTCTCAGGGTACCTTGTGGAGTCCCCCGACGAGAGTAGAGTCTTCGAGAGCCTGGGGTGTCTCCGGGGAGACGGTTCGCCTGGACCCAGGAGTTGAGTCCTGTCTCCACGTGGGTCGGACGGAAGGGTTTCGGGGTGTGGGAGGGAGACGAACTCCTGAACTCTGACGAGTAGGGGTTCCCTTGTCCGAGGGTTTCCGAAACGTTCGGTACGACCGTCAAAGGTTGTCACCTCTTCGGACGCCTTCGAAGATGAGCCCAGTGCACTTGTTCGCCGTCGAGTCCGTATTGGAGATACCCTGGCTCCCACCCTAGTCGGTGGCTCGCACAGCTGTACTGGTGTGCCTCTACGCCCTTTGTTTCGAGGGTCGTAGAGGGGTGGAGGGGGGTGTCTTAGAGACGTCCGAGTCAACTGTTGAGTGTCTTTGTAGACACCTTTGTCTAGTCGGGAAAAGGAGAGTTCTATTTTTCGTCGCGAGAACTTTTTGTTTTTCGGCTCACCCACAGTGACACGAGGGAAGAGGATAGACCGAGAGACCGCCCAGTCCGAGAAAGAGAACTTCTCGTAAAGTGCTGGGTCAGAACCGGCAACATGGGTTCCTCCGTTCCTTACGTCTTGATGATTGTCCTGGTAAATAGTGCTAATACTCGCAGGGTCCTCTGTCCTTTACGGAGAACGTTTTACCGGACGGGAGTGCGGGACCGTGACACGGTTCGTTGAGTGAGAGTGAACCTACCATGTTCGGTTCTTGCACTTGTGACACGGACTTTTACTTTTAGACCCCGGATCACAGTTTACGAGTCCGTCGGTGGAAGGTTGCGTAGGTGGACCGGGTCTCCGCCCACGCCTTAGCGGAACGAGGAGCCAGTCGTAGACGTCCTCCCCGCGTGCACAGTTGCCCGGGTCTCGCCCTGGTCGCGGGCACCCGCCACGGTCCGTGTGAGTCCCAGTCGGCAGGGGTGAGTCCTACCGTCGCTGGACCCACCCTGTCATTCTCTGTTACGCCCAAGGACTCCCGAGTGCTCCTGGGCCTGTGGTGGGACGGACAAAGATTGTGTGTGCGAGAGGTCAGGAATGTTATTGGGGTGTTTCCCCGGGAGGACGTCGACCCCTACCTCCAACTCAGGTCTCCCGTCTCGACCCTGGGACGGGGGTTGGTCCGCCAATTTTTCATTCTTCGCCTTTGCGGTCCCTCCCAGGTCTGCTGTCGGAGGCGAGAGGGCCGACCTTCGGTGAGAGGGTCACTGGCGGGGGGTGGGGGTGGCGATTCGGGACGTCCTTCCGGTTTCGCTTCCCGGGGAAACGAACCTACCGGTCCTCAGAGAAATTTTTCTTCCCATGGCAGGAGAGTTCCTCCGGCGAGCGCCGGGGCGGGCGAGGGGGGTCGTACCGACCAGTCGGCGGTCTCGGCTCGACGGGGCCTGTCGATTGCTCAGGACGGCGCCCCGACGCCGGGCGCCTTTGAAGGTGAAGAGAAGGGTGCGCGACGAAGTGGTCGCTCCGCCGCGGAGAGGGGCGTCGGGGCGTCGTAGTCGGTCGTAGACTGGACGGGTCCTCGTCCTTGTGGGTGGTCCTGCCGAAAGGAGAGAGGAGGTACTCGCCTGGAGTCGGTGGGTGCTTCCACCAGGTCGTCCCACCTGGGCGAGCGGACGTTTGCAGTCCCTCGTCCTTTGCCTCCTCAGAAGCGAGGGTCCGTTCGTGCAACATGACTTTGCTGCTCCCTCTTTTAAAGAGGGGGTTCTGGTGACCGTAGGCAGTGGCAGTCGCGAAGGTGTCTTCTCGACGTGCTGCGTCGCCAGTGGTAGGGTCGCAGATGTCCTGCACAGTGGTGCCTCAGTTTGGTCTCTACTCGCTCGTCCGAGTTGCTTCGCTGATTGAACGAGAGTTCAGAGGACGAATTTTTGTTTTTGAGACCGAAAATTTGTCGTCTTCCACCCTCTCCTTGAGGCACGTTGTAAACCCGTCTGTGGACCCTGTGAGGGACCTTTGGACTCGACGTGCACACGCATTGGTCGTTAGGGCGTTCGGACGGAGCTCCTTAGATGAGGTGACTGCGCGAGCGTCGGGGTCCGCCTCCCCCTGAGCCGCCCCTGGGACGTCCAGGGTCCCGGCTCGACTCCCGGAGCACCGGGTGTCGACAAGGTGAGCCGCGTGAGAACGCTCCGTCGGGACAATGGTGAGGACGGAATAGTTTCCCTGTGGGCTCTTGGTCTGTCCGTCTCGATGGACGAGTTTCGGTGTCTCGGTCGTCGACGCCCTCGTCCTCAGTTCCGGACGACCACGTTCCTGCGGGGGGTCGAGACGCCTCTTTCCGTGGTGCCCCTGAGGGGACCCGGGTCTCCTAGTCTTCAGTACAAGGTCCCCACACGCAGGGCAGGGACCATCCCCCCGATTCCGGGGTGTGCGATACACCGTGTCGGCGGTTTAGTAAAAATAGAAAAATTTATTTTAAAAAAAGTTTTCCGTTGTCTGTACCTCGACTTTACGAGTGAGTGTCTTTCGCCCAGTTAGTATCTGTTGGTGCTCGTCTGCGACGTCTCCGCGGTGCCCTCGGTGCGGATGTTCGCGCCCTGCGTTCGGTTAGCGTCGGGCCGGGCCTCGTCGGCGCGTGTCGCTGGTGCTCCCGTCGGGCCGGGCCTCGTCGGCGCCGTCTCTGGTGCTCTCGGTGCGGATGTTCGCGCCCACGTCCCAAACCTCCCGACGCTGCTGGTGCGATTAGTCCCTGCGACGCACTTCCGGAGGTGTGGTGCGTACTACCTGTGGCGGGCCTCGACTGGGGCTCCGTCTGTGGTGCGTATTGCCTGTGGCGGGCCTCGACTGGGGCTCCGTCTGTGGTGCGTATTGCCTGTGGCGGGCCTCGACTGGGGCTCCGTCTGTGGTATATTACATGTGACGGACCTGAACTGGAACTTCCATCTGTGGCATATTACATGTGGTACACGAGACATGTCGACTCGAACTTGTGCCTCACCCCCCCGACGGTTGGGAGAGACGTCGACTTTTAGGCTCATTGAATCTGCTGGAAGGTAAATGGTCCGAGGAGGTATAGGTTCTTAAATTGGTTGGTGCACAGTACATCTGCCGTTATAAAGGAGAAAATTTTTCAGCGCATACTCACCTGGGTACTTCAAGTTTAGTTGACGTGGACTAGCACCAGTTACAGGCACACTGTCGCTTTCCTGTGTGGTCGGACCTTGCGCCCCCTCCGTGCCGGCGACACGAGCTCACCCAGTGCCCCCGAGGAGTCGGAGTCGAGGGAGGTGCCCACGGGTGGGCTTGGGTGGGACGGATGAGGATATGTCGTCCGCTAGGACCTCCCATCTCCGGGGGGGGGTGTGTGTGTGTGTGGTGCGACACACACTACCGACAATTAGCGGATTCCAGTAAAGGTTTTCGGGGTGTCAGGGGGATTTTCTCAGTGTTAAAAAGAACAGACCCGACCTTCTCTTTCCTGTGGATCCATCTCTTAACTCTAAAAACGAGAAATTAACTCCTTGTTAGTATTTAAAGTGTCGTCCCGGGAGGAACGGACAAACCGAGACGGAAATTGGTAGCGACCACGGCTTCTCGTGCCGTAGCGAGTCCGACTGTGCCCCTGTCCACCGGCCCGTGGATGGGTAGGACGACGGACGTAGGTGTCGACGACAAGACTTGGATCCAATAAAATTCATTCATTCGAAATCAGCGGGCTGAGAAACGTTGGGGTACCTGACGTCGGGTGGTCCGAGGACACAGGTACTCTAAAAGGTCCGTTCCTATGACCTCACCCAACGGTAAGGGAAGACGTCCCCTAGAAGGGTTGGGTCCCTAGCTTGGGGCCAGAGGACGTGACGTCCGTCTAAGAAAGAAATGACTTACTCGATGTTCCCTTCGGGTCCAATAATATTGGTTCGTTTTTTTGACCTTTTGCCACCTTTGTGATCCCGAGGAGTAATTCGATAAGTATTCGTGCCAAGTAATAAGGAAATGACACCCGTTCTTATTAATGGTATATAAATGTGTTATTAAGTTTCTACAATCTCGTAAATTGTAAGTTCACTCTTCATGTCCAATATGATTACCGGTTGATACGACTTTTATAATTTTTGTTTACCCTATAAATTCTTCGTGAATTACTCAGAAGTGATTGGTAGTCCGAGATTCGGAAAATTAAATAGTTGAGTAGACTAGGAGTGTTGTTGGGGTACTCCACGTATGATAATTAAAGGAGTAAAAAATTTTTTTCCGTTAATACTCCTTGGTCTCGTCTGTGTGATGGACGAGAGATTAATTTTGCTACCAGGTGAGTGTGGACTGACGTACATTGATCCGTCGCTTCTACCCTTTCTTAGCGGACGTTGCGCCCTCTGGGGTCAAGCTGGGACTCAGTCTTTCGAGACGACCTCTCCCCTATCCGATGGGTGAGGTCAGAAGAACCCGAAGGGACCGTCGAGTCTACCATTTCTTAGGCGGATGTTACACCCTCTGGACCCAAACTAGGGACCCAACCCTTCTAGGAGACCTCTTCCCTTACCGTTGGGTGAGATCGCAAGAACGGACCTCTTGGGGTACCTGTCTCCTCGGACCACCCGATGTCAGGTACTCCAGCGTTTCGACCTGTGCTGACTCGGGTCGTGTCTGTCTACCCGTTTGGTTCGGTGTACGAAACCCCAAAAGGGTGTGCCTCTTGGTAAGAGTAGTCAAGGGGTTTTTCGGTGGGTGGCGTCCTGACGAGTGCAGGAGTAAAGACGACACACACGAAGAACTTGACGAGGGACCCCAGTCCCAGTCTTTGAAGAACTTTGTCTGGGACAGAGTCGTCAGTCGAACTGAATCCCCTTTGCTACACTCTGGCCGACCCCGTAAATGACAAAGGAAGTCTTGTGACTTGGACGTTCACAGAAAAGGACACTGAACATTAGAGTCGTCGTCCTGTCGACTCGTAGTAGTAGGAAAAATCTTTTTTTCATTTTCACTAAAAAATTAGGTGTTCTAGAGTTTTTGCGATTGGTTTCTAATGGAAATTATTGTTTTAATCTTTTCGGAGTTCTGAATTTACCTCGTATTCGGGATTCATATCGATTAAGACATTTGAAGAGTCCTCCTTTGTCCTTATTTAGAGGGGTTGAAATCTAGACCGTTATCCACGGATCTGTACTGTGGTTCTGGTATTCGTAGTTCCTTTTGTGCGCGTCCGATCTGTGGTTTTAATATTTGCAGACACGAAGTTTCCTGTGGTGACTCTTTCACCTCTCTGTTGGGCGTGTATAAACGTTCAGTCCATAGTTTATCTCGGAGATGGAAAATGAAACCTTGAGAGTGTTCACTTTCTTGTTTACTGGATTCCTCACCTTCTCTGTAAAGAGGTTTCTGTGTCGGTTATTTGTGTACTTTTCTGCGAGTTGTAGCAATCAGCAGTCCTTTTGCTTCCAGTCGCGGACTACTCTTTGGCGAAGGGTGGGAGGTCCTCCTGGTCACTGTTCGTTGTTCGCAAACCCTCCTCGACCTTGAGAAGGACCCAACGACCATCCTGACATTTTACCCGTAGAGGAACCCTTCGAAAAGACCGTCAAAGAACTTTACAATGGACATCTTAATTGTACTGGGTTGTTTACATGGGTCAGGTCCGTATATGGATCCTCTTTACTTTTCCTGTAGAGGAGTTTCTGCACATGTACTTACAAGCCTCGTCGCAATGAGGATTCTGACTTTTTCGTCTTTGGTGGTTCTCAGATGGTTGACTACTTGCAACTTGCTTTACCCCATTAAGTGTGTCACCTTATAAAGACTCGGTGTATCTCCTTACCCCGAAAGGTGCGCCGTGATCATCATTCCTTGAAAACTTGACACCACGACCTCTTCTGAGAATTCTCAGGGAACCTGACGTTCCTCTACTTTGGTCAGTTAGGATTTCCTTTAGTTGGGACTTATAAGTGACCTTCCTGACTACGACTCCACGGTTATGACACCGGTGGACTACACTTCTCGGTTGAGTGACCTTTTCTGGGACTACGACCCTTTCTGACTTCGGTCCTCCTCCTCCCCTGCTGTCTCCTACTCTGCCGACCTACCGTAGGGACTGAGTTACCTGTACTCAAACTCGTTTGAGTACCTCTACCACTTCCTGTCCCTCCGACCCCACGATACCAGTACCCCGGTGTTTGTCAGTCTGTGTTGACTCGTTGACTTGTTTAGTCTTCGTTACTTCTTGACTGAGAACGGTGGCTGCGCACCTACTTGGAACTGTTGAAGTACGACTCACTCTCTGCGGTCCGGGGTTTCCGGTGGATAACGTAGTCGAGTAAATGTAGTTCGCAGGTCTCATCCGTCTGGGTTTCTCTTTCGTCTGAGGACCAGTGGTCCCTGCCCTCCCCGGACCATTCCCGACACGTGCTACTCTTGTAAGATTCTAAACCTCGCCTCTCGACGTGTTGAGACACTTATATGATTCTTGGTCGTTGCACATATGAAGTTTCCTTATTTAAGGTACCGTGTGTCTAACAAATCAGGGATTCAGTACAGCCTGAGAAGCGCTGGGGTACCTAGCACCGGGGGGGTCCGGGGAGACAGGTACCCTAAAGGGTCCGTTCTTCTGACCTCACCCATCGGTAAAGGAGGAGGTTCCCTAGAAGGGCTGGGTCCCTAGTTTGGCTGTAACGGTTCGTCCAAGAAATGGTGACTCGGTGGTCCCTTCCGGGTACCATATGTTTAATGTAGAGTCATTACGGCTTCTTAACTACACTTGACACCACAACCTCCTCTGAGAACTCTCAGGGAACCTGACGTTCCTCTAGGTTGGTCAGGTAGCATTTCCTCTAGTCAGGACCCACAAGTAACCTTCCTGACTACAACTTCGACTTCGAGGTTATGAAACCGGTGGAGTACGCTTCTTGACTGAATAATCTTTCCTGGGACTACGACCCTCCCTAATTCCCGTCCTCCTCTTCCCCTACTGTCTCCTACTCTACCGACCTACCGTAATGACTGAGCTACCTGTACTCAAACCCACTTGAGGTCCTCAACCACTACCTGTTCCCTCCGGACCACACGACGCTAAGTACCCCAGCGTTTCTCAGCCTGTGCTGACTCACTGACTTGACTTGACTTATAGACAATAGATTTTTGTCGTACACACAGTCTCCTTTTTTTTTGTTGTTGTCTTGAAAGTACAATTTTATACATTTTGAGGACACACAGGAGTTGCTGAGAGCTGAAGGGAGAATAGGTAAGAGTCACTAGTCACTGCCACCATTGTCGCCTTGGACACAGGGACCCAAACTGTGTGTGGTCGAACGCGTGACCACCCGGACCCCGTTAAGGACGAGGAGTCGGAGTCGGAGGACTCTCCGCGTCTCTCGTTCTCCTCTTTGTCTTGGGGTGTCTGGGGAGGTGGGTTCCCGCCAACGGGGTTGTTCCGGTCCCGGGTGGACCTCCGACACGGTTCCTTGCCTCCAAGTAGGGTCTTTCCCACTCCCAGTGCCCCCGCCCTGCGAGTCCTTCTGCGCCCCAGGACTACAGGAGCGCCCCCAGGTGGGGTAGCGGGTGTCTGGGACTCTAGACCGAGGGTCCCCGATTGGGCTCTGAGCGGACAATCGACTAATCACGGCCCCGACACCCCACCTCCCCCGACCTCCTCCTTCCTCCTTTAGTCTGTCGTCCCCCAGGGGCTCCGACCCGACTAGGGTACCTTTGGTACCCCCTCGGTTCCGGTGTAGGCGTACTGTGGGTCTCGTTGTCCGGTCCTGTCTCTTCGTTGGGCAGTCGGAATCTCCGGGTCGGGAAGTCGCGGGGGCACTGTCCTCCGACTCCGGTGGGAGCCGTAGTGCACCATGTCTGGAGCCCCGCTCCTTCGACCAGGTCGCGACTCGCGACGTCCCGGACCACCTCCGCCCGACCCACTCTTTCGGGTCCTCCTTCCGAAGGGTCCGTCGTGCGCTCCCCGTTTCGGGGGTGGGAGGGGCTCTACCGGTCTCGTCGGGGTGGGCTCTTCCAGTTCCCGTGCTCCGTCTGGACGGTCACCCTCCCCTCCGCCTCGGGACGGGTGTGGGCAGAGACGTCCGCTTCGCGGCTGGCCACTGGGACGAGAGGAACTTGGCTCCCGACCAACTGGCTAATCTACGATTTTTGGACTCCTGGTAAAGTAGACCGAAGAGTGGATACAAGTCCGGAGTTTGTGAACTACGACGTTTGGTCCCCGGTCCTCCCTTTGTGAAGGTGCCGCGGAAGAGACGTCGAAGTCGTCCTTGACCCAAGGGAAGACACTACCGGTGGTACATTGACGGCTTCCCCTTTGCGTTATTGGTTATTGGTCGAGGTGTGTAAATCTTTTAGTAGTCCTCCGACGACCAAATGCAGTCACAACAATGATTTGCTCACCGACCCCCCTTTTTTCCCTGCTCTTGTTTCTCTTCGTCTCTTCTTAAGGACCCGGCAGTTCCCCACCCCTGAGGCTCAAAGGTGACGTCCCCCGGGACCAACCCCTTGACTCTAGGGTGTTCGGAGTGCCGTGCCGGTCTTCGTTGTATTTCGTATCTCTTCGCCCTTTTACTTTGGTATAAGAGTGGTGAACCATAGGACCTGTAAAACCCCATATAGGAGTGTCTGGGAAATTTTCGTGGATAGTCGCATCTCAGTCTCAGTGTGAGCGCAAGTCCGTGTGTTCGGTACCCCGGTGAGAGTCCGCACGCTGGAGCGGCTCGACCCAGGGGTGGCCCGGTGCGCAGGTGGTCGGTTGTCCCTACTGTCGTTTGATGTCCGAGTCGCGCTCCTACCTCCTCTACGAGGCGCGACTCACAGACGGGTCGTCACTCAAAAGTCCCTCGCAGTCGCGCCAGCACGAGGATCACTGTAGGGAAGTGGACGGAGACGGAAGCGGGTGCACAGGTAGTAGAAGGGCCCTGACGTCTGTCCGGAGACGGAAAGGTCCCAGGCGTAGTCATCGAGACAGAAGAGTCGCACACTCGGTACTTGACTGGGTAGGGGGAAGGACGGGAAGCGGTGCCGACGAGTGGGCGGGTTGAGTGAAGGATCCCTTTGACAGGTCTGTTGACGATTTCAGTACACCCGACACTCCCAAAAAATCTCGTTTTAAATCACTAAAGTCTTACAGAATTATTTGTATGGATTGTATTTCTAGGTCGATTTTAAAAGGATTTAAGAAGTTTTGGCTCTAATGGCGGAGAGTTTGACAAACCTTTACCTGGTGACGAAGACAAAATTTCTCAAGTGGTCACGAGTCGGTATTTTTCCTTGTTTCGACTCAGTAAACAGGCACCTTCCTGGATCTCTGACAGTGTGTCTCACTTCATTCGGTCTTTGTTTACAGCAGATAATTGTGTGTTTACACCTCAGATCTTTTTGTCATCAGAAATAGACATTTTTCTGTGTTTACGTCTCTTGTTCGCAATACCTGCGGTTCCCCCTTTCCTCCCTCCCACTTGACCCTCTGCCCTAGTTGTGTGTATGTCTGAGACCTATTTTGCTGACTACTCGGGTGACGTCTCCGGCCCCTGTGGTGCGCCACGAGACCCACTGGGTGGTCTCCCTTTAGGTTTCGTCTCCCCGAGACGCATGTGTGCGTCGACGAAGTGAAACGACGTCGTCTCTGTTGTGACACTCGATGTGAGGTCACGTTAAATTTATGTCGAAAAGAGGCTCAGACCAGGGGTCTCGTGGACGGAGCTTCGTGTGGGGGTTTGGGGTGGCCCAGTCTTGGAGTCCGACCCCGACGCGAAGATTCGTTCCGAGGTCCTCTAGGAGTCTGTGTCGTCCCCGGAAGTTTACTACGTGTTCGCTCAGGGCTACGGGTCGGAGGCAGGTGTAAGAGTAGTGAAGTCGACGTCGGAGGCCCAACGAAGAAAGAGAGGGCACAAATGTGTGACCCGCAAGATTTCCCGAAGGGCGACCGAGTCACCTTTTCTTAGGTAGACGGTTACGTCCCCCACACTCGAGCTCGGGACCCACCCCTTCTAGGGGACCTCTTCCTTTACCGTTGGGTGGGGTCATAAGAACGGACCTCTTAGGGTACCTGTCTCGTCGGACCACCCGATTATGTCAGGTACCCCAGCGTTCTCAGTCGGTGTTGACTTGCTTTTCAGTCGACTTAAACTGTTTTTCGTAATCTACGGACGATACACGGACCGGAGTCCGTCCGTCAAAGTTCTCTGACGGAACACGGGGTCTTCGTGGACATTCCTCTTTTGGGTGGTAGACCAAAAGTCCGACATGGCGGGATCCAGGGTTTCCGGACCTGGTGATCTACCATTGAGACAAGATGACATAGTTAGATCGGCGGAAAATTTTCCGTTGTGTATTTGTCGTCTATTTCCCCGATGTCACAACGAGAAAGCGTCCGGGATAAGATTCTCGAGGTATATGACTAAATTAACGAAGTGTTAGTCGTACGAAACACCATATAGACATGGAGTGTCTTCTTCGTCGTCTCCTTCTCCCCCGCCGAACTAGACGGACTCTGGGTTCAGTCTCCACCTTCTCGATCCCGCACTTGGACCGGTCAGACTCAGGTCTCGACGTGGGAGTGGTGGTCCTCTCGGACACAGAGGGTCCGAGTTGCGGGTGGTGGTCCTCTCAGACACAGAGGGTCCGAGTTGCGGGAGTGGTGGTCCTCTCGGACACAGAGGGTCCGAGTTGCGGGAGTGGTGGTCCTCTCGGACACAGAGGGTCCTGCGGGAGTGGTGGTCCTCTCGGACACAGAGGGTCCGAGTTGCGGGAGTGGTGGTCCTCTCGGACACAGAGGGTCCGAGTTTCGGGTGGTGGTCCTCTCGGACACAGAGGGTCCGAGTTGCGGGAGTGGTGGTCCTCTCGGACACAGAGGGTCCGGGTTGCGGGTGGTGGTCCTCTCGGACACAGAGGGTCCGAGTTACGGGAGTGGTGGTCCTCTCGGACACAGAGGGTCCGAGTTGCGGGTGGTGGTCCTCTCGGACACAGAGGGTCCGAGTTGCGGGTGGTGGTCGAGGGTACCTCCTTCTAGGAAGGTTTTTGCTAGAGTGCACCTCGACTAGCAGAAGTGGGAGGTTAGGATTGGAAGACCACTGATGTCCCGTCCCGTCCGTCGCACTAGTCCTCTACTCTCAAGACTGAAATAGCAACTACGATTCCCTAGTGGAGAAGCACCCTAATTTTACACTGATAGAAGTTTCTACCCCCCTGAACCTCTCTGATTTACGCATTGCTTGGAAAGCAAACCATGAGTAGAAGACATTGGGATATTAGTTTAAGCAGAAGGAAACGACCGTTATTTGTCTTTGTCGAACAAAGATAGACTCTGAGACCGACTTCCACGTTCACACTTCACTCTCGACGAGGCGGACAGGCTGAGAAGCACCGGGGCACTTGTACGAGGAAACAGGGACCCTAGGAGGTCCGTGCTCGTGACCTCGCCCGTCGGATAGGAAAGAAGGTCTGGGTCCTTAGGTTGACCGCGGAGGACGCAACGTCCCCCTAAGAGGTGGTCAACTCGGTGGTCCCTTCGGACTCTAGGACTCTAAGTCCCTTCGTGGGTCCCACTCTGTCGGGACGAGAGACCGGGGAGTGGGGCGGGGACGTACTCACGTCAGACCCAAACTTGGGGTGGAGGTCGACGAATGCTAAGTGAAGGTCCGTTTGTGAGTCGAAGAGATGTGTCGTGTAGGAGGAGACACTTGTTCCTTCCCAGGGACCTGAGTAGTCCTCCTAAGTCACTCAGAGGTTTCGTGGCTGAAGTGTCCGTGCGGACCCTTCGGACCTTCGAGTTGGGCAGTCCCTGAGTGGTGTGGACGGGGTGTACGTGGCTTGTTGGAGTAAGTGACAAAGTCTTTGACAGCGCGACTGTCTACTCCTCCATATTCCTGGCAGGGGTGGTAGGGCCGCGAGACTGGTCCGCGTCCACTGTTCGCCCGGCTGGCGTACAGGACCTGTCAGGGTGAGTGCGGACGACACGGTCGAGTCAATAATTGTCGCGACGGGGAAGTGACAGGGGTCCCGGGACCAAACCCACTACTTAATGTACACGTGTGGTCACTATTCTGCTCTTCTTTCGGTTCTTCTTGTTTCGGTCCGTCACTACGGATGCTCGGCGGACCGAGAGGACCGTCCCCTCCGCGCCTACCCTCGTCTGCCCGGGTGCTCCGACCCACCCCGGGGTCCTCCCTCCCCTCCACGGGCTCCGTGCCAATTCGATGTGACACGACTGACCCCACCTCCACCTTTTATGAGCCTGTGATTCACCCGTGACGTTCCAGGGGTTCCAGTTCTGCAGGTTCAACTAATCAGTGAGTAGAGCCGTAGGTACCGAAAAGTAGGTTATCTGTGGGTCGACGTCGGTCGGAAGCCCTGAACTTTTCCTTCCCCTCCCCTCCCCGGTGGACGTGCCCGTAGTCAGAGGGTACCCAGCAGGGTGGAGGGGTCTGTCGTGCCCTTAGACCCCTGGCCTCCTGGTGGAGGGGTGTCCAAAGAATGCATTCATGTTCTGGTGGGTGCGGAGCAGTGTCCCCAGAGTAGTGTCGTTGAGGACTTCTCCGTCTTGGAGCGCCTCGTTCAGACCCTTCTTCGGGGTCGTCGAGTATACGTGGAGTCGGAAGGGACCCGTCTCAAAGACTAGTTGGTACTTTCGATCTAATAGTTGATAAAAGACTTAATGTCCCGAAAGGACCACCGAGCCACCATTTCTTAGACGGTCAGGCACGTCCTCTGTGTCCAAGCTAGGGACCAGGACCTTCTAGGGTGTCCGGGGCCTCGTCGATTCGGGCACACTGGGTGCGGACTCGGACGCGCGGCCTCGAGCCCTCGGCTCTGGTGACTCCGGGGGCGTGGAACCTCGGGCGCGGGGTGTTCGTCTCTTCGGTGGCGCTCTCCGGGTGTTCTCACCTCTCGCCGCGGACGAGTCGTGTTGACCTCTCTTCGGTGCGCCGACGTCTCTGGGACGTGTAGGTTTTTATTTGTTTGGATTTGAGATATTTTGTTTTATGTCGGGACTGGGTCGCGGACGGTCGGTGCGAGGGTGTCGGAGGGCGTCTCCTCCACGGTCCGTCACCAGGGTCCTGTCTGGTCTTTCCTACAGACTCTTCCCTCCCGAGCTTCGGTTCGACGTGTTTGAGAGGGTTAGCTGTCTACTCCCGCTAGCCTTGGACGCCTGACACCCGGAAAGGGTCCACTCTGCTCAGTCCCAGAAAGGGTCCCTCGTCCCGGGTCGGGAGGCGAACAGGGGAAGTGAGGTTTTGGTCGCTTGACGGACCCTCCGAGTTCTACTACTGACATAAAACATAAATGGGTCTTGGAGGAGAAAAATTTTTCGACACAAGTGTACACAGAGGGGACTCTATTTCTCCGGAAAGATAGGGAAATAATGCTTACTCTTGGTGCCTTATACGGTCTTCAGGGACCTTATCAATTCTTGACTTGGACTTAAAAGTTTTACGACGTTGTCGATGTTTTTAGATTCAGGACCCTAAGACATATTCCATGTTTAGTGGGTTTACCCGAAGTGGTGGCAGGTGTGTCCGAGACCGTCTTTCCGGGCCCTGCCTGTCACCCACGGCGTCGACCTCACGCCGCGAGTGTCGCGACTGGGCCCTCCGACAAGGCCGAAGCGGAGCACGACGCTGTCCGTCGGTGCCTCCTGCACCGGGTCCGGGGCTGGACCAGACCTCCTTAACTCTTGAGCAGCAAGACTACTGAAAATGCAGTAGATTCATTCGGGGAATGGGTCCCCTCTTTGTGTCTCGACCTCAGGTAGGGGAGGGGCCAGGTCTGAGGGAGTCTTACCGTTTCGAATTGTCTTAGATGACCTCTGCCTATCCGTCGGGTGACGTCGGGAGGAGGGACCTCTTAGGGTGGCTCCTCCAAGTACCCCAAGGTACCCAAGAGGTTCTCGACCTGTGCTGATTCGTTGATTGTGAAAGTGAGTGTCTAAGACGTCCTGACTGTCGTGTCGAGTCTTTCCGTGACTTTGTCGTTTTGGGGTTCAAGATCCGGAAGTTTACAGCCTAAGTGACGAGTGACGACAAATCCATACCTACGGAAGCTGTAGGAACAAGGATGACTCGCCGAGACCGCAGGTCTGTCAGTAAAAAGTGGACGCAAGGTTGAGAGGCACTTCAGGGTAGAGACGGTCACACTGGCCGGCGAGAGAAAGGTCGAGTGCAAGGTCCGGGTCCTCAAGGACCGGCTCCCGGACCGTGAACACTTGTCACCCAAAGAAGGAAGGACAAGGGGACTGTAGTTGAAGGTGTTTCTTGTGACCCTGGGAGACGGAGGAAATTTCTTTAGTCTGCGACACTTGAGTCACACCAGGACTTTTTCGTCTTCCGAAGGATTGGCAGACGTTTAACTCCAAACGACATGCGCGAAAGTAAAAACCGTGGACTTTCGTCGTAGAGTCTACTCAAGTCGAAACCTCCCGTCCCCCGTGGACTTGTCGGGTGAGACTGTACTGTGAGTGACGAGACATTTCCGGCTGTACCTTCCTTTTAGGGTTGACATGAAGAGGTTAGCGACTTATTAAATCCACTTCCAAATTAATTTTAAAGACTACACTTTTGGCAAAGAAGTCGTGACTGCGACATACGACACGTCCTCAGAGAGGTTAGCGACACGAGTCAGCACAGACTGAGAGACGTTGAGGTGCATCGTGGGGTCCAAGGGACAGGTACCTGACATCTGGGGTCCGGGGGACAGGTACCTGACATCTGGGGTCCGGGGGACAGGTACCTGACATCTGGGGTCCGGGGGACGGGTACCCCAAGTGCATCGGGGGTCCGTTATTAGGACCTCACCCATCGGATAGGGAAGAGGTCCCGTAGAAGGGCTGGGTCCCTAACTTGGACACAGAGGACGTGTCGGTCCGCCCAAGAGACGGTGACTCGGTGGTCCCTTCGGGGGTGCCCGTGAACCAGAATTGGGGTTTGTCATTAAAGATCTGAGAGGGCCTCTACGGGAGGTCTCGATGCCCGCAGGCGACGGAGGGGAGCTCCTCCGACCGCCAGACGTGAACGAGGAGTCTCGTCGGCCGGGCGGTCCGCGAGTAGTGTGACGAGGAGGAGGAGACCAGGACGAGGAAGTGGGGAGTTTGGGTGCCGATGATGGAAGACACTGTTTGAGGGCCGTTGATTGCGTGTGCGAGGCACGTCAGTCTCCCAGCCCCCCAGGAAGGGTCTCAGGGACGGCCGCAACCGGGACCTCCTTTCCTTGATGCCGTAGGCGCAGGTGGGAGTCGGGTCCGGGGCTTCTACTCTTGTGTCTCCGCTAAATAAAAATTATTCGATCCGTCCACGCACAGTGATACTTTTCGGATCGTCCCTTCCAATGGGTCTTTGTTGACATGTAAAAGGTGGTTTTCGGCAGGTCCAAAGTCCAAAACTTCTGGAACATTTTGAAAACCGAAGTCTTCCTGACAGGTCGAGGCAATACTTACTTTTACTGGGAGACCCAATTGTAGATTTTCCGGCAGCAATTTTCTCAACGGGCATTATGAGATTTAGTTCTTCACGTCTCGAGAATTATCCATCCTTCTGTTACGGTTAGCCACTTCCACCAAAGTCTCCGTTTAAATATCGGTGGTGCTGGAATTAATATTTCGGCTGAATTTTCACGTGTTTACGGGGTCGGTCCTATGTCTGTGCACAGTGTTTGCAGGGGAAGTGTCAAGAGACCCGGGAGCCCTCTCCCCGCAACCGGCGAAGTTTCCGTAGGTGTATCTCTGTCTTTCCCACACCTCCGACGCACTGCCAGTTGCGAGTCAAGTGTTTTCTTCTCGGTCCCGAGTCTGGGACAATTTGTCGCACAGTAGATGGTAAGTACGCTCTGACACCGTGCTCACAGTCTGAAGGCGAGTTTATTCACACTCTACTAGTCCCGTACAATTGGTAAGTATTGAGACGAGCCACCTGTGTGTGTCTCGTTTTAGCTAAAAGACAATTCCTCTTAGCAGAAGGCAGATCTTAAATAACCCGTAGCTCCTAATATGCTCTGAATAAGCGTCCTGGCACTTCCCATAGTCCTCGATTAGGCGACCCGTGTCTCCCATTGTCACTGCACTCCCCTCTCGTGTTAGCACCAATTCTCGCACTTGGGGCTCGGTTGTGTGGGTGTGTCACAGAGACTACTTTACCCTAATTTGCCCTATTGCGTCCGTTCCACGAGTCAGGGCCCGCCCCGGTGGACGAGGGTGGGCCAGGACGTCCGACATTCCTCAGTCGTTCCGAGGTTCGGGAGGAAGAGGAGAGAGGAAGGACACCCCGACAAATTGCGGTACTGGACAATTGGGTCCCCAGAGCGAGTTGTCTGTGGAGTGCAGCTTGTCCTACGACCTGCACTCCAGACAGGTCTTTCAGACGGGATGGAGGTACTTCGGAGCTCTTTTCACGAGACACTTCCGTTCAGATAAGACCCTTCTAGGTCTGCGTTTCTATTTGTGGTGAAAATTTTACGGCTCGGGGAGGAGGGGAGAACGTGTTCGGAGCTCCTAGCTGGAAACCTCTTAGTCGTTGTGTGCGTGCTGCCTTCGGTGCCGGAAAGGTTGCGGGCGGCGCGAAGCCAAAAAGACAGGGAGTCAAGACTTTATTTGACGTTCATTCTTTAATAACAAAATTTCCCAGACGACTCGGTGCGTTGGTCCTCCCCCTTTGTTTCAGTACAACCAACCAGCTTTTATTCAGTTCCAGACGTCTTCTGGTGCTACCTGCCTTTCCGCCCGTGCTCTCCCGCTCTCCGTCGCCCGCACGTCCCTCTCTCTGGCCGTCAGTCCTTCCTCGCTGGGGCCTGGGCCCGCTTGGGAGACGGGTGGTACGCGGGCCCGGGGGCCGTCCGTGCCGGGAGGAGGACGGGGGTAGGACGGGACGTCTGGACGGAGACTCTGGAGGAGTGTGACCGGGGAGACGACGTTCGGGGGCGGGTCGCGAGGAGGAGGAGTTCACGAAGAACTCTGGTGCGAGTTCAAGAAGTTCTGGTTCAAGTTTGACGTCGGGACGTGCAGGATGGGAGACCGAGGTCTCGGGGGACCCCAGTGGAGAGACCACCACAAATAGTTGGACCGGGACAAGCCTGGGAATTGACGAGGAGGGTTCCCGGGTCGTAGAAAAAATCTCGGACAGGGACTGGACAGGTACTGTATCGAGTTTCGTGTACCTTCGACGGGGAATTAAAAGACACTTTAACTTATCCGAAATAAGTTCGTCACAAGGAAGAATTACTTAAATGGACATTGTTTACGATGTCTAATGATTTAACATCTGTCAAACGGAGTAATTCAGTACTGAATAATGAACGCCTTACATTCCTCTACAAAAATGTAAATCTGTCGATCAAAAACCAAACAAAAATTGGTTACTTCCCGTTCGTCACCGAAGGAAAAAAACTAAAGTGTGGTAATAATAAGTGGCAAAGGAGTTTCTAACCAAGGTGCGGTAACGGTACCCTTCTTTGACGGGATACATCACTTTGAGCCATTTTAGGGTCCTGACTCTTTTTGTGTGTTGTCATCAGTCCGTCACAACTGGGGCGCGGACCCTGACCGACCACGGTCGGAACGGCACAGAGAAGTCGATTTTGTATGCATAGACGTCTTCGTTTTGTGCTGCTCGTTCCACACTAGCCTTCTTATGTGCTAGTGAGCCACGTAGGGTTGACAGAGGTTCTCTGGGTCCCAGATCCTGCGCTAGTACTACCTTGTTCCGTTCGACGCGTTCCTGGGATGTGTGGGCTTTCCGCGGTGACCGACGTCCCCGGTCTCTCTGTGCGGGGTGGTCCGTCGTCTGGGTGGTCCGAGCCCCCGGTCTCTCTGTGCGGGGTGGTCCGTCGTCTGGGTGCTCCGAGCCCCCGGTCTCTCTGTGCGGGGTGGTCCGTCGTCTGGGTGCTCCGGCTCCGAGCGAGAGACGGGAATCGCAGACCGTTTCCGTGTGCGGTCTGTTAGGGTTGTGCCTTCTCGTCGACTTCGGGACTTCCAGTGCCCGGAGACCCGTCTCCTCCCTTCCCTTGGGACTGGGTTCCTCCGTGTTCCGTAGTCGGTCCGACTAAGGTGAGTCTTCGTCGTCGTCCTCGCCGTCTCACCCCTCTGGCGGGGGGGGGGTCTCGTCGACGCGCGACGTTCCCCCCCTGGAGTGAGTGACAGGGCTCTCGGCCTGGGGTGCCCGGACCCACTACTGAGTCTCCGGGCCGGTGGGTGGAGGGGGCGACCTAGCGACACAAGTGTGTCCTACCGACGGACAGGGGTGAAGAATTCCCGTTCGATTGCAGGAACCTGCGTTCCTCTAGTTTGGTCAGTTAGGATTTCCTTAAGTTGGAACTTATAAGTAACCTTCCTGACTAGGACTTCGAGGTTATGAAACCGGTGAACTACGTTTCTCGACTGTGTGACCTCCTCTGGGACTACGACCCTTTCTAACTCCCGCCCTCCTCTTCCCCCACTGTCTCCTACTCTACCAACCTACCGTAGTGACTGACCTACCTGTACTCAGACTCGTTCGAGGTCCTCTCTCACCTGTCTCCTCGAACCGGTCAGGTGCCCCAGTGTCTCTCGACCTGTGCTCATTCACTGAGTCGTGCGTTACGGGCCCACGCACCTGGAGACGGCGGAACGGACCCCGAGGACGTCTTCGTCCGCGAGTGAGGACGGGTGGGGCGGCGGTAGGTGGGACCCCAAAGAAACCTGGGTACAGGGTGGGAGTTGAAGACTCGTCTCGACTCCCTTTCCGGGTCTGGTCGGTACGGGTGACATCTGTGTCTTCTAGGACCGTTCTGGACGCGTGTCTGTCGTCCGTGGAGAGAACCCTCGTCGTTGTTGCGTATGTCCCCACACCGACAGTCGGAGACGTCGGGTTGACAACCGTCCGAGGGTGCGGTGACCCCCCGAGTGACCCGGCCGGGGCCGGGGTGGTGTTTGGGCTATGGGCGGGTGTCTCGTCCACTGTCCGAGAGTTCCAAACGACCTGACCTTTCGATACCTGCGACAGGAAGGTTGGAGTTTATAATGGTTTCTCCGGTTTAGGTAAATCCCAGAACCTTTGGTTCGGGTCGTTGTGGACCCACCTTGTCAGTAAGACTTTCGTCCCGAAGTCCCGACAAGGTCGACGACGGTGTCCCTACTGGCTTGTCGGGGTCACGGTGTGTCTTCGCACTCGACCTTTGGGGTTGATTTTGAGTGACGTAGATGAAATTTTTTTTGCATATCTCCTTGGCATGGTTTGAAACAAGACATAAAAGGTTCAAGGGACATTTACATACTAGCATGGAAGTATTGATTTTTGTCTTCTTTGTACTTATCAGGGGAGTTTTGGCTTACAGAGGTCTCTGTGGGACTGGTAGTGACGAGCCTAGACCCAGATCCCTTGCAATTCAAATTCCCGCCTTTTTATCCCGACTTATTCTCTGTAAGTCTGTTACACGTACCAGATCGTCCTCAATTTGTCCGTCTCCGATGGTCTTTATTAGTGAATGAGGTCGAAGGGATTTTCTTATAAAGTTGTACGAACGAATTTCGGGAAACCCAAATACACGTTCAAACACGGATGATATTTATAAAGATATTACGAAGAGACAAGGGTTGAGGTACTCTCTTCGAATTTTTTAGACTTCATAAAAACGACAACCGGATCTTACTTAACAATAATCATAAACCCTGTTTTGGCTCGACAAGGAATCGTCGGAAGTTTGGTCGGGAACGTGGCGGACACGCGTTCATGTGTGTGTATGTGGGGGCTCCACAGGACACCTTATTTGGGTCCGGAAGAGCAGCCTACTGAGACTCGGTTCTTGCTCTCGGTCCTGGGTGTTCGGTCCGCCTCGAAGAAGGTCCCTACTCGGCTCCGGAGGCAGGGTGGTCACAACGGCGACGCTCTCCGACTACAGTGATGCGCCACACCCCTCGGTCCGAAGACCCCGAGTTTCGGTCGAGATTTATATGATCCTTTGGTGCTAAAAAAATTTCTTTCTAGACACTCCGTCTGATTTTTTTAGTGGTTGTTCAAATAGTAAAGACTACTCACGTCTAAAAGTTTCTTAATTTCACTCCACACAGACACCTGGCGAGCACTAATTCTCAGACCCTTCGAGAGAAATAGCCCCCGGTGGAATTGAAGATTTAAGGACGACATTATGAATGGACCGAGAGTCTCCTGTGTAAGACCCTTACCTTTCATAACTTCGTAAAAAATCTGATTTAAAGGCTTGTCGAAACGTAAAAGTCCACTCGAGTCGACTCTCTTTTCCGTTAGACGGATCCGTGTCTCTCCTGGTTCTGACAGCCGTTCAGTGATGAGTTCCACTTTGCAAAGGAAGTTGTCTCGACTTCCATGAGAGTCCGAAGGGAGAGTCCGACAAACCCTTCTGGGGGACCTCTTCCCGTCCTGCTGGGTGAGGTCATAAGAGCGGACCTCCCTCCTACAGTACCTGTCTCCTCGGACCCGCCCGTGTCCGGTACCCAGAGCTACTCAGCCTGTGTTGACTCGTTCATTGTGAAAGTGAAAAGTATTTCCCTGAGAGTAAGGGTGTGGGACAAGCGAGAGGAAGGTCGAGGGGTCTGACTGCATTATAAACGTTGGTACTTTTGGTTCTTGTGCCGACGACGTACTTTTGTATGCCGAGAAACACACTCACCCTACCTCTGGTGTAAGTCAGTCATTCGGTCGGTCCTCGGCGACCTAGATAGACTCGTCTCGTTCCAAGGTGGGGACCTCTCCTTTCGTTTTTGTCTCTCCGAACTTCTCCTTCTTCCGCGGCCACGGACAATGTTTACACCTCCTCACTTCTGGTGAGTAAGGGTGTTTAAGAATTTGGGTAGGGTGACACTTCTCACTTCACCAACGCAAGAAAAGAGTAGTCCCAGCAAAATCCGAGTTGAGAAATTCCTTGACCCGTCTGCACATCAAATGGTCAATGGGTGGTACTGCACGTTTCTTGTAAGGTCCGAGACGTTTCCGTCTCCGCTGGTCGGGTTCCTCGGCTGTACAAGACGTCGGTGACTGTATTTCGTAGCGTCTCGTGCGCGACTGTCCCCAGGAGGTTAAGGACGACTCTCGCGGAGACGGAAGGACCCTTGTTGCGACCCCAAGTGCGTGCGAGTCAGCGGAGTCAACACAGGCTGAGAGCCGCTGGGGTACCTGACGCCGGGTGGTCCCAGGAGACAGGTACCCTAAGAGGCCCGTTCTTACGACCCCACCCAGCGGGACGGGAGGAGGTCCCCCAGAAGGACTGGGGTCCTACCTTGGCGCAGAGAGTCAAAGGACGTGACCGACCACCTGACAAGTGGGGGTCCCGGGGGACCCTTCGGGTGCATAGATCCAAGTCAGGAATTTATTTTCTTGAGGTGACTATGTTTGTTCGTGTAAAATGGTTTAAAGAAGGGAAGTTTTGTGGGTTCTCTAACCTAATATTTTAATATAATACACTTCATCTCTCGTTTTGTTCTATTAATCCAAGAGTAACAGTATAATTAAATTTCATTATAGTAATGTGTCGTTCGAAAACAATGGTAAAAGAGACGAAGGTTCAAGTACTCCCTTTTTTTTGCAGAGAGGAGGTTCCTTGAATAAACGGTAGTACGACGACAAGTACAGACGAAGGTCCCTTGGTACCTGTTCCTGAAGAAGAGGTTCGGTCGCATTGTCTGCGAGGGGCACTGTGCCGCAGGAGGCCCGGAACTCGTGCTAAGGGAGCACTCCGGTGCTGGCAGTCGGCGGTTCGTGTGTGAGACTCGCGCGACGTCGCCGTCGAGCTCCCGGGGAGAGTAAGTAGTGTGTGTCCCGGGGTGGTCCGTCCGGCGTGACCGGGGTGACATTCCTACTCTCCTGTCTGTTCGTCCGGGTCATAAGTCGGACCAAGACCGGGGTGTCAGGATGTCGGTGCGGCGGAAGGAAATAGTCTTTCTTAGTCCCCACGTGTACAAGACCTTTCTGGTGTGACGTAGGATTTAGGCTCCGAAACGATAACGAATGACCCTAAACAAAAACGGAGACGACAGAGATTGTAATCCTGTCCGGAACGATAAGATGGGTTCGGACCGACGTAGGTGTCGAGTGTCGTAATTCGTATGACCATTGTCTTAGATTGATGGATGTTCGCTCGAACAGGTTCTCGTCCTCGTGGCCGTGGAGCCCGCACGAGGGTCGGGGAGCCCCTCGGAGGGGGACACCGGTGGTTCGGGGGTGAGTCCTTGACCCCATGGTCCCCCGACGGTTGGCCCTGGAGAAAGTGGAGGACCGTCGGGACGGGGGTTTACATCTCTTCTCTGAAGATGTGGGTTCTCCTACGTAAACTTCTCAATGAAACTAATGGTTTCGTAAGTAAAGATCGATACAGAACAAGAGAAATTTCATATATGTACGACAAAGAAATATGTTACACTAAGGAATTTTTTTTTTTTTTACGTCTTTTAGTCACTTGACAGTAGACTAGTCAAGGGTCGTAGTGGTAGGTCCAAAATGGACCTCTAACGACAAATCAGTGATTGGTATGACACTTGTATCCAACAGTATTCGTCGTCCCAGGTGGAGGTACTCGTGAAAAGGGCAAGCGGGACTCGTCCCTAAACTTTCTTCTAAATCAGTGACCTTACAGACCAGGACAACAACTAGTCAGCGAGTCAGCACAGGTCGAGAGACACTGGGACACCCGACGTCGTGTGGTCCGGAGGGTCAGGAAGTGATAGAGGGCTTCAAACGAGTCTGAGTACAGGTAGCTCAGCCACTACGGTAGGTTGGTAGAGTAGGACAGTGGGGGAAGAGGAGGACGGAAGTTAGAAAGGGTCGTAGTCTCAGAAGAGGTTACTCAGTCAAGAAACGTAGTCCACCGGTTTCATAACCTCGAAGTCGTAGTCAGGAAGGTTACTTAAAAGTCTCAATGAAAGAAATCCTAACTGATAAGTCATGACTAATAGTGATATAGTAAAGGGAATTTCGACTTGTATTTCCTA
This sequence comes from Capra ibex, assembly GCA_006410555.1. NCBI lineage: Eukaryota > Metazoa > Chordata > Mammalia > Artiodactyla > Bovidae > Capra > Capra ibex. Next base: position 56,850,068 of record SJYO01052617.1, on the reverse strand, counting down.
CGCAGGTTAAGGAACGATAAAATTCATTTAGTCGTTACCTGTTTGAATAACACGTTTTCAGAAGGTACAAATTCTGTTGAAGTATTCCTTACTTAGAGTCTTCGACCTAGTCTCCTGTCTTACTGAGTTGTACTGCTTCTGTCGGTGCTAATACCACTACTGTTTATAAGGTTTGTGTGTTTTCGAGTCTCTTACTATTATTGTGGACACGCAGGGTGCCTGCCTTTACATTACCATCCTTAAGTTCTGGGTCTTCGTTTTCATCAGTATGGAGTTCCTTGGGGTAGTGGTGACCCATTCGTCAACGTTATGAATTAAGTTTTTTAGGATTCATAAATGACCAAGTTTGATGTTCGTCGTTCTCCGCGGAGTGGTGGAGGGAGAGTAACCGTGAATAGAACTAAAAGTGGTCGTGTAAGTCGTCCCCAACTGACGGACGAACATTGACTTAATCTTACCAGAGTCGAAATTACTTCGAAAGAGACGTATATATTTGGCCCCCGTCCCCCCCTTGTAAGTTACTCTTTTTAGACTACACATCCTTAAACCTCGGATAACAATCGTTTATGGTATTTTACGTGAATAAGGGTTAATTAGAAAGTCGTTTCTGGTGTTCGGTTTCTGCCGAAGTCAAGTACGACAGAGGAGAGAGAGACCGTTGGTCTTAAGTACTTCGCGTTCGTGCCTCCTCTTTTTCGTAAGACACTTCTACGACTTTTAGTGTAGTAGTGGTGTCATTCTTACTACGAGGAGGGGGTTGGAGTGGTCTTCTACTCCTTTGTAGTGTTTTTCGGTTCCGTGTCTACTTTTAATCTAGAGACGAATTAGTGGGAAAACGTCTCCTTTTTTTTTCACGAGACACACGTTCCGTCATAGTAGAGAATTATCGATGTCCTGTGTGGCGATAGTGAGACGGCGAAGAGTCGACCTCTTTATCCTAATCACCGGATTCTCCCTTCGCGAATTTGACTAATCCGTTCATCCGCCAGGACCCGGTTTACTCGTCCCTTCTCTTTCTCCGGTCGGAAGACACCGATTCACAGGACGTCTCTCTCTTGAAATCTAATGTTAATTGTGTTCTGCGAGATTAGGAGGTAGAGGTCTTGTCTGGGGTCCACTGTGTCCAGTCTGAGACCGACCGAGGTCTGTGTCAAAGTAGAGTGTTCTAAAAGTCTTGTCAGTGGTACGTAGATAAGTAAAAAAAAGAAAAAGAAAATAAGTTGTCGTGAATAATTCGTTGATGGTAGAATCCGTAATCTCGTACGTACGTCCCCTGTCTCCATTACATTGAATGGTAAGATGGACGATTCTCGGACTTTCCTGTTTTGACTCAGAGGGTTTGAACTAAGACTACACGACCCAGCCTTCAATAGAGTGTCTACTGACACCTGAGAGAGTAAGGCGTTTTCTGGGACCTCAGGTCTCCGCGTATAATTCTCTATGCTATACTCTCTCCGGTGCTCGCGCAGACGGTACGGTCCGTACTCGAGGAAGACGTGTTGTTTACAATTTCTTTAAACGGGTTTTGTCTTTAAAAGTTCTAGTTGATTACAGCTCAAAGGACCACTATGAGTGTTTCCTCGGACAGACACGATCCGAAAGATTGAGTCCTGCCACTGTCCGGGGCAGAGCACCTGTCTTGTCGAGGGCCGTTAACACCTCGTTTCCGGACTCCACTCTCGGGTCGCAAGCAAAACTCTGGGACCTTTGTCAGTTGGTCCCGGTGTCTTAGGGTCCCGGTGTCCCGGCACTGTGGTGCAATTCCGGGAGCAAAGGTTCATAAAGGATGCGACAAGGATGACCCCCTAAGGAGTGACGAAAGTATCATCTTCAGTCTCCCTCTTGTTCGAGGGGAGGACTTCGTTTACCGGGCTGAGACAGACAGTACTCTCTTTCCCTGTGGTGAGTATTGTAAGTCGTCTGTCGGGCCTCTCCGCCGATGGCTCTCGTTAATATTTTTAATTTTATCTCTAATCCCAGTCTCACTCAGTAGTTTTTGCCAATTCGAAGTCGTTTTGCACTTCTAGACGTACACGATAGGAATTACCTCTCCTAAAGTTTACAATCTAGGTCCTGTACTGGGAAATTGGTCCCTGAACTAGTCGAATTACGTCAGTGTCCATGGGTGGACAATTTGTCCAGAGACCTACCGTGTCGTACTTTAACCTTGACAGGAACCACGCTGACCCGTTTCGGTCGGTCGTCGGTTGTTGTTGGACTGCCTAAATCTGGACCGTAATTCTGGTCTGATGGTTTCCCGGGGCGTTTCCTTACCAAGACTTTGTGTTTTGCCGACCCTTTTCGATACGGGGGACCCTCTCCGCGTAGGGAGTATGGAGTAGGGACGTGATGGGCGGAGGAGGGGTTTGAGGGCGTTTAAGTTTTAGTGGGGTTCGGGGCCTCCACGTAAGACGAGGGTTGCGAGGAAAGGACAGCACACGAGATCTCGTCAGGTGCCTGCGGGGTGCTGAACCTGGTTTAATCAAAATCGTTCGGACACTGTCTCTGGTAGACCCGACAGACGTGCTGGGTACGGAACGAGGGTAGAGCGTGAGTTCCTACCAGGAGGTCCGGGGCCCTCTTGTGCTCCGCGGGGACCGGGGCTGTGTGTCTCCCTCTCCTCTCGTGCCCCCTCTGCGTCTCGACTCCACCCTGGTCGGGGCCCACGAGACTCGACACGTCGGACCGGAGGTCTGACAGGGTCCTAGGTCTCCGTCGAGGGTCTGGGACCCCAGAGTCCTGTCGGGGGGTCGACAACCAAGGGTCTGAGGAAGGGGCACGTGCTTAAGTGACCTAGTACCACCCGTCGTTGGTCCGACCTGGTTGGTTGGTTTGAGAGAGACGACCCTTGCATTCGGGTCTGGACGGACGGTCGTGAACTTGAACCCACAACCGTGAGAGTCCTGGACTGCCCCGACGAAATCTTGGACACTCGTCCCTTCACGTCTTTCGGAGTGACGATGCGTCTCTTACTCGGTCAAGTCCCTCTCCTCCCGGACCGCACACTCGGGGGCCGTCGGAGTCCGAACCAGGACTCGTCGGTCCAGGCCAAGTGGGGGAACGTCGGGGGCGGGGTTTCACGGGACACACAAGAATATGTGTGTCAGGTGGTGCTACTGGAGTTGACCAAACTCATCCGTAAACGAAAAACATTGATTATACTGTCAGTATACGAATTATTAAATTTTCGGTCGTAGACTACTAAATATTGGGTCCTTTTCTCGACTCCTCTGAAAGGTCGTTGCACATGATCTTATATAAGCAAAGGCCAAAGTTTTGTTAAAACATCAAGGGGTTTCGGGAAGGAACCTCTTCCGTTACCGTGGGGTGAGGTCATGAGAACGGACCTTTTAGGGTACCTACCTCCTCGGACCACCCCACGTCAGGTACCCCAGCGATTCTCAGCCTGTGCCGACTCGCTGAAGGGAAAGTGAAAAGTGAAAGGACGTAACCTCTTCCTTTACCGTTGGGTGAGGTCACAAGAACGGGGCTCTTAGGGCCCCTGCCACCTCGGACCACCCGACGGTAGATACCCCAACGTGTCTCAGTCTGTGCTGACTTCACTGAATGGTCGTCGTCGTCGTTTCGGGAAAGATTTTGCACCCGGGTACGTGTGCTCCTTCGAATCTAATCATGACTCAGTGACAGGTCCGGGATTCACTAGACAATTTTGGATTTTCGCGAGTGTGTATATATGTCTTCGGTCCTTTTACCACGACTACTTGGATAGAAGTCCCGTCCTTTTCTCTGCGTCTGTGTCTCTCGTCGGCACACCTGTCTCGCCCCTTTCCACTCCCACCCCACTGAACTCTCTCTTCGGGACTGTACGTCTGTGAGGGTGCACGTTTCGTCCTCGGCCATCCGTCGACGGCGGACTGTGTTCCTCGAGTCGAGCCGCGAGACACCACTGGATCCTCACCCGGCCACACGGTCCGCTGTTCCTCCAAGGTCCTCCTCCCGTGTGACTAAGTACGACTACATACCGTCTTTGGTCGGGTGGTAATATTTCGTTCATTTTTATTTAATTTTTTTTTTGTTTGGACTTTTGGAACTCACTTGTAGAAATGAAAGTTTAGAAGTTCAAGGCCTTCAGAGTCCCCGAACTTCGTATCTCGTGCCCAGCCTATGTCGACCCTCTTTCGAGCTGGGCCGAGTCCGTCCTCAGACCGTGGTGGGTCGGGGGTCCGGGGGGCACTCGACCGGCGTGGGGGTCGTGTACCACGACTCGCCGGACGAGGTGTCTACTCCCCGCGGACCAGGGCGGTTCGGGACCCGAGGCACGTGAACGGCCCCTGTGTCCCCAGTAGTCTCGTCTGTGGAGGGTGACCCGAGGACGGTAGTCTGTAAGTGTGAACTCATTCTCTCTTGACGATGGTGGCGATGTCCCCCGACGTCACATGCGACTCCGTCCTCCTCTTCCCCCAGAGGACTTCCTGACGCCTCCTGTTCGACAGTCGAGGTGTCCGACCCCTCCTCCCGGGTCCTGTGTCTTGGGGCTACGAGCTTTTGCGTTCCTGGGGTCGGGGTCCTGTGTTTGGAACCACGAGTGGTTGGCGTCCCTGGGGTCGGGGTCCTGTGTTTGGAACCACGAGTGGTTGACGTCCCTGGGGTCGGGGTCCTGTGTTTGGAACCACGAGTGGTCGACGTCCCTGGGGTCGGGGTTGTGTCGACAAGCCGGCGGGCTTCCCCCTTTTATCAAGATTGGTGGTAGTGGTGCCAAGTAAAAAGGTAGTGGTACCAAGTAAACTAAATAAAGTCCTTCTTCCCCCTCTTTAGCAGAGGGGACCTGGTGGGAGGGAACAGAAATAGAATTTCCAGGTGACTGTGGGCGGACTCTTCCTCGGGGCGACGGACAGCGTCACGGACCCGGTCTGGTGGGTCCCGTGTCGTCGGAGGGGACCCGGGTGGGGTCCTGGTCTGTCTGTGCAGCGAAGCCCCCGTACGTGCAGGGGGGTCCTGGTGGACGTGTCCCTCGGCCGAGCCCCGTCTCTCCTCCGGGGCTCCCCGACATTCGCCTCAGGACCGGGGGCCCGTGCGGGGCCGAGGTCAATGGTAGCCGAGGGAGGGCCGGGGGCCCCGCGTGAAAAAGACACTGGAGACATTGGGTTCTCTGGCGGCCCCGGTGCACTGCCCTGTTCGCACCGGATTTTTGGGGCGCAGAGGTCAAGGTCGCCGGCGCCGAGTGGAAAGGGCAAAGTGTGTGCCCTCTGTAATTGGTGCCGGGATTTTTATTCCCGACGCTCGCCGGTCTCCCTGTGGGTTGTGGTTACTCTCGGCACCCGCTCGTCCCGACCGTCCGGAGCCCTCGCATCTCGCGCAGGTCCCGGGGACGTGTCGGTCGTCGGCCGCCTTCCACCCTCTTGGGTCCTCGACCGCCCGTCCCCCCGGGTCCTTTGGGAGGGGCGCCGGCGGTGACGCGTCTGGCTCCGAGGTGGCGAGTCGACCCTCGTGTCCCACTGAGGAGGGGGCGGGTCGTCCGGTCACCTCGTCCCTCCCCCGCTCCCGCACGTCGGCCTTGGGGGGTCGGAACGAGGGGTGCGCCCCGAGGGCCCCTTCCCCTTCGCGTTCGGGGTCCGGTTGGCGGGCCCCGTCTCGAGGGTGGTGGGTCCCTCTCGTCGTCTCTGGGTCGCGGGGCTCCGAACAATTGAGCGAAGGAACAATTTCATAACCCTAGTTGCGCACATGTGACGACTGCGGTATATATTTTGTCCATTGATTACTCTCGGACCCCCTGAGGTGAGTCCCGAGACACCACTGGACGCACCCCTCCTTTAGGGGTTTCCCTCCATACACGCGTACCGCGTCTAAGCATATCAGTTCCGATTCCAGAAGGGTTCCCAGTCCGTCAATCCTCTCGACCTGACATTTCTACCTTCTCGTTCCTTCTGGGTTTCGGAAGTTTGACGCCACGACCTCTTCTGAGGACTCTCAGGGAACCTGACGTTCCTCTAGGTTGGTCAGGTAGGATTTCTTCTAGTTGGGACTTATAAGTGACCTTCCTCACGACGGCTTCGACTTCAGGGTCTTAAAACCAGTGGACTACTCTTGTCGACTGAGTAATATTTCGGGGACTACGACCCTTTCTAGGTCTCGTCCTCCTCTTCCCCCACTCCCTCCTACCCTACCGACCCACCGTCGTGGCTGAGCTACCTGCACTTGAACCACCGTTTGAGGCCCTTCCCCACTTCCTGCCCCTCCGGACCGCATGCAGTTAGGTGCCCCAGTGCTTCTCGGCTACGCTGACCCGTATTCGTTATCTAAGGACTCGACGTCTCGTCTTTAATTGCGGCGACACTTCGTTCACGTGAGGTCACTTTTATATTTTTGTTTCCTGCACACTCCTTTTGATGGTAGTTTAAAGTTTTCCCTCCGTCGTAATTTGTGGACGAGGTGTGTCTGCCGGTGTCCGTAGGAGTCTCGACTAATCCACTGGCGGGTGCTCGTCAATTCCCGAGACCTTAACGTGTGTCCTTCTCCCCTTGACAAGTGACCTGCCTAGGAGGACTCTCTCCGTTGGAATCGAGAAGTGCGGAAAAGTCCCAGACCACGTGACACTTGTAAAGACTTTTCTTTAATGACTGTGGGAATTATTGTTACAATGTAAGGTTTCTGTTTCCGAAATACTTTTAGGAGTTCCGTCGGGGTCTATGTGGGAGTCGATTTACGATGGAATCTTCAAGCGTGTTTCACAGATAAAACCTCTGGACATTAAAAATTGACACAGGACGAAAAGTTGATTCGCCGACTGATTTCCCTCTGGGTGAAATGTTAGACCAATGCGTGCACACCCGCTAAGTGAGCACCCTAATAGGGTGACAGTCCGACGGGTCGGGAGACGGTAGGCTGGACGGGGTCCTTCGACGGCCGGAAGACGACGAGGTCCGGTCCCTGCGTCCAGTGGCACCTCTACGGTCTTCGTCTTGCCACCACTACAGGACCCGGACACACCTAAAGAGTCCCCTTGTCCTTCGGAGTCACCACCTACAGGATCTGGTGACGATGTCACAGACACTGCACCCCAAAATGCCACCGAAGAGGTTTGGCAATTTCACACCCGACGACTGGAGGTTCCCAGGTGCACTTGTTTCGAAGAGGACTACTATCATTTCAGGATAGAGGGAGGAAGGGACACAACTGTAGTCGGGACTACCACTCTTTCGTAAACGCCATTGTTCTCTCGGCCACGGAATCGTCCTTGGTGGTCCGCCTGTCGGTTCTGGACGTAGGGTGGTGGTCGAGGGTCCAGAAAGATGTGGCACCCGGCAGCGGGCGGTCCGAGGAGACAGGTACCCTAAGAGGTCGGTTCGTATACCTCGTCCAACGGTAAAGGAAGAGGTCCTCTTAGAAGGACTAGGTCCCTAGTTTGAGCGTAGAGGACACAACCGTCCGTCTAAAAAATGGTAGACTCGGTGGTCCCTTCGACTCGGAGACATTTCGGTCAAGGTACAAATTCCTTCGGAGCTACTGCGTAGACTTCGGGTGCAAGTGTCAGATGAACGTAATTTCGCGAGACCGACGAGAGGTGCCCACTGCCGACAGTGTGAGGTGAGAGATACCTCACGAGAAGAGTGAACTTTCTCGATGGTTTGATGCCCATAGGTCTGAACCTCTAGACCGTCTACGAAAGTACTTTTACTTCACTCGACAGTGAAGTACCTTTTATTGACTGTCACAAATAGCGGTCACTGTTTTCAGTTCGAAAGTTCACTTTTTATCTTGAAAACCTCTGAAGGTAGACGGTACTAGGACCGTCGAAGGATTCTGGATTTTCCAAAAACTACTCTACCTGTCACCATAATTGACATTAAAAAACTACAAAATATTACTACACAGTTGTGAATTTTCTGGGTGTCCTGAGTTACTTCAATCATAACCGGTTTGATTTCTTCTAGTGTTCGTGAATCTTCTCGACGAGTTATGGACTCTGGATCCTGTGTCTATGTCGAAGTGTCAGATACGACGTTCGGTGGACTCTCCAAGTGGACGGATGACAGTTGCTTCCTCTAGAGGTTCATGGACTCTTCCACGTATGAGGGGGAAAAATGATAATATGCAAGTTGTATATGAAGTTTCCGTAGTTGTCGAGTTTTCGTTTTTCTCGACTCTCAGGTTCGTACAAAGTAATTGGTCCACAATTTAAAGATCATACATTGTGAGTTAAAACAGAACTTTTTATATGAAGAAATAGTGTTTTAATACACTAAGTACAAACGTACACTTCCCAAATAGTAACGATAAAATAATAGTTAATTTTTGAAGGGTAAAAATTAGACATTATTCCACTTATAACCATCTATTTTAGGTCTATTTGTTTTCGGGAGACCCTAAAGGTTATTAAATCACATTTCCTCAGGGCTCTGGAGTCTCGAATTCTTGATACTGGTGCTATGTCGAATGTAATCTCAGTGTGGCAGTCGAGAATAAATTGCAAAGGTTTATTTTTACCCAAAGGTCATAGTATTCGGTGTCGTACTAGAGCGTTCGAGCTGAAGGGTCACATGTGACGAGAAGAGAGTCCCGGACAGTAAAACCACGACTTTGCTTAGGGTGATGAACAGGAATCCACAGACGAGTGTTGCGTCACTAGTTCAGGGAAGATCTACTACGATCTTTATGTCGAATGTGAGTCACCGTAAGGAGACGGACGGGGGACTTGTGAGTAAGGTATTTTAATTGGTAGACAAGCTACGGTTCGGGGTAGGAACCGGGAGAGTTGTGTCGTGACTACATGAATCGACGTAAGAATCCTCACACTACTTAAGAAAAGTTTGCAAACTAAAAACAAGTAAATAGAAAAAACCTCAACTCTATCAAGTAGGACGTAGACTTCCGACAACAAAGTGAGTAAAAAGACAGATATTAAAGTACTATTTTTATTTTAAAGTATTCTCCTCCTCGACATGACTGATGGTCTTCCCGAGACCCTACGAGCCTCGGGGAGACTGTGGCGGAGGAGAAAGACCACTACTTCCTCGCCAGGGACTGGTCCTCGACATCCTTCCGTCGTAGTCCCTCCCCTGGCCCTCTGGTGTCAGACGCGAGTCCCTCCGTCTCCGCGGGGAGCGTCTAGTAGGCTCCGGCGCACGCAAACGAGCATTTCGACTAGTCCGTTCACTACCAATGCATTTGTCTGCGACGAGAGTCTCAGCAATTTCGTTCCCAGGTCTCCTTCGACTTCTATTGACAGGTAATCAGTGTGGCCGACTCGGATTCACTGGTGAAGTTTTTCAGTTGTACGAGTGTCCAAATTAAGTTAGTGGTGGATTTTTTGTTTTGTTTTTTGGTTGTCGCGGTGGTGTTTGATGTTCGACCGACCTTTTCGGCCACACCCTCCGGTCCCGGTGTTGCTGGTTCAGACTGAACCCTTACTGCGAGACACTTAGATTCGCAAGGTGGCAGAGGTTTTGTCCTACTCCATACTCGAAAGGACTACTTCAGGACGACATCTGATATTTTCCGCAGAACAGATGTCTCTTCTGTCCTGTGTTTAGCCTTCTTATTCTCCCCCTCGGGATGCTACTGGGACACGTCCCCGTAAGGTGTCTTCTCCAGCCGAGTCCGACGTCTACGAGGGACTGCGAGCTAGTGATGGATGATGATTGGACGGAAAAGATTCGAAGTCGAAGGGTAGACATTTTACCCTTTCGCTTAAGGTTAGAGTGTCGTATTCAATGATCGTGTCCCTATACGATCACTAATGGTCCACACTGGTGACTTTTCCGTTTCGTCACACGGTTTCGTCAAAAGTCTGTACTCAGTCACTTCTGTAGGACTCTTTCGCCGTAATCCTCTTCAAACTTGAGGGACGATATTTCGACCCGTCCTTTAAAGGTAGGCAGTATAGGGACACGAAGTATTCTGACGTTGCTCGTTGATGACTCACCGGAATCACTACTTTGTGATTCACAAAGTACACGCAGTGCCAGGGTGGCTCACATTCAATGTCTCCCTCGGAGAAGAGTCTACTCTGTGTGAGTCGCCAAGGGTTGGGCTCACTCAGTGCCGGGGTGGCTCAGATTCAATGTCTCCCTCGGAGAAGAGTCTTCTGCGACTGTTAAAAATTGAATCCCTCCCTGTCGGGGGGGTCCTGTGTAAGTGTCCGGTTCGACTTCTGTTACGGAGTCTACAAGACAATAACTAGACTTGACTTCCGGTTCCGGTGGACCAGGTCGCAGTCTTTGGTCTGCACTTGGGTCGAACAAAGGGTTGTACGGAACAGAGGTCCTTCCCGTTCGGTCGGAGGATGCTCGGTCGACCCGTGGGTCACCTGGCACCTGCGAGGGAGGGGCGACACCGGCAGATTCGGAGGGACTCAGGACAGACTGGGAGGGACTCAGGGCACCAGAGACTTCGGGCCGAGAGTGAGGACGGGGACGGCGGGGGAGGAGACAGGGTCGGTGGTGGGACACCGTCCTACCGGAGTCGTCGTACCACTGGCCCCACGGGTGTCAGACGGGAGGTGTGACGCCCACTCATTTGACTTTTGTGGGAAGTGTGGTAGCAGGGGCAGGGGTGTGTGTGGAGAAGTTATCGAAAGGTACTTTTTTTCCCGTTTGAACAAGTGACTTTACTTCACTACAGAGAGACTGACTATTGTTTCTCAACATACCCGGGTCTTACCGACACTCCTTTTGTTTCAGTACACCCTTTTTTGTATGTCCTACCGTCCCTCTGTGCCCACTTCAGAGTTGTAGTTGTCGGGGTACATATAAAAGTCGATGAACCCTTTGACTTCGGACACACCTATTGCACTGTGTGTGGGTTGCGTGCCATACCGTCTGCCATGGCGCGAGGTCAGTGGGGTTAAAATCTTTAATTTTAATGTAATTAAATTAAATCTTCATAAATTAAATCTTTAATTTTAAACTTTTTTTAAGCATAAGGAGTGTAGGTTTGGTAGATGAAGATTTTAAAACCGTAATTTTTTCAGAAGTTCTTCCATACGTTACGTCTCCTGTTTGCGTCTTTATACGCGCAACCGCAGACGCAACTAAACAGCGATTGTGATCCATCCGTCGTTGGCAAGAACCATAGAGACATGTGCCTACCTACCTACCTCTGTATCTGTTTGTCTTTATTAAAATCCTTTTACTATAAGTTGTACTCTTAAGTAAGAATGACTGCAATTTAAACGAACGGATGTCGCTTTGTTTTCGAACACTGACAAACTCTACCACTTCAGACAATTCTTTGGCTTCAGAAAAATTCCTTGACGAAGTCAAGCCCCTTCTTGACCGCCTGAGGCGAAACTCTCTACACCTACGGTCGTGCGGTTACGAAGGGGAGTAAAAGTGGGCACGCAAGTAGAGGTAGATGTAGTGAACATACACACGGGACGGACGGACGAGTCAGTACAGGCTGAGAGACGCTGGGAAACCTGACATCGGGTGGTCCGAGGAGTCAGGTACCCTAAGAGGTCCGTTCTTGCGACCTCGAGGGTGCAGGAGGAGGTCCCCCAGAAGGGCTGGGTCCCTAGCTTGGACGTAGAGGACCCAGAGTGCGTGACGTCCGCCCAAGAGGTGGGTGACTCGGTCGCCCTTCCGTCATGGAGCGAGATATTGACAATGTGGGGTGGGACAAGAGTATTAAGAGAGTTAGCGGACAGTGACAAGGTGGTTGTGTATTTACCCAAGTCTTCGAGTGGGCGGAGGGGATCATGGAGGTCGAGGCTTAAACCAAAACAAAACAAATTAAACCAAACTAAGTCGAAAATTGACCTACCTAAAGTCTTGAAGAAATGTTCATCCCGGTGTAGACTAAATCAGTCCCGATGTGGGTGTCCTGAGGTGTATGGTGTCCACCAGGTCTTTTATAGACAGGTTACGGCTTTAGTCATTGACGGTTTGACACTGTCGTCGGATGTCGGATGAATCGGTGTGGAGAACAGAGACACCGGGTGTATTCTGCTGGACGTTGGCACCTGGGAACAAGTCCTCGACAGCCGTAGGTGGTCTGATAGACAGTGTCCAAGTGTTCGACGGAAGCACAGACTCTATGAAAGAATTATGTAGCATCACTGTACATTCCACCGAAAAATTTCGATATACTTACAAATCCCGTTGTAAGTTTTTGTGCAAGTAAGTGTATTTATGAGTCTTCTATTGGTCCAGTTCAAGTTAAAGTTTAAGGTTCGGTAATAATACAACATGATCCTAGTGTGACCGTGTTAGTTCGTAGACCAATTAATAAACACAAACTAATGGTAATTGAGTAGAGTGGTCTTGTCGAGGAAGGATCATTCGTGAACAGTTTTTAGGTTTTGAAATTGAGCAAATTTAAATATAGGAAGGCGTTTTGAAAGGTCCTCTGTCTTAATTCGTGAGTGTTACATTCTGTGCAGAGGAGCGGTACAACGTTCTTAGTGTTTCGTGTGCAAAGTTTTGTACGGAGTGAAGAGAGACGCGGAGATTTTCCCATTAAGTATGCTTTGTCTACAGTTCACGAATCTTTGACGGTCGATGGTAGTCTTGGACGTGGAAACTGTAATTTGCGTCCTTTTTTACACTACCTAGGCTATCTGACTTTGACTTAGACTTCTCGGATGAATCATAAATGACGGACGACGGTCGTTCGGGTCAGCATTGTGCTTCTTTGGTCGGGGTTTGAAGACGGAGGTCCTCGTCCTTCGACCGTTCTGAGGCTCCTAGGCCCTGGGGGCTGTTTGTCCCCTCTACGTCATCCACAACACTCCAAACGCCAAAAACAGAAAGGTTTTTTTTTTTTCAGTTCTTAACGTCTCTGGGTACGTTCCCGACAAGTTTGGTTATTGGTGAGTGGGGTGAAGAACGTCCGTCTGCGGGACGGGAGGGCTGTGGGTGTCTCGGCCGGCACCTGTCGGACGGAGCCCACGATGGGACACTGGCTCGATAGTGCGAGGGGGACTCGGAGCCCTGGTACTGGCCACGGGTACGGAATTGACGGTTCAATGACCTCGGTTTAAGATTGGAGACCGGATTGGCGTGTGTCGCCGAAGGAGTCACTACCTCTCTTTACTCGGAATTTACTTCCCGAAGACTCCCCGGGTCCAAGTCTGCCCGAGGCGGACGAGACTTGTCTGTGTTCGTGGGCTACCCCTACGAAAGAGAAGCGGGAGGTGCCTTGTAGGATTTGTAGGAGGACAAATACAAGATTAAAAAGAGGGTAGGATTTCTTCGATTCTTCGGCACCAATATGAATCGGGTTTAAGTAGAAGACTTGCTCGCCACAAACACATCGACTGTGTCTTTCAGAAACGACCGGACGGACGGACTCGAGGACGTTGCGAGTGTTGGACTGTTCGACCTGGTTTGTACCGGAGCACGACGGCTCGACTCCGGTCGCACGGGGGCCGGGGACCCGGCCCGAGCCAGAGAGTCAGCGCAGGTTGAGAAACGCTGGGGTACCTGACATCGGACGGCCCGAGGAGACAGGTACCCTAAGAGGTCCGGTCTCACGACCTCACCCGACGGTACGGGGGGAGGTCCCCTGGAAGGGGTGGTCCCTGGTGTGGGCTCAGAGAATGTCGACGTAATCGACCACCCAAAGAGGTGGTGACTGTGGTTTGACGACGACTTCCGGTTTAGTGGGTGGGCGTGGGTGAGGGGGCTCCTGGACCAGTCATGAAAGGTAGTGACCCTAATAGAATTCGTTTGCCGGTGTCGAAAAGTAGACTATGTTTGTATAATACCACGTGTCGAACAAACATTCCGAATTTATGGGAAAAAGGCAAGGAGGACTTCTGAAATTACGTTAGGTGTCTTTCTCTTTTCATACGTACAAACCGTGTCTTGATTAGGTGTGGTTGATTAGGTGTGAAAATGGGGGTTTGTCAGGAAGGACAATTCGGATCTTAATTTTACTGTAGTTTGCCATTCCGAATGTGCGAATCGAGTATGTTACTTCAATATTGAGTCTAGAGAGTGAAAGTGGAGACAATATATTAAAATATTTCCGTAAACTTTTAGACTGATTCGAGCGTAAGTATCTCAATACCCACCTAAAGTCCTGCCTCAGAATTAAAACCCCCTTAAAACGACGAAACCCCCCTGAAAGGTGTAAACTCCTGGATGTGATTTTGGTCTTAAGAGGGTATCTGGTAAAGAGAGGAAAGACGACCGGAAGTCTCTGTCCGGTGGTGGGAGTTGTTGGTCTTCTTTAGCTTATCTCAAATCCCAAAATTTACGTCGTTTTCCTTTGTCAGAGATAAATTTCCAAAAGTCCCCTTTCTCCTTCCACAGTTCCTTTTTTTCTAAGACCTCGACTCTCAAGAAATTTACCTGAGGTTCGTCGACAATGTAAAGAAAGATTCGAGGGGAATTCATCATTTACTGATTTGTTATAACCCAAAATCTTATCTTTGATTTCAAGGAAATGTCTTTGTCACAAGGTTATTGTGATTCTTTTGTGTATTCTTTTACAAAAATCGTATTGGATTTCAATTTAAATTCAATCGAAGTTGAACCTCTTCCTGTACCGTGGGGTGAGGATGAGAACGGACCTTTTAGGGTACCTGCCTCCTCCGATCACCCGACGTCAGGTACCCCAACGATTCTCAGCCCATGCTGACTCGTTGAAGTGAAAGTGAAAAGTGAAAGTACGTAACCTCTTCCTTTACCATTGGGTGAGGTCATAAGAACGGACCTCTTAGGGTCCCTACCTCTTCGGGTCACCCGACGGTAGATACCCCTACGTGTCTCAACCTGTGCTGACTTCACTGAATCGTCGTCGTCGTTGAACCACACGTTTCTCTTTTTTTTTTAGGAACTCAATTACTTTCCCTAAAATCAGGTTCACCTTCGAATTCTCTGAACCCAAAATGTTTTCTTAGGTAAAAGGAAAAGTCGGTGGGACAGAAGTCTTCCGGACTAAAATTTTCTACGTAATTTATGATCTCATTCCCGAGTCGCCATTACTTAGACGGACAGTTAGAGGGACAGTGGTCTCTGTACCCAAACTAGGGACCCAGTCCTTCTAAGAGACCTTTTCCTTTACCGTTGGGTGACGTCATAAGAACGGACCCTTCAAGGTGCCTCTCTCCTCGGACCACCCGATGTCAGGTACCCCAGTTTCTCTCGGCCCGTGCTGAGTCTCTGATTTCTTGTTGTCCCGTTAGTCTGTCGTCCCGGGGGTCCCGTCCGAGCGGCTCCGTCGGCACGCCCTTTCAGACGGTCCTCTGCTTGAGAGACCTTCCAATCCTGAGGTCTTCGTTCGCAACGTTTCAGTCGAAGTCTGTGAGGTCGGTCTTGTCCGGTAAGGGAGAGAGTCGCCTAGGATATTGTCGTCGGCAACCTTCAAGACATGGATAAGGTGGGGAAAATCGTGTCCCCAATAGTCTTAGTTTTGCTAGTAGATGGGGGTCGGATAGATGAAAGAAAGGTTGTGTGCCCGTGTGTGAGAGGTTATGTGCAGATTCCTTCCGGCCGCTCTCCCTCTGCTCGGACTAGGTCGTGACGTCAGCAATTGGGCAGTCTTCCGATTCTGACTCTGCGCCGACCTGGTCTCCGGAGCCTACCACCGGTGCTCGTGTAGGAGAAGTAAGGAAGACGATGGAACACTTCTCGACTACGAAAGTTTGACGCCACGACCTCTTCTGAGAACTCTCAGGGAACCTGACGTTCCTCTAGTTAGTCAGGTAGGTTTCCTTTAGTTGGGACTTATGAGTAACCTTCCTGACGACGACTTTGACTTTGAGGTTATGAAACCGGTGGACTACGCTTCTTGACTGAGGAACCTTTTCTGGGACTACGACCCCTTCTAACTTCCGTCCTCCTCTTTCCCCGCTGTCTTCTACTCTACCAACCTGCCGTAGTGACTGAGTTACTTGTACTCAAACTCGTCTGGGGTCCTCTCTCACCTCCTGTCTCCTCGGACCGCACGACGTCAGGCACCCCAGTCTTTCCCGACCTGTCCTGAACCGCTGATTTCTTTGGTGGGACACTGGTCCTTCGTGCGAAGGTCGCGTCGTCGTCTCACCGGACCGCTCGAGACAGATGTCGATGAGGGGTACGTGCCGACCCAGACTCTTAGTCGACATGCCTTGGAGACGGTCCTTGTCGGCCACTTTTAATGTCTTCAAGGAAGGAAGAACGAATCCCAGGGCAGAGGGTTTTACAAAGACGGAAGAAGGGTGATATTGGAGGAGTCTTCCGACGGGTTCAGGTCTACGTTGATATCTTGGAACCAAGTACAGAGAAAAATCTTAGATCTCCTGTCGAGACCTGTCGAGGTGTGGGTAGTCAAATTCTACTCACCCCGACCATGTAGGAGTCGTTTGAGTCAAATGAATGACTCGTCTACGTAGTGGTCTGACCCGAAGGGACCCCCGAGTCGACCATGTCTTGGACGGCCGTTACGTCCTCCGGACGCAAATCAGGGACGAAGTCCCTCCTAGGGGACCCTTTCCTTTATCGTTGAGTGAGGTCATAAGGACGGACCTTTTAGGGTACCTATCTCCTCGAACCGGTCGATATCAGGCACCCCAGTCTTCTCGGTCCGTGCCGAATCACTCACTGATTTGATGGTGGAGTGCTCTGATTAGGACCTTCACTCCTTCGGCTATGTTCCTCCTAGTGTCGGGCGGGCCGCGAGGGCCCGGCCGGAGACGACAGGAGACCTCCTTTCGTCAAGTCACTTCGTTACAGTCCACCGAAGCGGTTTCGCACCTGGTACAAACGTCGGTCTCACTACAAGCGACGGTTTCACCCCAAAAACGTGTCGTTCAGTTTTGTCGGTCAAGACTTTTGACCTGGCTTCAGACGTTAGACCTCGGTCCGTCTTTACTTCTCACTGTCCACACCAGTCACTGTTCCCTCTGGTTGCGAAAGACCGCTGCGGTTGGTTCTGGGCCGCCGGGTCCCCCCGCGACACAGGTCTGCGTGGGACTCGCTCTCTGTTCGTGCCGTGGGTCTCGTCGCACGTTCGCGGGGCCCCTGAGTGAGTTTTTCTGGGTCGGACGGTCTCCCCGAGTGTGCGAGTCTTCACGGAGAGGTCCTTGTACGGTGGACAGTGCTGACCCTGATTCCTTTTTCTGAAGCTCCGTTTTTTTGATATTATTGTTCATAGGTACCATAGCCGTGCCACGTCGTCGTCTTCAATTTTCAAACCGAAATCCCAAGTTCATTTTCGTCTTCTGAGTAATTAGTACCCGGTGTCGAAGTGTCAGTCCTAAAGCAGGTCTTAAGGTGACCTAGTTCGAGGATTGTGAGGTTTCAGTTTTCCGGTCACGGTTGAAGAGACCATGAAGGGGAATTGTTTCTTGTAGCACCGTAGAATCCTTCTCTACCCCGCAGCGGTGGACAAATGCATCCACATTCGGAAGCCAAGTGTGTCAACACGAAACTCAAACCTGTTCGAAGAGCCGGCGAGGTGCGTGTCCCCACCGAAGGATCAAACAGTTCACGTGTTTTTAATTCTGACTCCGAACGCCAAGGTACTCTCCGTGCACCAGAGCCCCCACGACTACCGAGTGTGACGAGAGGGACCCGGGAGCGGGACGTGGGGAGGGCCCGGGAGGTGTAGAATAGGGGAGTTGGAGGAGATCGGGGACGGGGTCGGAGAGAGGGAGGGGCGGTCCTAAGGACTCAAACACTTCACTTCGCCTTCACTTTCCTTCTAGACCAATCTCAGAATGCTAGTTTTTTCCTCTGGACGGGTCTCAGTTTGAATCTTCCTGTTACTTGTGTTTGCGGGTCTGGAGACCGAGGTGTGTCCGACGTCGACCCCAGGTTCCCCGGAGCACGAAAGGGTGCTGTGCCTGTGTGGGTCTCGTCTCGTCTGCCCCCCTGCCCTTTGTCCTCCCGTCCCGCTGCGACCCGTCGGTCCGTGTCGTGTCCGGCCCGGCACCGTCGGGAGTGCGACCGAGGTAGGGTGGGACGCCCGTTTCGTCCGCGGTCCCTACAACTTTTGGACGCGGGTCGGTGGTTCAGCTCCAAAATTAATTCTCGTAACAGGAGCCTCAAAGACCTCAGCCGGAGGTCCTCCTCCTTTCTGGTGGACGGAGACAGACGGGACACCCCCGTACCTCCCCTGCGGACGAACCCCGGTACGCCGGAGGCCCGCTCCGACTGGGGTCTCCGCGGACGTGACCGGCCTGAAGCTAGGGGTAGTGAGGGAGACGAAGGTCTCAGGTCCGAGGAAGGACAGGCGGGTGTTCGAGGGTGTCCCACGACCCTTGTCCTTGTTCCCAGGGGCGAGGAGTTGGGGAATCTTTCCACGGACTTACTGACTCTTGTAGTAGTGCACTTTTTTTGAGCGAGTCTGCTCCTCTCGGGTTGGCTGCCTCTGA
This sequence comes from Capra ibex, assembly GCA_006410555.1. Taxonomy (NCBI): domain Eukaryota; kingdom Metazoa; phylum Chordata; class Mammalia; order Artiodactyla; family Bovidae; genus Capra; species Capra ibex. The sequence goes on along the minus strand of SJYO01052617.1, from coordinate 56,831,806 downwards.
CAGTAGTGCTCTTTCTGCTGGTCCGGTACAGTATGACCCGTGGGACGGGTCGCGGTGGTCAGTCGGACCTCGCAGTATAGGGACCGGAAGTAGCTCTCGTCCGACCGGCAGGTGGACCTCCTGTCTACCCCGAGGACCCTTATGTCCTGAGGGTCGTGAATCCCCTAGGTAGGGTAGACTGCGGGGAGTAAACAGTGTCAGACTCTAAGAGGTAGTCCGGCAATCAATAAACACTACGTATGGATTAAGGAGGTACAGTCGAAGAGACCGTCTCGATTAAGGTGCGTCCCCTGTCTCCACGACCCATTCTTCCAGACCCCCTCCCTTTCCCGTTCAAAAATAAAATGGATTTGACTCAGAAGACCTTTCCTGGTCTGAGGGTTTAGTCTTTCTAGAAAAATTTCACGGTCTCATTTTTTTTTCAATAAATTAAAATTTTTTAACTTTTTAAATTTATTTTTCCATTTTTAAGTTTTTATTTTACAAAATTTCATTTTTTTTAAAAAGTTAAATTTTATTATTTTTGTTTTTATTTGGAATTTTTCCCTGGGTAAAGTCTGGAGTGTCTTTGACCTTCTCGAGGTCGGGTCTACCGACAACCTACGATTGCGACAGGCAGGGGCTCTGAGGAGGGTGGAGTTGGAGTGTCGTTTCGAAGCTTTTGATGGTTGCGCACCTGATTGGCGCGACCCTCGGTGGTCTTCGGGCCGCTAGATGGCGCTCTACGCGGCGTACGTTACCAGGGGAGCATTTGCTTCGGTCGCAACAGAACCAGGTAGATCATACAAGACTTATTCCAGATTGACCGAACGATGTGACCTAAGTTTTGCTTTCATGACTAGTTTATTTTCCTTTTTTTGAGATTTTTATTCGACGAATTGTTCTGTCTGACACACCGGAAGTGTAACACAGAGTCTGTCAAAGGTAATTCGTTTCCGACATTGGAGGGTGAGATGGCCCACCCTCCAAGATTCCCGAAGAGGAGGGCCCTTCCTTGCGCCGGCGTGTGTGCACGGTCTTAGCGGGCCCGGGGCGGGGGTCTCAGTGCACTGAGCGAGACCGGTTACTGGCGCCCGGGTCTTCGCCTCCGGGGACCCTCCGCGGCAGGACGGAAGGCTTCCTCCGCCGGAGGCCCAGACCTGCGGGTCTGGGACGTTCGACGCTCCGCCTCGGGGAAGCGACGGCCCACGTCACTCCCCCGGCGTGTAGACATTTCGGTGTCCAAACCCCTTGCCGCACGACGACTCCGTACCTTGGAGTGCCTGGGACTCGTTCGTCACAGACTCAAGTCTTGCACCGGGGCCGGAGCTCGCCCCCTTATTTCGCCCGCGGAAGTCTCCACCCCGCAGGTTGGCTGCGGACTCGAGTCCTCCCGCTCGGGCCCCTTTCGCCCTTCGTGCCTTGCCCACAGCGTCGGCGTTGCTGGTTCCGACTCGGGTCGATTCTCGGCGTGTGGGCGTGGGCGAAGGGCCTCCTCAGGTGGGATCGAGTCCAAGGCTGACAGTGGGCGGTCCGCGAGCTGGCGTCGGACGGAGGTCCCGACGGAGAGGGCCGTCGCAGCGTCCGTGAGGGGAGCGATTAAGCGTCTTCACGACAGGGTGCCCACTTTTGATGCTTCGGTAGTGACTGTCCGTCGTCGGCGGAGTCTCCGGGTCCTCACTTCGCCTTGGTCCCGGCGCAGGGGGTCTCGGCGTCCGGAGCTTAGGCTGCGGGTCTACTCGGGGTGCAGCAAAAGGGACAACGACAAAATTTAAGGCAGAGTTACATAAATACTTTGAGACATTAGATCAATTGCGACCTCGTGCACGGGGAGGTTTATGGGCAAGGACGGCAGTGTGACTATGGGAGAATTGTTTTCTGTGCCTTTACCTCAAGGCAGAGATTATCTTATAAGATCGAATTACTTTAGAGGGAGTTTGTGACTGTTTACGAACGAACGGATGACTAGGCAAAATAGAGAAACTATCCTACTCATCTATAATGTCGGGATACTGAATTTTTTTTTAATTCACGAAAGTGACTACTCATGTTTGCAGGACCGACTCATTGTGTCTGTCTCCCGACTGCCGGTCCCACGGGAGAGGCTCAGTGCGTGTCCAACCAAAAGTAGAGACTCTTGTCGAGTCGAGGGGTCTACCGGGGAGGACATCCTTATGGGTTCTCTCTGCCTCCCTCTTCCCCAGGTTGCTCTCGGTCGAGTCACTAGCCGCTTCTAGCCCGCGACCTACTCTTTGTCAAGTTTTGAATTTGAGTAGGTTGGGTAGAAAGATTTCTGACTTTCGTCCCATTGAAAAGACTGATAAAAAATTGCGAATCACCAACTTTCTCTGTGAGGAGTCCTTGGTATTGGAGTTTCTGTTGCCTGCCGTTCTGGTTCCCCTCCGCAAATTTGACTTGCTGGGAGCCCTCGACGGGTCGTAGACGGGGAGAAGGGAGTGGGAGACGGGCACTGTCCTTCTGGGGTCGCCGAGGACGGGGTCGGGACACTCGAGGATGGGGAGTCGGGGAGTGGGGGGTGCCGACTCGAGTCAGGGGACGTCGCGTCCGGGAGCGAGCAGGGTGAGGTTCGGGTCGCGGGGGTGGGACCTGTGTGATAGGGGCGTTGAGCAGGTCAAGTATACGGACGAGGGTGCGGCGGGCGGGGAGGTACGGTCCGGACCCTAGGTCGATGGTGGGACTGAGGAGGGGCGAGACCTTTGGAGTTGTCGGGACGAGTGAGTCGTCCAAGTTCCGGTGCTCTGGAAGGGGTTTCGACTCGGAAGGTTGAGCAGTGGTTGTCACTGGCAGTGGTGGCAGGGATAATGTCGGACGAGGAGGGAGGTGGGGGCGGAGTGGGGTACAGGTCACCGCCGGTGGAGGGTCTGTCCGGGGTCCAGACTTTTGTAGAGAGGTGGTGAGGAGACCGACGTCCTGGGGTTTGAGACGGGTCCACTCCTCCCCGGAGGGCAGTCCGACGGGGCGGGTGAGGACGGACGAAGCCAAATCAAGAGGTGTGTCGTCGTCGACACACCAGGAAAGGTACCTTCGAGACGACTCCCGTCGAGGGAGGACTCTTGCAGACAACCAAAGAGACGGTACCGAAAGTCCGAGTCCTTGCCTCTAGAAGTTGGACCAGACTCTGGACGGGTCGTCGGTACGGCTAGGGTGGACGGAGGAGACGGGGCACGTCTGGGACGTCTCGGGCTTCCGGGAGGACCCGGGTGCTGTACGTCCCGAGGGAGGGGCCGGGTGCTGTACGTCCCGAGGGAGGGGTCCCGACACAGGTGCGACCGAAGAATGAGTCTTCCGAGAAGGAAGAAAAAAGTGGATCTATCGGGTGTGGGAGATCTCGAGTTTGCAAAGGGACCCACTCTAAAACTACTGGGGTCTGAGTCAATCGGGGACCAGTGGACGACAGTCTCGGGGCACCGGAGAGACACGTGGGTGCACTACTGCCCGGGTAGTGGTCTCCCTACTCTTGTCTCAGAGTCTCTACACAGACCACCTACCTCACTGCCATTCATAGGTGTCTCATCAGTAGATTTTAAAATGTGGGGCAAAATTCTCTTTAGGGGGGGTTTGAACAGTATGATTATAAGTCTATCGATAGACTACTCAAGTGTAAAGTTTTTGTACTCCATTCTCCGCCGGATTCCTGTCTCGTCTTTCCTTGATTTTCTTACTTCTGTAGACGTGTCTCCTGTGTGCCGAAATCTCGTCCACAGTTCCTAGACCTGTGTTCTTATGTCCTCGTCAAAAGTTATTCGACTAATAGTCTTCATCTCGTTTGCTTGGCAGACTATGGTGAAAGTCGTTTTGGAGGGGACGTTTACAATAGTTTTTTAGATGTTTATGACTTTAATCTCCGGGCGAATTCATTGTGGGTTTTAGACTCAGACCACTTGTCTATGTTCCTGTGTGTGGTTCCGGCTCTCTTCGGCTTAGACACGACGCGTCTCTGGCGGGCCGAGACCCGTTCAGGGCGTCTTCGCTAGGTCGTCGAGACCGTGGTGTCGTTTGTCCCGTTAGTGTGTGGACGGGCCGTCGGGTCCAATCCCGTCCTTCCTCCGCGAGGTGCCTCCATTCTGCGGGCGTAACGACGAATCTGCACTTAGGTGAGGTGCGTGGACACTTCGGAGGCGTAGACTTACACACGCTCCGAACTGACGTGAACGAAATGTCGTAGAAATATGTTGGGGGTCCTCCATTCTGTCCTTTAATTCTCTCGTACAAGAATGTCTATAGACGGATGCAAAATACTACTACCTAAGTCCTCCCCCCGGGACCCCTCCCTTCTTGTAGACCTAGGTTCGACATTTTTACCGAAAAATTTTTTCTGTTTGTTTGAGTACTTCTTAAATGGAAATTTTTTGAAAAACCTACTTTATAGTGTTTTTAGGTACACTACCTTTCTTATTTCACTTATTGTGGGGGGTTTTTCTTGCACATACATTATATATATATACATACATATTGACTCAGTAAAACACATATATGTACACACATTCTACTACGACACTTTCACGACGTGAGTTATACGGTCGTTTAAACCTTTTGAGTCGTCACCGGTGTCCTGACCTTTTCCAGGCAAAAGTAAGGTTAGGGTTTCTTTCCGTCACGGTTTCTTACAAGTTTGATGGCGTGTTAACGTGAGTAGAGTGTGCGATCATTTCAGTGCGAGTTTTAAGAGGTTCGGTCCGAAGTCGTTATGCACTTGGCACTTGAAGGACTACAAGTTCGACCAAAATCTTTTCCGTCTCCTAGATCTCTAGTTTAACGGTTGTAGACGACCTAGTACCTTTTTCGTTCTCTCAAGGTCTTTTTGTGGATAAAGACGAAATAACTGATACAGTTTCGGAAACTGACACACCTAGTGTTGTTTGACACCTTTTAAGACTTTCTCTACCCTTATGGTCTGGTGGATTAGACGGAGAACTCTTTAGACATACGTCCAGTCCTTCGTTGTCAATCTTGACCTGTCCCTTGTTGTCTGACCAAGGTTTATCCTTTTCCTCATGTAGTTCCGACATATAACAGTGGGACGAATAAATTGAATATACGTCTCCCGTAGCACTCTTTGCGAACCGACCTTCTTTGTGTTCGACCTTAGTTCTAACGTTCCTCTTTATAGTTAGTGGAGTCTATACGTCTACTGTGGTGGGAATACCGTCTTTCACTTCTCCTTGATTTTTCGGAGAACTACTTTCACTTTCTCCTCTCACTTCTTCAACCGAATTTCGAGTTGTAAGTCTTTTACTTCTAGTACCGTAGGCCAGGGTAGTGAGGTACCCTTTATCTACCTCTTTGTCACCTTTGTCACAGTCTGAAATAAAAAACCCCGAGGTTTTAGTGACGTCTACCACTGACGTCGGTACTTTAATTTTCTGCGAATGAGGAACCTTCTTTTCAATACTGGTTGGATCTGTCGTATAAGTTTTCGTCTCTGTAATGAAACGACTGATTCCAGGTAGAGCAGTTCCGATACCAAAAAGGTCATCAGTACATACCTATACTCTCGACCTGACACTTCTTCCGACTCACGGCTTCTTACGAAAACTTGACACCACAACCTCTTCTGAGAACTCTCAGGGAACCTGACGTTCCTCTAGGTTGGTCAAGTAAGACTTCCTCTACTCGGGACCCTAAAGAAACCTTCCTTACTACGATTTCGACTTTGAGGTCATGAAACCGGTGGAGTAAGTTTCTCGACTGAGTAACCTTTTCTGAGTAACCCTCCCTAATCCCCGTCCTCCTCTTCCCCTGCTGTCTCCTACTCTACCGACCTACCGTAGTGACTGAGCTACCTGCACTCAGACTCACTTGAGTCCCTCTACCACTACTTGTCCCTCCGGACCGCACGACGCTAAGTACCCCAACGTTTCTCAGCCTGTGTTGACTCACTGACTTGACTGACTGGCTGACTACATACATATTGACACAGTAAAACACACATATATGTACACACATGTATACATATTGACTCAGTAAAACGATATATCGTCATAATTGTGACATTCAGTTGATATGAAGTTAATTTTTAAAAAAAATTATTATAAAGTTTTGTTTCTTTGTTTATATTTGGATTGGGGTCAGTGAATCAACATTCTCAGTCCCTTATGAATTCGACTCTTTTGGTGGACAGGAGTCACCGACACTTTCAACGGCTTCTTTTCACAAGAGACGGCTGACGAGTCGTGGCCCGGTGTACGTCCGGCGCGAGAATTGACAGTAGTATCAATGATAGTGGGTCTTTTGGTCGAGTCATGGACCCCTCTTATACATGCCTTATGTATTGACCTGTTCATCTACCTGTCGTCGGTCGTGTCTACATTCAGAGCCCCGGAATTGTAGTTGGTATTCTACATTTTGAAGTGTTTCCAGTCGAAGAACTCCCCGCCCCCGGCTCTCTGTCTTACCCCTTTCGTTACCTTTAAAATTTCCAGTTGAAACGTGTCTGTCCTAAACACGTGTGTTTCCGTACGTCAGGATATTTGAGTTTCATTAGGATCCCGAGATAGGTCGAGTTTCCTAACATTCGTTCGAAAGGTTTTTTGTTATTATTTAGTGTTGATGGGCGGGAAACCCGAAGAGGGGAGAGGAAGTCGACGAGACTTGTCAAACTCCTTATGCCGTAGGACTGAACACAGGTAGTTCTAGAGGAGAGGGTGTACTCAGACTTAGGGTGACGGTAGTTCGTAGTTACCCCAGTCAAGTCAGCGAGTCAGTACAGGCTGAGAAACACTGGGGTACCTGGTGTCGTCCGGTCCTGAGGGACAGGTAGTGGTTGAGGGTCTCGAACGAGTTTGAGTTCAGGTAACTCAGTCACTATGGTAGATTGGTAGAGTAGGAGGCAGTAGGGGAAGAGGAGGGCGGAAGTTAGAAAGGGTCAGAGTCCCAGAAAAGGTCACTCAGTCGAAATATGTAGTCCACAAGTTTCATAACCTCGAAGTCGTAGTCAGGAAGGTCACTTGTGGGTCCTGACTAGAGGAAATCCTACCTGACCAACCTAGAGGTACGTCTACTGACCCCAGTGTCAATAAAGTCGGATACCGTGGATGCTCCATTTGACGTTTCAAGAAGAGGGTCATAGAGATAAAAGAGAGGTCTAATCTTTCCTCGAGGTCTCAGTGACAAACCCAGTGTCTTGAGACATTTTACGGTGTTTCGTTTTGTGTTGAGTTTACGGTCCAAGGTGGACACTCCGTAGGTGTGTTCGATCTGTCCGTTTTTTAATTTTTATCTTTTAGTGAACCTGGGTTGTCTTCGGTCCTTTAATTGCAAAATGTACGACGGTCAGTTCTTTTTGGAGCTCCTTCATAGTCCTCTAGAAAGAAAAGTTAGGATTTAGTTGAGCTAAGGACCGACTTCCGGTCAGGGGTGGTTGGGTCACCAAAGAAAACGCACTTTGAAAGTCGTAAAGTTACTATTATAAAAATAATTTTTTGCGTCGTGACATCTAATAAAAGGGTTCTACGACACGAAGGTCCCTTATTAATTGCCTCTCCTGTATGTTTGTGACCCGACCCCCGCCACGGCGTCGTCCGGGTGGCGACCGTCCTGCGGCCCGCCGTCCGTCGGACCGTCGGACCGTGCCCCGACCCGTGGGGGAGGTGAGGTCAGTGGTGACGTGTCGGCGAGCCTCGGACCCGACTCCGAGGACTACGGCTTTCTCCCGGAGCTCTCTCTGGTCATAGTAGACTGTCGTCGACCGTCCTTACGGCGTACGAACGACGGGGAGTCGTCTTAGGTTGCGGGGGTCACGTCACTCTCTTTTCCCGGGCAGCGAGTCGGCACAGACTGAGAAACCCTGGCGTGCCTGACATCCGGTGGTCCGAGGAGACAGGTACCCTAAGAGGTCCGTTCTTGTGACCTCACCCAACGGTACGGGAGGAGGTCCCCTAGAAGGACTGGGTCCCTGGCTTGGGTCCAGAGGACGTAACGTCCGTCTAAGACTCGGTGATCCCTTCGGGGACGGGAGTTGACGTTCAAGTCAAGTCAGCGAGTCAGCACAGGCTGAGAGAAGCTGGGGTACTTAGCGTCGTACGGTCCGGAGGGACAGGTAGTGGTGGAGGGCCTCAAGTGAGTCTGAGTGCAGGTAGCTCAGTCACTACGGTAGGTCGGTAGAGTAGGAGCCACCAGGGGAAGAGGAGGACGGTGGTTAGGGAGGGTCGTAGTCTCAGAAAAGGTTACTCAGCTATAGATTTGGTTCCAATGCATTGGAGGTCAGATCTCGAGTAAATAGTGTCCTTCCCGAGAATTAAAAATGTGACATTCAGTATGTACGACTGAAAAGTATATGAGAAATCACGAGACACACATTCAGTATAATAGACCAATATGATATTTGAGGGACTATTCTGAGTCTCGTAGACAAGTGAGAATCCTTTTGGGAGCAGGTATAGTCGTCGAACATGCGCCCAGACAGGTGTCGTCTGGACCCTCGACTGTCAGAAGGAGAGGTTTCTCCTTCTGTGGCTTAAGCGAAGAGTGTCCGAACAAGAGACACGGGGGTGTACGAGGGCACGTGTTTTTATTGATATTTTGGGTTAAAACTGGAACACAACCTATGACTCTAGTCCTTGTTTGTCTGGTACATATATCGACACACCCCCTCCAAATCTGTTCTTTTGCTGATATATCGTTAAGTTAATCATTAATAAAGGTGGTGGGTGTCTGTCTGTCTGTCTGTGTGTGTGTGTGGAGAACGGGTGTCTTCACGACCCATTTTGATGTTAAACGTGTCTCCACATTACTCGTGGTATGTGAGTTCTCTTTCGGGGCTGTTGGGTCGAAGGGTGTTCGTCGTGTGTCAGGGGCACAGGCCGGCACGTGTGGCCGTTTTGAGGTGCTCGAGTCGACCGTATGAAGTGAAGAGTCGAAAGCTATGAAACTATCTTTCAGGAGTTAACTCCAGAAAGGTGTAATTATATACACACTCATTGTACGTACACTGGAATTTTTCCGTAGACTTTGATATCCGGGTTTGACCTGAGTTTAGGTTATCTTGGAGACCTGGGTCCACGGTCGACGTCTTTCGTGTCCGCGTGCGCCACGCGATACCCGTACGTCACCTGTCTTAAGGCTGGCACCCCTTCAGACTTCCAGGGTTTCGGGTCCCTGCGGGGTCTATCACTTTCCCCCTACTTTCCCGTTCGACATCGAATTCTCTCTGTATTCCTGTGAGGGTCAATAAAATTCACACGTTCTACTCTGACGTCACAGGTACCCGTCGGTGCGTCGTTTTGACTTTCTCTACGTGTCTTCACTACTAGACTTTCGGCGGCGCCATCGAGGAGACCCCCTTCTTTGCTCCGTTCCCCTCTTGATCGCCCGAGTAGGCGAACTGGCCCCCCACCGACGTCGTTGAGCCCGACATGCCACGAGGGGATCTGGTGCGTAAAAGGCACCCCGAATTATGTAGACGTAGAATAAGATGTTACCTTCCGAATTTTCCGATACTAGACTAAATGAGGGAGTCCTAAGAAATTTCGACTTGAGACGATGGTATCGGTGATTGTCGCTCCTCTAGTTTGGTCAGGTAGTACTTCCTCTAGTTGAGACTTATAAGTGACGTTCCTACGACTTCGAGGTTATGAAACCGGTGGACTACGTTTCTCGGTTGAGTGACCTTTTCTGGGACTACGACCCTCTCTGACTCTCGTCCTCCGTTTGCCCCACTTGTCTTCTACTCTGCCGACCTGCCGTAGGGACTGAGTCACCTGTACTCAAACTCGTTTGAGACCCTCTACCACTTCCTGTCCCTTCGGACCGCACGACGTCAGGTACCCCAGTGTTTCTCAGCCTGTTCTGAATCGCTGACTTGTTGTTGTAAGTTGAAATTTTTATTTAACGTTGTTTGTTAAGTCAAGGTGTAAAGGTCCCGGGCTGTTCGTCTGTAACGACTGCTACTGTGTTGTTCTGCTGCGACTAATGTCTCGTAAGGGTCGCAGTGTGTTTCGTGACCCACTGTCGGGTCTCTTGTTCGACCGAAAGGTCTAGTTCGACTTAAGGATCGCGTAGAGGGGTCTTTTTAGGCACGTCTGCGTCCTCTGGGAACCGGAGGTCCCCGAAGGTAAGGATGCGAAGACGAATATCCATTCCAAGGACCGTTTTTTCTTGTTATCCTTGGGTCACTGTTGGTAAATCGTCGGTGTCACTGGTGCTCGTCTGGGGTGGGTCGGACAAGGACGGGGTCACTCTGGTTCTCATTATTTTTCCTCGCCGGCTAAACGATAGTTCCTTCTGCAGACCGACGTGGCTACACACTGGTCTGTGTTGTGCGGGTGTGTTCGACTCGTTTTTCACTGACCGGAGACTCCGATTTGGAATCTGCGGACACCCAAGGATGTATCGTCCGAGACTACGGACGACTGGACTCCACCTCGACTGCATTGTCGTTGCCTCTCTTACGTGTGTCATTGGCACTACGTGGACTCAGTAGGACTTCGGTGGGGGTTGCGGGCAGGTACCTTTTGACCGAAGGCCCTTTGGCCGGGGACCACGGTTCCTACCCCTGGTGACGATATGTCCCGGAATGTTGTCTTTCTCCCGTAGTCCCCTTTTTGACCACTTTTAAGTTTACTCTAGATGTCCATTATAACATGGTTACACTTAAAGGACAAGGAGTATTAGGATGATGCCAATACACTCTACAATTATAACCTCCTCAAACCTGTTCGAGGTCCTCAACCACTACCTGTCCCTTCGGACCGCACGACGTCAGGTACCCCAGCGTTTCTCAGCCTGTGCTGACTCGTCGACTTGACTTGACTTATAACCCCCTTCGCTCTGTCTATCACTATGAGGGAGATGGTAAATAGTTGAAAGGTCACAGATCGTAGTCAAGTTTTCAAACTTTCTTTTGGCAAAGAAGGTTTCTAAATTCCTAGACCTACCTTTGAGGATAATCTCGGTTCACATCAAGTCAGTGAACTCCCACTTCATTCCAGATACCCAGAGTTTCGGGTTCCTGCGAGGGTCTATTCCCTTGCACCTGCTTTCTCCTTCGACATCTAATTCTCTCTGCATTCCTGTAGAGGTCAATGAACTTTGCAAGTTCCAGTTTGGTGCCCCCGACACCTGTTGGGGTGCCGTCTTCGTCCTTTCCATGCGTCGACACTGCCTAGACTTTCAGTGTGTTCGCCAGTGAAACCTCCTGCTTTGAGAACGTCTTGACTGACAGGTGTGAGTGGTGGGGTGGCGTCTCAGTGTCTGAAAGAGTCTTCTCACTTGACTTGAACTTTTCCTTCCGATAATAAGTTTCGTCGGTTGTTGAGGGTAGATTGTCGTCCGTGTTTCCTATTTTTTCTATCGGATCTTTAAAGGGTGAGCATTCAGGATCGTCTAGAAGTTTTAAAAAGTATATATATATATATTTATATGTTTTAGTCGTCACTATTACATGAATCCTAAAGGATTGAAATTTAGGTCAAGTTTCTGAGAACCTCGTTCTTTCTACAGACTCTGATACTATCCCTTTGACTGGTTCGACCCCCCACCCCCCTCTTTGGTTGTAAAAACCGAGTAAAAATTTCGTTGAATCTTTAGATCCTGTATTTTAAAAGGTACCTCGTAAATGTTCTGAATACGACATAGACCTAAATCTTTTCCGACTCTTCCGATACGTATTCCGGGCACGGAGCAAAGGCGAGGTAGTGTGACACATACAAGACTTAAATACACAAAGATTCTAGTCTTGGAGTTCGGTCCTGAGGGGACCACAGGTCCTCGGTTCTGAGGTACGAGGGTCCCGTCCCCCGGGCCCTAGGTGGGGACCAGCCCCTTTGTCTAGGATGTACGACGTTGACTTTCTGGGAGTGTCGGTTTATTTACTAAGAAATTTTTCTTTATTTATTCTTGGAGTTCAGTTGTGACTTTGGTTATAGACTGAAGATATAAACATGGTGACAACCCTTTACTAAAGTTAAGATTGTTACCTCAATGAGTATGATGTCTTTTGTTTTGGTGATCTATTGTTTGAAGTACCGACATGAGTCGGTGGGAAGAACGAGCCCCCCGGTGACCTTAGACGTGTGAGTGTCTAATTACGACGGCGTAAAGACGTACGTCTGAAATTCACGCTTCAGTCGAGACGACATTGTGGAGCTACAGTCTAATTTTCGACTCCCGTCCTCTTCCCCTCCGTCCCCCACGCTGCCAACCTACCGTGGGGACTGAGCTACCTGTACTCAAACTCGTTGAGAGTCCTCTGTCACTTCCTGTCCCACCGGACCGCACGACATCAGGTGCCACAGCGTCCTCAACCTGTGCTGACTTGTTCACTTGTTGGTGGTGGTGGTTCCCGTCCGATTCGTCGAGTCCCACGTCGGACGAAGGTTTCGTGGTCGATTTCAATGTTTCTGTTTTCAGTTTTTTACACACTAAAGTTCATCTCGTCAAAAGGGACGGACACTTGAGAGTGAGTTATGTCTCGGAGGACGTAAGAGCTACGAAATTTGTCCGGAAACAATAACGCACATACGAGTCGACACAGCCTGAGAGACGACGGGGTACCTGACGTCGGGCGGTCCGAGGAGGCAGGGTACCCTAAGAGGTCCGTTCTCGTGACCTCGCCTTACGGTAAAGGATGAGATCCAGGAATGCAATAATGGTCTGATCGTTAGATTTAATACTTTCTATTTAATGTTAGAAGTGAGTCATTTCGAGGGTCCGAAGTCTCGTGTTACGGGTTTCCTTAGGTCACGGCCGAGGTGAAAGTCTAAAGGAGGACGAAATTGTCTCTAAGGACCTGCTCGTGACCCTGAGCGACCAGCATCTTGAATTCCAAAGTCTGACGTCTCCTGTGTCTCATGTTTCCAAATACTCGATCGTCCGTCGCCGGCACCCGTGTGGTGGTGACGTGCTCGACCCGTACCTCCGGTCAGACACCGACCCAAATGTGTGTCGCACTGTACGAGCGTCGGCCAAGGTGCGACAATTCAACTCACTGGAGTCAGTGTGTCGGAGGTGTTAGGGAGGGGTGAAACTTAAGGTTCTGGTTCCGAGAAGAACCAGAATATTGATGTCTTAAGTGGCTCCTCCAGTTCTAGTCCTATATTTACGTGTACCTGAGTCTACTAATCAAGTCAAGTCAGCGAGTCAGTACAGGCTGAGAAACGCTGGGGTACTTAGCGTCGTGCGGTCCGGAGGGACAGGTAGTGGCAGAGGACCTCAAGTGAGTTTGAGTGCAGGTAGTTCAGCCACTACGGTAGGTCGGTAGAGTAGGAGCCAGCAGGGGAAGAGGAGGACGGGGGTTAGGGAGGGTCGTAGTCTCAGAAAAGGTTACTCAGTTGAGAAGTGTACTCCACCGGTTTCATGACCTCAAAGTCGAAATCGTAGTAAGGAAGGTTTCTTGTGGGTCCTGACTAGAGGAAATGTTACCTGACCCACCTAGAGGAACGTCAGGTTCCCTGAGAGTTCTCAGAAGAGGTTGTGGTGTCAAGTTTTGGTAGTTAAGAAACCACGAGTCGAAAGAAGTGTCAGGTTGAGAGTGTAGATATGTACTGATGAGCTTTTGGTATCGGAACTGATCTACCTGGAAACAACC